>JAGFZM010000111.1:103414-215481 GCA_017657215.1 Limnothrissa miodon | reverse complement strand
GAGATTCGCGTTTGGATGGTTGGGTCATCGGGTGAGAATGACAGATAGAGCTGGGTATCATCGGCATAGCAGTGGTAGGAGAAGCCGTGCTGGCGGATGATTTGGCCCAAGGAAGTGGTATAGATGGAGAAAAGAAGGGGACCCAACACAGATCCTTGGGGTACTCCAGTAGCAAGGTGGTAAGGCGCAGAGGTGTGTCCTAGCCAGGACACTTTGAACAGTCGCCCAGTGAGGTAGGATTCGAACCAGCAGTATGCATCACCCTTGATGCCCATGTTTGACAGTATAGACAATAGAATACTGTGGTTTACCGTATCAAACGCAGCTGACAGGTCAAGCAGGATGAGTACAGATGACCTTGATTCCGCTCTGGCTTCTTTTAAGGCTTCAACCACAGATAGTAGAGCTGTTTCAGTGGAGTGGCCGCTCTTAAAGCCAGATTGGTTGTGGTCGAGTAGATTCTGTTGGTTCAAGAATTCAGTAACCTGTTTGAATACCGCCCTTTCAATAGTGTTTGCAAGGAACGGAAGGAGAGAGACCGGCCTGTAGTTTCCCACCTGGTCGGGAGCAAGAGAGGGTTTCTTGAGTAGAGGTGTTACCTGAGCATGCTTGAATGCAGAAGGGAAGATTCCTGTTGATAGTGAAGCGTTGATCACATGTGTGATAGCTGGTGTGATAGTTGGAGCTATGGATTGCAAGAGGTTGGTTGGAATCGGGTCCAGAGGGCACGTTGTAGGACGGCTGCAAGTGAGAAGTTTAGACACATCCATTTCGGTGAGGGGTTTGAATGAAGCAAATGTCGCGGCAGGACTATTGTAATCGGAGGTGCTGCCGTTAGTATACGGTCCAGTTGTAGCCTTTGTAGTTGGTTCAGAGAACTGCCTACTGATGGCAGCTACTTTGTCGTTGAAGAAAGAAGCAAAAGAATCAGCTGTCAGATTGGTAGCAGGAGGTGGTGGTGGGGGGTTGAGTAAAGTTTTGAAGGTTGAGAATAGTCTCCTGGTTTCCGTGGCGTTTTGAATTTTGTCATTATAGAAGGCCTTCTTTGCAGCAGTGACATCAGATGAGAAGGAAGAGAGCAGTACCTGGAACCTGTTTAAGTCAGAAAGATTTCTTGATTTGCGCCATTGCCTTTCAGCAGCTCTGAGGTTTGTACGCTGTCGACGGATGGAGTCATCAAGCCAAGGATGCGGTTGGGAGGGCCGAGCCGGTTTGGTGGATAGGGGACATAGCCTATCAAGACACATCCTCAGGGTAGAGCACAGAGACTCAGTGGCATCATTGACCTCAAGTGAGGAGAATGTACATGCTGGTGGAAGAGCAGAGGCGGCAAGAGAAGCAAAGCGAGAGGGAGAGAGATTGCGGAGATTGCGGCAGACTGATACCAGAGGAGGGGCGGTCCGAGATACTACTGGGAGGCGTAAGCTGAACTGAATGAAGTAGTGGTCCGAGAGGTGCAGAGGTGTTATGGTCAGGGATTCCGTAGAGCAGTTGCGGACAAGTACAAGATCCAGTACCTTTCCTGCTTTGTGAGTTGGAGGACTATGAACCAGTTGTAGATCAAAGGAATGGATGAGTGAGAGGAAGTCAGAAGAGCTTGGGTTGTCCAGATGTAGATTCATATCGCCAAGGACGAGCAAGGGGCAGTCGTGCTCAGGAATGGATGAGAGCAGTGTATCAAACTCGTCTAAGAAGTCTCCTAGTTGGCCAGGAGGGCGAAATATGACAACCAGGTAGATTTTGACAGGTGCTGTCACCAGTGTGGCATGGTATTCAAAGGAGTTGTATGTAGCTGTGGGTATCAGTTGGTTGTATTCCCAGTTGTTGGAGATGAGCAGGCCGTGCCACCGCCCCGTCCGGCTGGACGAGAGGTGTGGGAGAAAGTGTGGTTGACAGAAAGTGCCGCTGGAGTTGCATTGTTTTCAGGTTTGATCCATGTTTCGGTGAGGGCCATGACGTCTAAGGCTAAGTGTTTAGCATAGGCAGAGATGAAGTCCGTTTTGTTGACGGCCGACTGACAATTCCAGAGTCCTATTGAGAGTACAGAGCGATTCTCAGAAGCTTGCTTTAGCAACCGGAGGTCACCTTGATTGCGACCAGCAGCTACCTCTGTGCCCTCCAAAAAGCTATTTAACTCTACATTGCACCAGCAGAGATTGGCCCTGAACTTATTTATAGTTGACAAAGTTCACTTTGGATAATGTTAGTGACTATATGTTCAATGGTTTACTGGTTATAGAGACTAGGTCAAAATGTGACTGGTTTGGTCCCCGGTAAGTTCATGTGGGATAAATTAGGATGTGGTAAGACTAGTAGGTTGAAGTGTCCTTGATCAAAGCACCTAATATTACCTCTACTACCAAGGCATCACAGCTACTGTACAGGTTTTGGATGCGTGTCCACTTAACTACTCACTGTATGTGCATGTGTGTGTATGAACAGCAATGTACTTCACAGTCCAGCCCTGGACATGCCTAGGCTACAATCTTGCAACTTGCAGCACAATGGATTGGAAGTCGAGTATTCTAAGGGTAATTGTTGCTCTTTCTTCCTTTTTAGAGATTTTTCTAGACCTTCTAGATATTTTCTAGAGCTTTCACAGGGAGTTTAGAGGGTTAGGATCGAGAATTGACCTCAGGTCTCGGACTAAAACCCAGTGGCTCTCTCCATTGGGGGAGGTTTACTCATGTACTTTCTGGGCACTGTTACTTGAGTCATTATTTTTTACACTGTTTGCATTAGTTGTACCACTGCACAACACTCTCTGCGCCACCACAGTAGCAGAGAACAGGCATGGAGATAGACAGAGTCACTGTATATTCTCTACTATTCCGTTCAACACCATCAAACCTAAACCCCCGCCTTTCACACACACAGACCTGCAAACATACAGATACATAGTGCTTACAAAGTGTTTATAATGGCAAAACCTCTTTTCCATTCAGGGTAGTGGGGTCGAAGTTCACCCGATCAGACAAAAAGAATAGTCTCTGTCCATCCAAAACTAGGACCCATAAATAAGGCCCAAACTGTGCATTGTCCTCATTGTGCATAGCAAAAAATCAATATATACAGGCACACAGAATCTATGATGTGTGAGGCTGAGCACTGTAAGTGTTTGATTGCTTGGGGGGGTAGCCTTGAATAGAAAAATCTGGTCATCATCAAGTGTGTGTGTGTTCATGTGTGTGTGTGTGTGTGTGTGTGTGTGGGGGGGGTTGCATTAATTGAACAAACATGTCATTAGTGTCTCTATTCCCAGAGAGAAATCAGATTCAGTAGGCAAATACTGCTCCAAAAATAGGAGCCCTGTTTTTATTAATATTTATTTATTTATTTATCTATGTTTTTCCCCCTGTAGCCGATTAGCATGATAATGCCATTGTCTTGTTCTGGACTGCCAAGTATAGGAGGGAGGGTGCCAGCCCTCATTCTCATTAGGGGAAGATGAGGGGAGCTGGGTTGAGTTTTTTTTTTTTTTGCATAGCTCCTAACGAGGACCTAGAATCTGAAAAGAAAAGAAATAGAAATAATCATTACAGGAAAGAGAGATAAGCCCGTTGTTTCATTCGCCTTCTTTTCTCCCCTCTCCCCCTCTTCTCCCCTCCCCTTCATCCCTTCTTCCATCTCCTCCCTGTATTCCCAATCATTGTTTGCTAATAAGCTGCGAGCAATAGCGGCTCACTGTTTACGTGAGCAATCCAGCACATCATTATACCAGCCGTTTGAAGCTGGTGCCTTGGCGCATCGCACATCTGCTCGGGCCGCCAGAAAGCCGAGGGAGACGCAAGGCAACGAGAATAGGAGATTGATAGAGAGAGAAAAGGAGAGAGAGAGAAAGAGAAAGAGAGAGGGACAATCAAGAGTAAGGGCATGAAAATGAGACAACAAGATGGAGAAAAATGAACAGAAAAAGTGTGTGTGTGTGTGAGCATACTGACCCCATTTACATACCACACACATGGCTGGGGATTTTAAAGAGGGACCATTTTTGTGAGCAGATGTCGATTTGCATATCCGACAGCGGTCCGCCGAAGAATGGGGTTTACAGGAGTTTGGTGGTGGTGGTGGTGAAGGTGGTTTGTGAGGGAGACTGTCTTTCTCTCTCTCTCTCTCTGTGCATGACTGTATGTTTCCATGTCTCTCTGCATATGTGTGTGTGTGTGTGTTTGTATGTGTTTGTGGGACCCCGCTGTGTTATGAGGCCCAGGGTCACCAGCGGGGCACCTGCCGGTTTTCACCGGGGAGCTGTGGATAACGAGGACAACAGGCAACCTGTTTCCACTCCTGAAAAACCAAAGCCCGCCCTGGCCCTGCCTTCCTTTCTGTGGTCCTTTGATTTATTTATTTGTTTGTTTGCGCATTTATTTATTTATCATCCCACCAGACGGCCCACTGAACAATGTGGCCCACTTACGGTGAAAACAGGTGGAGACGTACAGGCCAGGGCACCACGGAAAGTGAGAGATAGAGAGAGAGAACAGAGTGAGAGAATAGGAAAGAGAGAGAGAGAGTAACGGGGAGAGAGAGAACAGTGACTTATTGATCGCAGGTATTGTTTAGCCAAGGTATATTTAATCTCAAGAGAACATTGTTGCCTCATTCGCTTCTTCTGCTTGTTTTTGTCCCCCCACACACACAAGCTCAGAGGCAGATAGCATTTGCTACTACAGTGTCTGGACAGGTATGGCGTGTCTTCATGATGCACAGCCTCTTTGTCCCAACAGCAGCCGTAGCAGAGGCCTTCAGCTGACCTTACGCACTGTCAGACACATGGAGCCCCCTTTGGCCGCAGGCTCAGCAGACTCTTAGCTCTGATGGTGTTGCTACCTACTTGGACTCCTGAACTGGTAGAACTTGAAGGGCATTTAAAGGGCACCCACTTTATCCAATGCCAAATACCTGTATTGTATGGGAGAAAATACATGTTTTTTTCCTTTGCCCATACTTCAGTTCACAACAGATTGCACAATCCTACAAACAAACTAGACCAAAATTATTTCCCCTTTTTAGTAGGCCTAGTATATATATACTGTTTTTATCCTTGTTTTTATCCCAATCATTAATGAATTAAATACACAGTAACAGTAAACAGTGTTTTTCTCAAGGGCACCTCAGCTGTGGTCCACTTTCCTCAAATGTGACATGTGCTCCATTAGACCTATGAGACTTGCTTATTAGAATTCCAACATAACCTTAATTTATAGACTAACACTGGATATAATCCAACTCCGTATGGGTGCTATATTTACCAGAACCAACTTTGTTCTATTTTTGTTGGTTTTGTTTTAATGTTTGTTGTTTGTTTAGATAGCTCCCAGTATTTCACGTCTCACTGACTACAGAAGTTGTCTCACGGGGCCTGATGTGACTGTGGCTCCTCCACTTTCATGATCTCAAGACAATTCCATAGATTAGAAGCATGGGCGCAATGAATGCAAACAAACTGCGCCAATCTGTTATTTGCTTCCTGTGAAGAAACATTGCTAATTTTTCCACAATTCCCTTTTGGCTTCAACTCTTCTAACCCTCCAACACTCAGCTAGTGTTAGTTAGTATATTTTAGTTGAAATCATTGTTTGATCATCCTCACACACCGTTCTAACCTTAGGCAGGTAAGAGCCCCCGGAGAATATTGTATTGTACATTTTAATAAATGTTTCAGGGAGCCAAAATTAATTTTGTCCACCGGGCCCAAAATTTCTAGCGCCCCCCCCTGTCAGGAAGAGGTCTAATTGAGTTGGACCTGGATGGGTTCATTAATTGATTAACCAACCCCGAATGTGTCATAGGCTGGTGCTAGATGGCGATCTGTTCCTGAAGACAGTGATCTAGGGAATTGTTTGTGTGAGGAAGAGTGATAGATAAAGGAATGTCTCATGCAGGAAGTGAGAGAATGGCAGGCAATAGAATGAGTTTCACAGAAATGAAAGGATGAATGAAACAGAGAAAAAAAGTATCTGTAATGAACCTGTCAACCATCACCGACTGCATGCTTCTTCAGCTCTCTGGATGTGAGGTTGTGCTTGCAGTTTTGAAAGGAAGAGAGGGGGGAGAGAAAGCTGGTGGCTGCTGTTCTTTGTGTTCAGAAGCTTTCGCAAGTTTTAATTTACGCTCTCGTTAGAAAGAGCACCGTGATTGACAGGTGCTGTTTGCAGAAGCTCCCTCTCTCTCTCTCTGTTATCATCTAAAGAGAAGTAGGTGTCTATGACAGAACAGATGTATTTAATTAAAAGAATACAGCCCTTGTTATTGCAGGCACACTATGCACCAGCACAACGCTTTCTGCTAGACCTTCAGCTCAGGGGGGGGGGGGGGGGGGGTGTCTCTCCATCTTCTGTCTGCCAGGCATTGCTTGACTCACTGATGGTGAGCCACACTGAAAAAAAGAGCGAAAAATTGCTCAGAAAATACATATCGCAGCCCTTTAGTTCGCAAGGGAGGTACGGAAAAAGGAGAGTGAATGAATGAATGTCCTTTATTGAATGAATGTAAATAAAGGACATTCATTCATTCACTCTCCTTCTTCCACAGATTGCAAAAGAGAAAGGTGGAGATGGAGGGGAGAATAGAAAGAGAATGATGAAAGAATAGGAGATGGAGGGAAGAGACATGGTGGAGAAGGCAATAGGAGGAAATCTTGGCTTGACCCGTCAGCGGCTGTTCCCTGAATCCCAAAAAACCTGTGCTACCTGCTGCTACTGGCTCCCCATGCTGAAGAGACTGGGAGAGACAGAGAGCTAGACTGATAGAGAGTGAGAGAGAGAGTGAGAAAGATGGTTCTAGCATTCATACCTGCTTAATGCAAGTTAATGCTACAGTTAAACACACACATGGGCAGAGAAAAATACATATACACACACACTCAACCCCCCCCCCCCCAATCACACACACACACACACACACACAGGTGTTTACCCTCTCCGCCTAAAATACATACACCGTCTGTCTTTTTTTTTGTAGACACACACACTCATCCGCACATGCCTCTAATTTGTACTCCATGATAACTATACACACATACACACACATCATGTTATGCTGTCACATTAATACTGATGGGAAACAGAAGACGGAGCTCAAGGGATGGACCAGATTGCAGGGTTCCCACAGCGAGCAGAGGGCGCAGCCCGATAAACAGATGTATACATTCCAAATGTAATCAGCTGAGCGCCCTTCGCCATGGTAACAGACAGACTTCCTCTGTGTGCAAGTTACAGGAGTCAATAATGTGTGTGTCAAATGTTTGTGTGTGTGTATGTGTGCACTGTATGTGTGTGTATGATCACTGTGCTTTAAAGTATGGATGAAGGGATAATCTATTATCTAGATTGATCATGGAATTGAGTGTCTCTTAGACACACACACGCACACACACAGTAGACACAAGTCAGGACATTATATGCATATTTACATACAGTTTACTTATACAATACCCTCAAGAATGCACTGCTAGATTTGTGTATATGTATGCTTTTCTTTTCTAATTATTAAAGCTAACAACTCTATGCTGCCAACAACCATCTCTCATTTAAACACACACACACACTAGACAAGTTTGTTTGTGTTACACCCACATATCCCCTCCAGATTGCCGGTAATATGGTTAAAATAAAAATTAATGTCCACACATTCCCTTAAATCATTCTCCATTCATTTCACCACAGTATGATCACATAACCTCAAATTTAATTTTACGCTAATAGTTGACTTAGGAGATAGCCTAACTAAGCTAGTGTCAAATGAACGATTGGAAAGCAGTAGCACCCGAGAGATAAACTAATCGTTTATGTTCCCGAACTTTTCCGGCTCAAACTGCGTTGGTTAAAGTAATGGGGCTGTCACGTGATGAGCGAACGACTCGAAAAAACTAAAATACACAACACAGAAGCTAGGGGGCGTTGCGCAAATGTGCATGTACGACTGAACTAATCGATCCTACCCAGTCGGTGGCACTCATAGACTGTATATATACAGTCAATGGTGGCGCTAATGCACCTTTCAGTTGGTTGCCGACCACCAAACAGAAAAAAGAGGAACTAATCGATCCCACAAGACGATTAGGTTTACCAAAGTCACATTAAAGATTAGGTCTTTTTGAACTAATCGTTCAAGAACGATACATCTCTAACACACACACAAACCCTGTTATCTTCCCGTTACTGTTCGAAGCATGTTGTTCATACACACCCCTCTTCATTCAATAGGCTATTGATCTAGTGTCTTTTTCAGCACAATGACCTTGTGGCGATAGCGTCAAAAGGGTCACTATGGATTTTTTTTTCTAACCAGCAAAAAAATGAAAAGGAAAAAAAGAAAATCATTCACTGTAATCTATTGTGTAGAAGAGTGGCAATTAAAGCAGCAGCCTTTCCCTGGCCTCAGCTTACTGGATGCCGTCGTCTATTTTAAAGCACATCTTTAATAATCAGTGGGCATTGGCCTCTGTGAGAGGGAAAAGGAGAAAGGAAGTGAGGAGAGGGAAAGAGGAGAGAGAGAAAGAGGAATAGTTTTTTTCAGTGGGGGCTGAGGGTGTGGATTGGAGTGGGGGAGCTGGAGTGGTGGGGGTATGTCGCTCATCTTTCTTTCATCTTGTGTTGCCAAATCTACCTGAATAATGGAATGGCTGTGATAATGGACTGCCTGTGCATCTCAGAGGAGGCCAGAGTGATTTCAACAGATGGAGGAGAAGGAGGAGGATAGAATGCAAGGCAGAGATGGATAGATGGAGAGAGGGATGAGAGAAATAGGGAGGGATGAAGTGAACAGAGTGGTTAAAACTTGCAGGTGAAAAGAGGGAGTGAAGGTGAAAAATAAAAGACAGATTAAAGGACAGAATGGGACAGAGGAGAGATACAGAACTGGGAAAGGACAGAGGGAAAGAGAGATAGAGAGAAAGATAGAGAGAAAGAAAACAGGAAATGGATGGCATGTACTTGGTGACATTCACATGAAATTTTTACCAGTCCATACTCTGAAAGAAACATCCCACCCCACCACAACTACCACTCTGTCCTGCCCACGCCCCCCCTCTCTCCTCACTTCTCTTGAAGTACGGAGAGAAGCTGGCTGTGTGTGTGTGTGTGCGTTTCAGTGTGTGAGCACTGGGTGCCAATGCAGGGAGTCATGCTTAGCTGCTGCAGACGACAGCATGAATTATTCCCCTTAAGCCTAGCACCACCGCGGCCCCCGTGCATATCTGTGTGAAATATAATATAATCATGCATTATACATTCTAGACCCGTGCTCCATTAGCTAGCTATATTTATATGGAAAAATGTCAGCGGAGTCATCTATTCATCCTGACATCTGCCTTGAATCAATTGAATTGTCACGACAACGCATTTCGTCAGAAATGGCCCGCTATAAAAAGCCACAAAATGTCCCCGAGACGGCTAATGGATTTTTATGGCGGGGCGTGTAACTCATCATGTGCTATATTTGTTAACCTGTCACTTGGTGTTGAGGATCGGTTTCGCACAAGTATTCGGTTATCCGTGGCATGGTGCCATCTAGCCGTCTGGTATGGTGTGTATTGCTTTTCACATAAAGCACTTTTCATGATCCCATGATCTCATGCTTTTAGTATTACTTACTTAATAGTTGCTCCGCTATGCATTTAGTTGGAATGCCAGAAACATGAGCTCGTAACTACCTAAGTGCGACCACCTCATCAAACTGTGGCAATACCCCACACATGCGACTCATTTGGCCTTCTCACTGTAATCCCCTACTCTCTCTTTCTTTTTTTTTCTTCTTTTTCTTTTTCCAGTAGGGCCATTAGTAACAGGCATGTACAAGTATATAACAGGCATGTAGCTAACATCTCATATAAACGTCTTGTGAACATGACTCATTGAGTTTCATCTTGTCCTTCCCTGTCCCTTTCTTCTTCAGTTATCTGAATCCTGAAGGGCCCTGGGTGTCCCATGGGGGGTGGCAGCCTTGCTTAGGCCTGTTTGGGAGTTGGAGTGGAAAAAGTAAAGTTGGGGACTAGGAGAGTGGCTAAGACATGACTAATGGAAGGCAAGAGGAGGGGGTAGGGGGAGAAAGATGTTTCTTTTATTCATCCGCTCTGTGGTGCTTTTGTGGTTGTTGTGTGCTGGGTTGTCCTCAGGAAGAGCAGTGGTTGGAGGAGCTGACACGGACTGAACCGGACCGGACCAGCTGGGGAGGGTTGAAGGATGAGTGAGGCTCATGTGGATGCATTTTAATGAAGGAGATGTCCCTGCAAGTTTCAGAGTGCAGTCTAAGAATATGTTTGTGTGTAAGTGTGTGTGTATGTGAAAGGATTCTTGTTTGTAAGGTTTTGAATGTATACTTGAGTGTGTATGTCTGTGTCCATGTCTATATGTCTGTGTCTGCATTTGTGTGTGTGTGTGTGTGTGTGTGTGAAGGGGTGGAGACCATCTGAAGACAAATGGTGGTAAGATACGACAAGCCAAGGCCACCATTTCTCACCATTCTCAGCCAGCAACTATTGCACTGACTGGTAGCTACAGGATGAGGGAAGAAGGGGGAAAAAATGCAGGATAACACAGCAGCACAAACGTTCACCCCATGAATGGATCTTCTGTCACTGCCAGGACATTTCATAAATATTCTGCCGGCTTTTACTTCGGCTGCGTGTGCTGTAATTCTTTCATCTGGCTGCCGTTTATTACCACTGGATCATAACTGTGGCCTCAACATGACGTTTAGACGGCACAAGTCGCGAATTGAGTCGTTCTCTCATTCTGTGTGGGCGGACCACACCCACACATACATACCCACACACACACACTCCACCATCCTCCTCGAAGCCTATTTTCTAAGAGGTCCTCTTTGCTTAATCTCTGAACACATTTGTGATTGACAGACTTGTTTAAAGAGCGAGAGAGGGAAGGGATGGGAGGGGAAGAAGATGAAGAACAAACGTGATCTGGTGGCCGTAGCCAAGGAACGGCTCAGACGGTTCCGTACTCGTCCTCTCCTCGTCGGGGCTTAATCTTCTCTTCTTTCCTGCGGAACTGAAGCTAATTAACCCCGCTGCCAGGAGAACAGGACGGAACGTGACAGAAACAAACCCCTATATCTCTCTCCCTCACACACACACACACATCCGGTCTCGTGGGGCTTGTTAGCGTGTCACTTGCTGGTAAATTGCAAGGACCTTAACGGGTGAGCAATGAAGTTGGCCCTCTGCTAGCCAGCTCCCCACCCAACCTCCACCCCACACATACACAACCCAACCTCACCTTGTTTGTGTCCCTGTCACATTAGTCACACTCGCTCCCTCTGGACCATCCGTCTCATCAGAGGAAGAATGGAAAAAAAAAAAAGACAAGATGTATGGGGACGGCGACGTCAACGCCACCAGCCAGGGACTTTGCTGTATATCTGGCAGTAGAGATGTAAAGATGTCATGCGATACTTTCATGTGTGGCCTAGAGCCAACAAAAGACCCACCAGGGTCTTCAACTTAGTAACAGCAATCAGTTCAATTTGGAAGAAATAATGACATACTTACACCTGGTTCCTTTATCTTCCCCTCTAACCCTGTCCTGTGTTCTGTACTGACTCCACTTAAGTTCTTTATAGACTATTCATATGCTCAAGGACAGAAGGGGTTGCTTGTGGAGGCGAATTCTGTGAGTGACAAACCTGTTGAAGTATTCGGTACAGATTCCTTTCCCAGCTTTGCCTTCTCCGCACCATTCATGACCTTCATATAGCCCACCTCCCACCTCTGCGGCACGCTTTGTTTTGCCTCTTTCCATTTATGAGTGTGACAATAAGCATCCTTGAATCCTACCTTTGTTTTTCTATTAGCGTGTCTATTTTTGCTGTTTTCATTCCTTGTGAATGCTGGTCTCTCCGTGCATTTGTTTGTTTGTTCTGTGTTCTCTTATTTGTTTTCTCTTTTGAGTTATCATTGACTAATCCTCTGAATGGCATTCTTGAGCCTCCTCTTGGTGTCTTTTGAGAGGAAATGAATGTCTGGATTGCATGGCAAAGTCATGAATACATCTTCCTGAGTCATGCTAGTATTCTATATCCCCAAAAGAAATTGATGCTTATATTATCACTTTTCCTTTCATAAAAACAAAACTTCCAACCCTTGTCTTAAAAAAATACTTTTACAACATATTATGTGTGTGTTTGTGTGGGTATGTGTGTGTGTGTGTGTGTATGTAAAGGGAATAGTTGTTGCTGCATTTCGTTATTTTTCAGCCAAGATCCTATTGAGATTTTAATATTTAATCATAAAGACTGGGCAACTGACAAAAAAAGCCTTTAACTTTATTTGCTTCAAACAGAATAGAGCAAGTAGCGATGCAGTTTTTATACCATTTTCTTCTCCAAGCCCAAACTTTCTCCTCTAAATAAAAGGGGAAAGCATGTGTAACACTAAAGCTGGATTTATACTTCTCCGTCGCAGCAACGCTTTAGCTCTGCGTACCTTCGCCGACGCTCTGTGTCACCTTCTGTGCACCTCCCCAAAATTGTAACTACAGTGGTAGACAGTGTCTAAACTTTGGATATAATTTTGGAGTCTAATTTTGGATTTAAGACAAATATCTTCTCATACTTTCACATAAGTATTAGCTTATTGTGATAGCTAGCAAGCTAATCCATTGTAAACACACGTGGCACCCCGTGCTTAGTTTGTGCAAAAACAGTATTTTATAGGTTCATAGTTTTCCTTCGCATTTTATTCTATGCGTCTATAACTTAGACTGCTGCTACTCCAATTTTTCTGAACAATGACCTTATTTATTCGCATGGCTTTAATTATCACGCAACTGCTGTATGGCAACAACACTCCACCAGAGCAAAGAGTTCGAGAAACACTCCTTTGTGTTGTGCCGGTGAATTGCCACGCGTTGCAGTGACTCCGACACCCCCCACGTCGGAGAAGTTGTCTGCGTTGCTGCGACGCAGAAGTATAATTCAGCCTTAAGTCCTATGTCCTACATGTATGTGGTGGGGTAGCACAGGAATTACACTTGTCAAGTTTTACAATCAGACTACAATTTCAGACATGCCATCTGTTCATCAACTTTCATGTTTTGATTAAAACCTTCATCGATAATAAGGGGTGGAACTCTGTTTTTGTTTGATGGTAATTTCATCAAAGTATATCAAATGACTCATTACACACATACACACACACACAGACACACACCACACTTTTCACACACAACAGAAAGAATATATGATTGATATAGATTGAAAACCATCATTAATGAATTGATAGGGGTGTGAAAGTCCTTCTTTTCAACAGCCTCAAAGAATGAATGAGACAAGATCCAAAGGGAATTGTTTCAGAGTAACAACACACATGCTGTGAAATGCACGTGATCAAATTCTATTAGCACAAAACACTTATGAACTTGTGAAGACCGCAGAATGGCATGCCTTGAAATTCCCTGCCCTCCCCCCCTCCTCCTATTCTCTCTCTCTCTCTCTCTCTGCCCTTTGCGGAGATTGAAAGGCCATGGCGGCATCGCTCCCAGTAGTTGCTGACTTCATCAGTTAGCACGTTCACTCATCAGTCATGACAGTCCCCACCAATTAGACGGCGGATCATTTCTTAATGAATCTTGCCGATCCCGGCTCCTGTATTTAGATAAGCGCTAAATCCTGCCCCAGAGTCGACGCGTGGAATGGAATATTCTAGGCACTAATGTGCAGTGTGCGAGTGTGTGTCTGTGTATGTATGTGTGTGTGTGTGAGAGAGAGAGAGATAAAGAACTTGTGACTTGTGTGCACACTTAAGCATGTATTAATTATATACTTATACATATACATGGACACACACAGACACACACACACACACCTCATATCCCCAAAGCGTTGGTTAACCAAAGTAAATTAATCCAGTGCAATGCAATCTGCCCTGACTTGGATCAGATTCCACTGTCTGAAAAGCTCTGACAAGGTTCTGGAAATAGATAACAGAACTCAGCAGCAGAGAGATGGGAGAAGTCCTAGGCAGAGATAAATATGGGCCTGATACTAAAGAGGATGAAAGAGGGAGGGAGGGAGGGAGAGAAATAGAGAGGGTGTGAAGATTGGGGGTTGTGGGGGGGTAGAAAAGAGAAGATAGGAGCGGTGATCAATATTTGCTGCAAGACAAATAGTGAGAGAGACTCAGTCGAAGCAGGTAAATCTGTTGTTCACATTATTTACCGATGAGTTCTGTACGGGTGTGAGTGTAGGTGTGTGTAGGTTTGTGCTATGTGTGTGTGTCGGTGTTAAATATGTGTGTGTGTGCCTGTGTCTGTGTACGCTCACTCATGTACCCTTCAGTGTTAAGAAAATATTACCATAAATAAATACCCATGGACAATCAATACAATGCCTGCCCTTCTGAAGATAAATGGCTGTAAAAAAAAAAATGGCCACTGCCATACATACCTCCACAGCATCATAAAGATTCATGGTGCACCTCAAGGTTGTGGCCAGGAACTAAATTAGAAGCCACCTGCTCAGTGTTTCTTCATTAAGATGACCATCGCCCACAGGTATGCGGGGACCGGGGGCGGTAGAGACGTTTATTTATTTATTCATCTGTCCTCGTGAGCTCCTACCTGCGGTAGTTTCACGTGTCACCTCTGGGCAGACTGCTGTTGCTCCAACTCCTTTCAATTAAGACACACATGACCCTCTGTTGAAGGAGAGGGAGAAAGAGAGGGATGAGGTAGAGTTGCCTAGATTAAGCCTCAGGAAAGAATTAAAGAGTAAAATTATTCACATCTGTTTTTCATATTCTACTATTCCAATTTAAGATACCCTCTGCAAGCAATGCAACGTGGATGTGTGTATGTGTGTGTTTGTGAGTGTGTGCGTACAAATTAGTGTGCCCTACTGTGTGTGTGTGTGTCACTGTGCCTTTGTGTGAGTCACTTTTTTTGTGCCCGTTGGCTTTTGTTTGTTTGTGCCTGCAATGTGGTTACCGCACTGCCGCAGATGATGAATTCCTCACCATTACATTGGCCAACCCACAGGGTCACAATGAGCCATGGCTAAAGAGATTTCATTAGCCACTGGCCTACCAGGCTAGCACACAGAAGCCACTGCTAGTCGACCTTGAATGTAAGGTTACACGTTTCTTATTGATCCTCAGCCCCAGTGCCTCCAAAAACACACACACACATACACATACACACACACTCTTACTGCCCTCCACACCCTTCTCCCTAGAGTAGCCAGGCTGGTGAGATTGACAGCATCCTTCTTTTGAACGGCTTAGGCACTGTTTAGAGAATCCCCCCCTCCACACACACACACAGTTTTTTCAGAGACCCATTAAAGTAGTTTTGTAGTACTGTAAACAGGCGGGGACTCTTGGGGATACTTGCTCTGTCTTGTCTTAGACTTAAAAGTGCTCTATGAGATTTTTTTGCAGGATTTTAGCAACATTTTATTTTTATCTCAAATCAGGCATCTCCCCTTGATCAGCAAGCTTTCCGTCCCCTAAATATACTACATTGCGTTCCAAATTATTATGCAAATCATATTTTCAAATCATAATTTGTGTGTATGAAAAAACCCGGTCTCGTAAGACAACACAGGGGTTGTTATACCAAAATCTGAGTGGTGTATTCAAACAAACACTAGCGATAGGGGGTTCTGAACCTACATAACAAACAATGACAAACCAATCAGCAACAAGATGGGGTGAGAGTTAATGCCCGTCCTCTACCATCTTTTTGTTGATTTGTTGGCCATGGTTTGTTGTGTTTAGGTTTGTTTGATAGCTGATCAAGGGGAGATGCCTACGATTTGCGAATCACGCTAAAATCCTGCAACATCTCATTGAGGACCTTCAAGTTGGACATAAGTAAAATACTCTTGTCTCCAATAGGCTCGGCAAATGAAGGGAGAAAAGAGAGACATCAAGACTTTGAATTTATTTTTCTAGAACCATGCAGCTGTTACATTAAATATTAACTGGGGTGATACTAAATCAATTTTTATGAAAACTGGCTTCTTTTAATGGTCTTGCTCTGAAATCCTCAAAGAATAGATCTCGACTGGTTCTTGCTTCCTCAAAGCCTTGCTCTTCACTTGGTCTCAGCTGCATTTAAAAAACAGCGTCAGTCTTGACTTTTAAAAGTCTTGGCCTTGATACAAATTCCCCCTCATCGCTACATATAAGGAAACATTGCATTGCCTGTAGAACGTATACGTAAATGAATAGCATTACAGTACCTGAAGCGAGTTTTAACAAAACATGTGTCTGACATAGACATCAGTTAATATTACTGTAGGAGCTGGGCTGATAAAATTAGAGCTTTTCTCTGTGGTTGAAAACCTTCTTTCCCAGGGTTCCATTATGTTAGTATGTGT
This sequence comes from Limnothrissa miodon, assembly GCA_017657215.1. Taxonomy (NCBI): domain Eukaryota; kingdom Metazoa; phylum Chordata; class Actinopteri; order Clupeiformes; family Clupeidae; genus Limnothrissa; species Limnothrissa miodon. Next base: position 199,143 of record JAGFZM010000111.1, on the reverse strand, counting down.
GTGTGTGTGTGTGTATGAGAGAGATAGTGTGTTTTTATTGTTCCTCCAGACTGTGACTCGTGTTTGCAATGATGTCTGACATGGGAGAGAAGAATCTCACTAGTTATGGTACATCATTGTCATGTGTCATGTTATTGTGATGTGGGGTATAACACATGGACATTTCGTTTCACATTGCATCATACTAGCCTTCACTTTGTGTAAGGTGTCAGGCTACTCTCAATACGATAGGTATACTGTGTGTTTACTTCCTGGTGAGCTGATACTTTCTAGGAACTTTAAAATTTTTGGTTCTCTGTTCCCTGATTGAATGTTTAAAAAAGTAGTTCGGGAAACATAAGTCTTAAGAGAGATCCCTCCCCTACCCCAAATAGTATGTCAGTGTATTGTGTTGCATATCTTTTTTATATCCCATGAAGCCTTCATTTACATTGGGAAGAATAAAGTATTAATTGGGTGCATACTAATTGGTCCATATTTAATACTATCCAGTTGCTAAAACTAACTGAAGCGTTCCAAGTTTATATTACAGTCTGGGAATTATTATGTAACTAGCTGCTAAGAATAATTGAACAAAAATGACTAATAATAGACATTTACTGAATGTATGTTTGCATAACTACAAAAGCAGGGAAAATAGCAACAGAATAGAAACACTGTAGCAAGAGATGTATATAGAATACATAACAATAACAATATGTACAATACACAGTTTGTTAGCTTGTTATTGCTACTAGAGATACTACCCCAGGTGTGCCATGAAACCCATGATCTGTGATTTTCATTACCACTGAAGTGTATGGAAACTCTTTGCTACACAGTGCTGTGATCTCTATGCTTCTTGGTTTGCATATCTCCTGTAAGCTATACTGTACATTGTTCACTCTTTTCCAAAGAGGTGAGAATGGTTCAGGCTGTCTACATTGGGTGCTGTGCCGTTATGTGTGTGTTATGTTGCTGAACTGAAGGCTCATGGAAGGGTGTGATTAGAAGGAGGTGGGGTTGGCTTCAGCTCTTGTGTCCAATCAGAACGAAGAATCTTGTTTTTAAGCCATCTCTAATCCATAATAAAGGGTCTCCACGGCAATGAGCATCTCATCCCTCTCGGTGATTCGTGTCAGAAAGAGCAAGCAGGAGAAAGATAACACTGTCATGATGGAGCCGCCAACACCCACCAAACCACCACACATTGAGCCGATTGAGGCTTGATATGCATGTATTCTCTGGTTTGCGCCTTGTTTGCTTGTTGCATTATTTATAAACTCATCGTGTTAGATGTATAGGCGGATGCGAAGATGCCTTTATGAAGCCACAGAAGCACTTCACAGTGAGAAATGAAGAAGGGAGGTGGGGGGGAGTTGGGTAGACTCCAACACAGCATGTAATCTAGTAATCTAACTAAGTGTGACGGTGTGAGATTTTATTGTGCCAGAATTGATACATGAGTTTGTAGGTGGCACGAATTACAATAATTGCATCTGTGCATGCAGACTGGTCCTCCAAGGATATCTCAGAATCTCAAGCAAGCCCGGGCAACCTCACGCGTTTGCCGCACAGTGCATAAATCAATTGTTTCTTCTGCAAAGTGCTTGGGACTTGCCTTGCTCTCTTCAGGAGGTAAAAATAAAGGGAGTAATGCAATCTATGGGTTCATTGCAGAAGAAATAACCACCTAATGGGCCCCATTTATCATTATTCATCAGCCCCTGGGTTTTTGGGATGGTGGAGTTTAGAACCTGCCCTGCTAGGAACAGTGGAATATAGTGGTAGGTAACCATATAGGCCCAATGTTTTATTCACTACACTTCCATCTTCACATCCTCCACTAGGGTGTTGCCTTTTCTTGTGTGCCACTCATTGGGGTATCAAGCTTTTAAGCAGCCTATGTAAATAAGGTTTGTGTTTGAGTCTACAGTTGGAGTTTACCATTACAGAGTTTCTGCTGTTTCTGCAGATTTTTGAAACTTCTGAATACTTTGGCTCTAGTCTACTGTACTTTATATTCAAGCAAATTCTATTTTAATGACTAGTTTTGCATAGTTTTTGCACGTCCTGCAAGGTGTAAAAATGCCCTCCACTGTGGTAGCAAAGTTGCTTGAGTCTTACTAAAAGATTGTTGGTAGCGTAGCTTTACTGTAGATTTGTTCTGGAGGAGACCTCATCCAAGGACAAGAAGCTGAGACTTTGAAGGTGGATTATGGCTGTGTGATCATGACTCCCAAGCCCTTGTAGTTCTAACCAGAGCATTAAATAGGAGAGCTGGAGGAACAGTAGAACCTGGAAGTAATCACAGTAATTTTCCTTAATTTGATTATAATCTACACTATTTTACTCACTCATGGCCCAACTAGTTATGTCAGGTGTTGTGGTAACCATAGCTAACTGGGAGCCATTTTGCCAGTATCTGACACCACACAAGGAGTTAAGAGACTTTATGGATCTCTTTGACATTATTATCTAAATTACTCATAATAGGACATTAACTCTGAATTCTCTTGATCACTTGCTTGATGAGAATCCATTTAGCTACTTGCTGACGTCATGTGACGTGGATAACATTTTAATGATTCGTGACGAGTTATGTTCAACAAACATCACAATAGGCATTTGATGACCCAAAACAGTTTTGTCTCTCTCCTGTCATGTAATGGAGTTAAATGCCTATTCAGAAGCCATTTTGGCCTCGTCGGATGTCATGTGGGGCAGTTACTCAGTGCTGACTTATTTAGTGCAGCGCACTAACAGATGACTAGTGCGTCATTAGAAATTCCAGACTCCTGGGCTGTTTAAATCTCATTGCCTCTCATGGTGAGGATGCTTGCACATATTTCCACCTTGAGATGAAGAATGTATTTCCAGTTAGAATGAATAGATGGTGTTTATACTGTTGCCAGTAGTCCAGGTGGTTTTCAAGATAAATATCTTTGTATGGAAATGTTTCTGTGTGTCTGGATGGTAATGCGTATATTTGTGTCTGTGTGTGCATTTGTTTGCGTGTGTGTGATTTATTCAATTATTTTCTTTCGTAAAATATTATATTATTCCTCAGGGCTTGTAACAACACATTCCCCTGAACACACACACACACTCACACTTACATATTATGTTTGGGTTATGTCTGTAACATGCTAACACTAGCATATCATCTGATGCACAGTGTAGTTTCAGACAGATGTTTACTGCTATTGTTTATCCTTATTCTTGTCATTACGAGTATAAATATTGAAGAAAGAGAAAAAATTGGGGCGTGAGAAAATGTTCATTTAGTCTTCCAACATCACAAACTATTTTCAAAAAAAAAAATAAAAAAAAAAAAAAAAAAAAAAAATCTCATTTAGCATTTGACATAAGGCATGCTCCTGTGTTAGACCTGTTGCAATAAAATAAGGGGAAGTGTGTGTGGAATGAGGCGTTTGGTATAATCAATGTGATTCATGCCTTGTGGATGGTACACTGAAACAGATGGTCAAATGTCTCTGTCTGCCAGTGGGCATTATGTTTGTCTGTGAATAATCCAGGTTACGTGTGCATGCATGTGTCTAGGTGCTTCTGATTGTGTGTGTGTGTGTGTGCATGCAAAAGTGGACAATACAAGTAATTGTATGAAATACTGTACTTCAGAAAGAGTATTTTAAAAAATATACTTACCCAATATCTAGTACTTATTATTTATGAACTTTATTGATTTACTTTATGTAGTAGTTATTTTGTTTATTTTATTTATTTCTGGAAAGTGACTCACTTTGACTGAAAATAATAAAATTACTGATTTCGATTCTTTCAATTCATTGAATCTCGTTACTGAATATGAACTTTGCAATGGTCAGGATGGCGATAGTTGAAAATGCTTAGAATTCTTTGTGACATTCACCACCATAAATCTATTTTTAACAAGGCTCATATGTTAAAAATGTACTATAAATTCACTATATTGTATCATTAACACACACAAGGGATTTGTTATAGCTTGGGCCCGATACACCCATGTGAATTTGTTTACAAACCAAAGGATAGGAATCATACATAGAATTTTTCTAAAAGCCATTTCAATTGAACAGATAATTAACTTGATTAAAGAATAGTTAAATCAAGTTTATTATCTACAGTAGAATCACAAACAACAGTAGCGGCAGTCTACTAATGTGAAGGGGAACACTATGCACTCTATCATTACTAGCCGAAAGACTTACATTTCACAATCTGTTCACAAAAGTAACCGATTAGACATTATAAGCCTACTTTTTATACATCTATGTGTGATATTTATTGTTAGTATCAGAGATCACGAAAATGCAGTCTAAAACTGTATGTAAGTTTTCTGCATGATTACACAGATGGTCAAAAGGTTGCAGAAAACTGATAACTTTTGAGCATGGACATTTTTAATAAATCCCTGATTTTATTAGGAAACCAGCTTCGCGCAATGTTTTCTTGTGTAACAAGTTTTATGAGGCCCCAGGAGTACCTATATTTGGACTTGTTTGTGTTTATTTGTGAATATTTGAGTCTGCTTGCCATTGTGTGTGTATGTTTACTTGTGAGTGTTTGTTTGAATGCTAATGCTTGTGTGTGTGTTTGAGTTAGTAAGTTGTTTCTATCCCCCAGGCTTTGAAAGGGCAAAGAGTACGCCAGAGGTGTTGGCGATGAGAAACTTCTAGCCCACGCCCTATAGCTTGTGCTAATGAGCCTAATTAGAGGGGCGTTAATTTGCCATTTGTACCCCCACCCATGATCTAGAGGCTCTGCCTGCATCCTGAAGGAGGACTGTGCCACCTCGCCCGCTGGCCAGAATATAAATCACATCAGCACAGAATAAGAGAGAAGAGAGAGGGGAGGAGGGGAGGAAGGTGGAGGGCGAGGGAGGGAGATGCTCGGAGAGAGAGGAATGGAGAGGCAGGAAGATACTTGAGAAGTGTAAGGAAAAGAGAGATGGCGGGCAAAAGAGAGGAGTAAGAAGAGAGGGGCAGGCAGGAGGTGTTAGCTAGGAGGGAAAGAGAATGGATGGAAGTGACAGAGATAGATGGAAGAGATTATGGAATGACATCTACAGTAAGGCTCATGCAGTGTTGTGCGTATACTGAACTACTGTACCATAACAAGTAAAAACAAAAAACAATGCTAGGGCCTTTTTCCTTGCCCCTGTTGCTCATTGGTGCTCTCTGTATTAAGCGCTTTGAGACATGCCTTTTGTAAAATGCGCTACACAAATAAAATTGATAAATTGAATTGAGTACTAATTAATTAATAGTTCTATTAATTAATAGATATCTAGCTATGTGTAAGTGTTAATGTGGGAGTTAGTGTACCATCGTTGAATGAATGTATCTGAGGCCATTCAGCACAAATCTCTTTAGCTCAGGAACAGTGGATGCTGTAGGCAGTCTGACACACATTCACACACACACACACACACATAAAGACAGAACTGTATAGGCACAATTCTCTCTTTCTCTCAGGCAAAACACACAGTAGCAAGAGAGATCACTAAACCCCTTGTGATACATACATAAATACCTTCCTGCAATGACAGTGGTCAGGTGGGTGGCACAAACTGCTTTGTGTACATCCTATATAAAGCAAGTGCAGTGCTTTGCTCTCATTCTCTCTCCCTTGGTTTTATGTGTTTGTGTGTGTGTGGTGGCATGTTGGTGCATTTTATTTTTTCCTCTGTTGTCCTTCCCCAACCTGTGGGGGTCAGACTTAGCAGCTCCTGTGTGTGTCAGTATGTGTGTGTGCGTGCATGTTTGTGTGTGGGGGGGTCAGGCTTGGCAGCTGAGCTCGTTATCCACGCGGCTGCATTGATCTCCTCTTGCCGGATGGACAGCCTGCAGCCAGGACCATTAGCACAACCAGCAGGCCCACACTCACACATACACACTCTCTCTCACACACACACTGGCACACATACATACACCGACTCTCTCTCTCTCACGCACACACACCCTGGAGCTGCCAAGTTGGATGAATGCACACACCAACACTCACTCGTACAATAGATTATTTATCCTGTAGGAAACACGCACAGCGTAGGTGTGTATACAAATACTATATGTAATACACAGTCAGGATGAATACCCTGAACATCCTTGGCACCGGGAGCAGTGTTAAGGTGGGAATGAGAACCAGTTTACCTATACTGGGTTTGCAGGTTTCTCCCCCCGGAACATGTGCAAAACTGGCGATATGGACCAAAATGTATATCTCGATATACGATATATATCGATATCTTTTTAGAAAAAAAACAAAAAACGACTGCAAAATATAACAAATGTCACAAAATTGTTTTTATTAATGTCTGAACATCAGCAACTGTGTACTGTACACTAAAGAGGGTAATTTTTTTTTTTTGCTATTTTAACCAGGCTGGTCACTTTACAAATAAACTGCACTTTATTTATTTGTTTACTAAACAAATAAATGAAGTTTCTATAAAAATGTATAATGAAAATATAGAGGGATTTTTCAATATGACAAGTTCTAAATTAAACTGTGCTACAGTTTCAAACAACAATAACATAAAAATGTGGACGTCTTTACATTTTGTGCAAGGAAAACGGATGTGTTAACAGTCGCAGGTTTGAGTGCAGCCGTACTGTAACACAAATGTAAGACTCACAGGTTCAGCTAACGTTACTCCACTTGTCTGCTGTCATTGCGTAGCTACTCAGTCAAGAGTTCAAATGCAAGTCTCGCTCTCTCATCATAGTCGCGGCAAAGTAATGACGACTGGGTAAAATGTATTGTGGGTCGAGTGTTTTCAACAGCAAAAATCTGCGTTGTTCACTACGGCAATTAATGCCATGTCCTCCGCAATATGGCAATTGATTGTCCGCTGCTTTTTCTGTCATAGACTGCATGCTAATGAGTGCTGAAGTGTAGTTCGTTTGGCGCAGTTTGCACTGGTTTCGTGGCGGTCTGTCCTCAGAGTTTGTAACACTCTTCACATGCTTGCAGATGGCCTCCATTTACAAATGATCGAGCCGTTGTTTCGCTGTGTTGGCCTCAAGCTCTTCCTTCGCGGCATTCTCCGTCTATCACTTATGCTTTCCATGGACCACCATTGTTTACTCGTAGGCTATACATGAGGAGGAGGAGGGAGGGGCTAGCCAATATCAAGGAGGCTGGCTAGAAGTTGCCGCACAGAGCAGGAAAAAAAGCGAAAAACTCGTCTCTCGATTAAAAAACAAGTCCCAATCGATATATACGATATGTCAAAAGTCATATCTTGGTTAGAAATCATATTGAGATATCGTAAATATCGAGATATCGCCCAGCCCTATGCAAAACCCTTTCACAGTTCTTCAGCAGTGTTGCCAACTATTTTCAATGGGAAGTAGCCAAAGCTCGAAAAGTCGCCAAAATGTCGCTCGATGACGTAATGCGTACACTTACGCATTGATGACGTAATTACGTCACGTTTGCACATGCGCAGTTTATTCATCCATCTAGCTGCCGGGTGGTGTGGTCACGGGAATATGCTGCTCATTTCAGGCGGAGCTAGCGCTCAGTAATCAGAGCAGACATGGGGAGATGAGTAACTCTACCCGGAAATCAAAACCTTGCGCTTACAGGACAGTAGTGGCGACATTTGGAGAGTTGCTAAGGTTAGTGAAAAAGTCGCTAGATTTGTTGCTAGGCGCCTTTTGGAAAAATATTGCTGAATAAACAGTCTTAAAAATAAAGCATTTCATGTAGTAAAATAATGTTCTCCCATATTATTTAATATAGCCTACTTAGCGAGAGTTTGAGTAGCCTCATAGTTTTTTAGTAATTTTCTCCCATATTATTTAATATAGCCTACTTAGCGAGAGTTTGAGTAGCCTCATCATAGTTTTTTTAGTTGTTGGAAAGCTGTAAATGTGGATACAATTCAATTTCATTTATACAGCCGCTATATTATAGCGCATTTTTACAAAAGGCATGTCACCAAGCGCTTAACACAAGAGGCCCAATGAGCAACAGGGGCAAGGAAAAACTCCCTAGCAGTGTTTTTTGTTTTTACTTGTTATGGTAAAGGAAGAAACCTTGGGCAGTTCCGACGGCTCAAGGGGCTAACCCAACTGCCTAGGGCAGGTTTTCAGTTTCTCAGATGGTGAGTAGTCCACTATTATTCCATTAGATACACATTACAAGAAAAGTTTGGTAAATAAAGTAACATAGGAGTCCCATGAGAATCCCAGGATGTAGTCCCATGTCATTAGGCGCAGTCAAGCAAGGGGCCAGTTGGAGGCTGTATCAATCATGTCAGGGTAATCTGTGAAGCTGAAGGCAGACCGCCCAGGAAGCCAGAGATGCAGGATCAGGCAGTGGAAGGCAGGGGTAACCCTCAGCAGGGAGGCAGTGGCATGGACAGTGGAGTGGGTTGAGGACCATTCAGGAGTGCCGCCGGATCACATTGGAAGAAGGTCCCAGGAGAACCCAGGAGGCGCAGGCAGTAGAAGGCAGTGATGACTCACGGCAGGGTGGTAATGGCATGGAAAATCAGAGAAGAGATGAGTTAGAACAGTTGTTATCAGATTTCAGAGAATGTCAGTTATATTGCATGTGCAACCATGTACAGATGTTGGCTAAGTGAAGAGAGAGAAATAAGTGGAAAAGGAAAGAGAGAGGAGGAGAAAGACAAAGTGAAAATTGTACGGGTTAACAGATGGGTGGATTGTGGTGGCATTAAACTATAGCAGCATAAATAAGGTATGATGTATAACAAGCCAACACCACCAAAGGAAATGGTCAGTGGCCACCAAGCCCTGGACGGGAGCTTACAGCAGAGGCAGTCCTTTCCAATAATACCCTGAGGAGGTGTGGCTTACCATACACCATCCCTAACTAAAGGGAAATGTGGAGGATTTCTTTACCCATTAACTCGTAGATTGAAATACCATTAGCATTACTGCATTCATGAAATGTTACAAACAATAGGCCCACGTAAGTGATAGCTATGTAAGTCAATGGCAGGTAGCACTCGTGGGTCTATGCACAGATTCAGAATCACCAGAAATGGACCACGGTAATGAGACAAAATTAAGTGTAGTGATTTTCTAAACAGATAACAAAAAACTATATATGCTGGAAAAACACTTGGGAGCCCTTCGCCGCAGGAGCAGTAACTTCCTCACTCCCGAATGTTTCTCCGTGCTTCATCACAGTTAAATCCAACCAGGCTTATCTAACCTTGTCTTGGGCTCGTGCACGTTGTACATAGAATCCCAGAATAGGCAAAAGAAAAAAAAAAAAAAAAAAAAACGTGATAATGTCGAAAATGGACAGTAAAATTAGGGTTTATTTTTTCAACAGTTATGAACAAAAGCTCCTTGTGGAGCTACACGTAGACTACAAAAGCACTATTACAAGTAAAAGAAATACTTTAGTGATCGCAAAGGCAAAAAATGTGGTGTGGCAAATTGCCAAGTTTAAAGGTGCTCTAAGCGATGTGACACGTTTTTAGGACTAAAACATGTGTTGTTACATACAGCAAACATCTCCTCATAATCTGCTAGCTGCCTGTCCCCTGAACACACTGTAAAAAAACGCGGTCTCAGTAGACAGCCCAGGCTCCACAAACGGCAACAAAACACAGAGGGCAAACCTAGCATAACAAACGAAAACGAAACATAACAGTGTTCCAGCCAATAAACCACAAGGTTCACGAGTCTTTCGGGAGGCATGGGAGGGAGGGGGAGGAGTGAGCTATAACTTATAACGCTTGAACCCTCTCTGGAGCTATCCTCCGTTTTGTTTGACAATACTTCGAACGTCAACAAGAAGTGACGTGAAACAGCATTGCTTAGAGCGCCTTTAAGATTTGATGCGAGATGCAGTAACTTGCCAGTAGGGGAGAAGGACGGTACTCGACCCGGGAGACCCGTATGCCAATTGTAGCCTACCTATTCCTTTAGGCTTAGCTGATGTTGAAAGTTCTGTACCAGTTCATGTTGATATTAACAATGATGAAATTTTACACACATGTAATGCTGCAAATGCGAGCTATAGGCTATTTGGTGAAAACGTTAGATAATGGCCACAATATTTCCTCTTCATAATGTGACTACTCTTCACAAAATGTGAGTATCGAACCCGGGATGTATGCTTGACATTCTCCTGACAAGACCACTATGCCAATCCACCTTCCAATTTCTGTGTAAATATACAGTCATATTTCAAGAGGTCCTCACGACAACAATTTTTTTTTTTTTTTTTTTAATAATTTCAAGTATTGGAATCTGATATACATTCATTTTTGCTGACACTGTCAACTTTCTTTGTTTGAGACTCCGTTTGCTGCAGGTACATATTCTCAGAGACACAGCATACAGGAACCATAGAACACAGTTTTTGACCATCATAAATTGTTCTTTGAGCCTCAATAATAGCGTATGCAAATTTGTGAGGCTGAAAGTGACCCAAGAGCACTGCTAGCGTATTGTTTACAGGCTCATTTAAAAGGCTTAGAACGAAATATTCGTAATTCCCGCCTAACCTGGCAAATTCATGAAGCAACAGGGGATTGGACCAGAGATGTTTCCAAACAATCTTTGGTTGGACCATGCTAATATACAGTAGGAGGTGTATCTTAGCAGTGCCGACATCGAGAAGCACCTCGTTTTAGATTGGCCTGTTTCAGCCCGCCATTTCTAGCTTGAAATTTACATGTAGAACAAGGCGGTAGACGGCGGTTGAAGTAAGGTACTTAAATTCAACAATAACAAGGTAAAAGGTGGTTAGTTCAGAAGCGTTTGTTACCCCAACAACTCTGCCAAGAGAAGCGTCAGCGAGAGTAATCACCAAACTCTCTCTAAAATTAGCAAGGCTTAGCAAACCAGGATTTGCAGTTAGCTTGCTTAATGGAATACCTATTGGGTTTCGCAAAATGTTTACGAAGTAGCGTCGCGCAATTGAGTGCACGCACATACAGGTGTGTATCAACTCGTTAGGGGAACAATATGTCTCAGTTTTGAAATATGGTGGCATGTTGCTTTAAGGCAATCCAATCGATCTGTGGTTAATATTTTGTTAATTATAGTTCTGTGATTGTTTTCAGGAGCATAAAGAGAATAAATAAAACTCTATTTGATTCTATTTGAATATTTATTCACCCACACATGCACAGTCTAATTTCTAAATTTGGCTAGAGGTCTAATATCTAATTGGTCACAGACATTAGCCGTGTATATAATGTTTCGAAATCTGACGTTCACATGTGAAAAGGTCCATGTTTTCATTATCAGTTCTCACAAATTTTCTGGCCATTACGTCTTCAAACTCTTTCTCATCCATAGTTAAAACCTGTGGCAACCAGTACTTTTCTTCCATGAGGCCATTGTTTTGCACCAGCCATTGTGCCGCCTTTGTGGCTTCATTGAAGAGCTGAGAAACAGATTAAAAGATAGATTCAGTGTAAGAGACTGAAACTCAATGTGTTTTCTAACGTTTCGCTTGTTCATAACTAAACTACACATTTGACTGGATCACAGGTCTCACACAAACCTTTTGGACTTTGGTGGGTGCAGCTTGCATGCACTCAGATGATCCATAAAATTTAGTTTAAGGCTACGTTTACACATACCTGGGTATTTTGATAAACAAATATTTTCTTCCCTCTGTTTTCCAAAATAATTGCGTGCATAGACCATCGTTTTCAAAAAAGTTTCCGTTTACATTAAGCTGCATAAATATGCTGTCGAGAGCCGTCATACCTACGTTAAGCCTATGGTCTGCAGTGTAGGAAGAAGGAGAAAGCCATTCAAGCCAATCAGAAGCCTCACGCCATTCCTCCGGGACAAACACCTCATTTTCAAAGTTCTCCCACCAGACAGCAGTCCGCCCAGGTCGGACCCAAAAACTACGTTTTGTCTGTTTTTCGCAGTTTACACGCAAACGTGAATACGGAGTTTTCCAAAATCTCCACTTTAGCCGGAGTTTTCAGAAAGAACTGTTTTCAGAGGTGACATCTCCGTTTGTGTGTAAATGAAAGGCGTAAAAGAAAGGGGAAAGTGTCCGTTTTTAAGAGAAAACGTATATGTGTAAACGGGGTCGAAGTAAGGCTATGTTAACACATACCTGGGTATTTTGAAAAACGAATATTTTCTTCCCTCTGTTTTCCAAAATAATTCCGTGCATTCCGTTTTCAAAAAAGTTCCCGTTGATTGGAAGCTTCCGTTGGAAGAAGGAGAAAGCCTCACAGAGGCCTCCCGCCATTCCTACAGGACAACCACCTGATTTTCAAAGTTCTCCCACCAGACAGTTTTCACGCAAACGTGAATACAGAGTTTTCCAAAATCTCCACTTTTGCCTGAGTTTTTAGAAAGAATCGTTTTCAGAGGCGACATCTCCGTTTCTGTGTAAATGAAAGGCGCAAACGAAGGGAAAGTGTCCGTTTTTAAGAGAAGACGTATCTGTGTAAACGGGGTCTAACGGGGTGTTGATTCACAGTAGATGCCCTTAGAGGTGAATGGTATACCCTGGGAAGTGCAGGTGAACATCATGCCATTTTTTATTCACTTGATTAAAACACACACACTGTGTGTAAAAATGCTGGCACTTTCTTGTTCACTTGACACAGACACAATTATCTCCACACGGCAGTGGTGAGGGAGGGAAGTGAGGTGGTGTGCTCTAACTCTAAGGGCCTGTCTACACATAGCCAGGTATCTGCAAAACCGAAAATATTTTTCTTCGTATCAACAACAAATAATAATAATAATAAAAAAAAAAAAACATACGGAAAAGTGAAGATGTCTGAAAACTCTTTTTATGCATTTGTGTGTAGATAGAAATAACCTGTTTTGCGTTTTCGAAAAACCACAAGGTTATGTGTGGATGTTTTTTTTCCCCCCTCAAGTACGAGGTAATGTGGATAAATTTTTTTTTTAAATAAACGCGGAGTGAAAAATTCGGTTTTAAAAATACCCGGCTACGTGTGTACATATCCTAAGGCTCAAGACGTGAATATAAAAACTAGCGTATTACTGCAACTTTCTGTCTAAAAATATTCAGACAAATGCAACAACACAAAACCAGACTGACTGAGTCTGAGAAAAAACGTTCTAAAATAAGGGTGGGCGGATCGATTCAAGGTATTTATATAATTGATATTAAAGTAGGTATCGTATCGTATCGATACCAGTGAGATGAAATCGATAATTTAACCTCTACTTTTCCTGTTTAATGTTTAGTAGGATCTACTTTCTTTCCGCCACTTCAGTGCTCAACCAACTCCACTGAGTTTATTACATGCACACTCTGCCTCGGCTCTCCGCTGTGATTCGCTGTTGTTCTGTCACATGACATACCAAGAAACTTGTTCAGTGCTGCAGCAGTCCAATGTGAACAGTGAACATACAAATGTAAAGGACATATTTTGATGAAATTATGAAATTAAAGTGATGGTTTGAAAGAAATTCTAATCATAGCCCTGTTACACAAGCTTGGTAAGTGTTGTCAATAGCAAGGACAGTAAAAAAAATTTTTTTAGCTTACACTAACTCAATGGAACATAAGTTCTATAACTCTATTTCCTATACACAGGGTTCAAATCCCACCCAAAATATAGCTCTGAAGGAAAGAAAGTATAGGTTACTAAAACAGGCCTCTTCCTTCTCTTTGTAAAACATAGGCCTACTCATTTATATAAAATAAATTGTGCTCCATTTTTAATCGTATCGATATCGGTGAGACTGACCATGTATTTACTTGGTATCGGATCGATATCAGATTTTGCTGTATCGCCCAGCACTATGCGATTTGACATGTTGAATGTTTAGCGACAACTTAAACTGGGTTATTTAAAGCTTTATACTGAGCTCACAAACGTCTCACATGGCTGCTGTAGACACGTCGGCAGCTAGCATTAATGTTAGCTGAACATTACATTACATGTTAGCTGTTTGTTCGACAGATTCGTCTGCCAATTATCAAACAGCAAAAGTTGGTTGGTTGATCGATTGAGCCAATATAAACAGAACTTTGGAGCTACTATTAAATATTAAAGGGATAGTTCGGGTTTTTAACACATTAAGCCCCTTTCACAGGTTGTCTAAAATGCAATGAAGTGGTTGACATCGAAATTTTGACGATTGCTTCTGTCTCGGCTATTTGGGAAATGTAGAATCGCCTCTGCCTGCCCTCAAAATGGCTAGCAATGGGCATGTGTTGTTTCTATCCTTAAAACACTGGTTTTAAAAAAGTGCTTGATGAGACAGGAGTAATCATCAAGATTTTGGTGTCAACCACTTTATTTCATTTTAGACAACCTGTGAAAGGGGCTCAATGTGTTAAAAATAGAACTATCCCTTTAAGATAGTTAAATGTTATGGCTAATCGGCTCACTACCTTCATATTTAATAGCACGGTTGAAATGAAGACCTAAATGCCTTTGTGCATTGCATTCTGAGCTAAGTTTAAAACACGAAGATGAACAAAATGCATTATGAAATGCAAATCGGTTCTCACAATTTTAGGATGTCGCTAGTGCCAATCAATGGTGTGTTGTCAATGAGGCTTCTGACTGGCTTGTATGGCTTTCGATAGCATATCTATGCGGGCTAATGTAAACTGTGAAAACGATGACCTATGCACAAAGTTATTTTGAAAAATGGAGGGAAGAAAATGTTTGTTTGTCAAAATACCGAACTATGTGTAAACATAGCCTTAATAAATTAATGCAAATTTGGAGAAGAGCCTGTTGTCATGACGGCCGTGGTGACGTCACACTTGCACGCATCCCAGAATGGCGCAACTTTTCCAGTCACCGCAAGGATCACAGAGCAGTAAGGTACAGTAGCCACTTCAAGGCTGTGCTGTGTTCATTCATTTACACCATCATTCTTGTTTATTCCCACACTGCAATGAAACATGTAGAAACCTTACAGTGTTTGTATCAGTGTCACCTTCTTCCTGGGGATAAATAGATTAGGATTTTGCAATAATTTAAATTTGTCACAGAAATTCATTTTAGACATACTGTACTAGGCCCAGAGCCACCACTCTCTGCTTTAGTTTTACCAACTTCTAGCCAAGAGTTATGAAAACAGTAACATCAGCCAGCATTATTTTTAAATGTAGTAATCGAAATGCACTGGGTTTGTGTGCAGTATGTGTATGCTAAATTAATGTGTAGCCTGTGATGAGTTCATTGATTAGGCTTGCCTTAACTGGGTAAGGAATGGTGAGCAGAAAAGATAGTCAGGCACCAGGAATGATCTAATGGGCAGACGCTCTTTTTTTCTTTTTCTTTTTACTGTCTATGGTCCAACCTTGGTTAGTTTGCAGAAGGACCAACCGCAAAAGGAGGACCAGCCTTCTTTTTTTTGGATGTCAGGGATAACTTAGGAATCGTAGAACACATTTTTAGCCCATCAGGAATTGTTCTTTGAGACTCAATAATGGTGTATACAAATTTGTGCATCTGAAAGTGACCCAGGAGCACTCTTATAGTGTAATATACTGGCTCATTTTAAAGGATTAGAACAGGGTTCTTGTGTTTAGGTTTGTTTGAGTATTACAGCCCCTGTGTTGATGTTCGAGACTGGGGTTTTTCATAGTGTATTCAGAGGGGCAGAAATCTAGCCGATCAAGGTGATACCTACAATTTGAGAGAAAAATAAAATCGTGCTAAAATCCTGCAACATCTCATAGAGCACCTTTAAGTGGCATCTAGTGCAGCAGCCGCCACCTTCAAGTTGCATGTTACACATTAAAGTTACGATATATACAATATGCTTGAGTGCTCTATCGCACGGTAGACATTTTTATATTGTACTAAGATATATATCGTAATATCGCACAGCACTAGTGCCTAGCTACCCTGCCATGGAAGACATGCCTCCTGTGGACCACTGTGTCACACTGGCAACAGAGGTACTCAAACTCCAGTGGGACACATTTCAGGCACCAAATAACGGCCTCCTCTTCATGGCCTTTCTGGCACCTACCCACATGCGTAAGTGTGCATTGGAGGAGACGACGACGTCATAGGCAGCGGCCGTGTTTGAAATTTGTTTCACGTTTGTCAGCTTGTTCCAAAAAGGCCAACATGTACCTGGCGATGTTGTTTCAGAGCGAGAACACACACAACAACCTGATTTTATGGAGGAGATCGAGGAACAGGTATAGGGCACACGTCCACACAAAGCCGTAAACGGCGATATTTTTCAAAACGATATGCGTAAAGACGGAACCAGCTCAGAATGTATCTGAGTCTACACGAAAACGTCTGGAAACGCTGCAGAGGAAGTACTTATAGCGTGCATGCGTGTACAAGTCATGCGGAACATGTATGGCGTCATTGTTGTTCAAAGGCACGTTTTGTCCTTTTTGAACCCAAATTACAATAGTCTCTTCTAATCCATATTGGATGTATAAACTGATCAGTTCATATACAAATTTAGCCTACCTGGTCCAAATATGTCAGTGGAAAAAGGGAACATTAGTATCCTGTACACTGATTTGTTTAGCCACATAAGGAATCCTGGAAAAACTGCCATCATTTTCCACAAACCTATTAAAATATAAATATTGTATATGTACCTTTCATACAGTTGAGACTTGGTGGAAATGGTATAAAAAATCAATGTGAGATTCAATATAATAAAACTTAATAAAATAAAAATACAACTACAGTAGAATAGTCAAAAAAAAAAAAAAAACTTAGAACTCCTATTAGGAATTAAAAAAAAAAAAAACAAGACAGACAAAACCCACCGTTCAATGAACTTACGGGTTGCAGCTTCACTTTCAGTCGAGGGTAGGACATTATGAAAATCATTCTGCTCACCCTGTCATTGTACAAAAAAGTCTTTGGTCAGTAGATGAGCAAGTAATGAAAACAAAACACATTACTTCATCGTTTTAGACAAGTAAGCCATTGCTATGCAATGTCAAAGCAGTGGAGAATGATTGCTATAAAACCTTGCGTTAGCTTTGCATCTGTCGACCAGCAGCATTGACATTTTCTAAGAGGCTAACAGTAGCTCAAACTGATAACCGTTCAAAAATAGGAATACATTAATAAATATTACCACATCGGCTTCTTATAAGATAGCAACTTGTCTTTTATGGTTTTACATTTGTAATTTAGTTGGGGTTTCTGTGCTAAGTGAGGAATCTATCTATAAAGCACCATACAAACAAAACCTTGACAGACAAAAATGTGCATATTAATTGGCTATGTGTTTTGCCTATGTATATTTTACTCATAAGGTAATAACGGTGAAAAGATCATTTCTACTTAAACCGTTTTTGTATTCCTTGGAGCAGCTGAATCAGAGAGGGTTCCAAGACCTTTGGCTAATGGCTGAACAACTATTGCCTAGATGTCTGTCGTAATTTTGAATTTATGCGTTCATTCTTTATCCTTACATTCTTTATCCTAATTATATTTATTTAGTAGCAGTTAGATTGATGTTTGCAAATTCATTGTTACAAAAGTTATAACCCACTGTCAAAAGTTAACACTTTATTGAATGTGTAAGGTAGTTGAATGTTATTAGTGTAGAGGTATTAATTTTATTTTATTTGTATAGCACATTTTACAAAAGGTATGTGTCTGGTATGGGCCTGGAGGAGAAAGTCACCCCACAACAGGCAAAAAAGAAGTGGGACAATTTGAAGGACAAATACAAAGTATGTATAAAGTGTATTTATGTATGTGTTGTTTTTTAACATGGAAAATTAATAACCTCATTTGCTTAAGTATGCAAGTACCCAGCCAGCGGTCAGGGTGTGGGAGGGAAACCCACTGCAGAGACTTGGCCCTTCTATGTCCTCATGGATGAGGTATTAGGGCAGAGACCTTCAATTACACCACCTGTCCTGATATCCTCTATCCCTGAGGATATAGAGTTGGCAAGTGAACCACGTCATTCTGTATGCTGCAGGTTAGCATTTTCCTACTTCTGTTTCCTAAGTCAAAAACCCCTATGGGAAAATGAATGGCTCAAATAACAAAACAACATATACAACAAATATGGCAGTGTCTGACCTACGAGGACCTAGGCATTCGTTTTTCATCAATAAAATGAGTAGCATCATAGTCTGGGTTTTTTTTAGACGCATGGTAACAATGATAAATGAATGTTGCTATCCCTCTGCTAAAAGCGAAAAATTAAGGACTACATGGAGTTGTCTCTTACCTTTGACGTCATTTTCAAAAACGACGGTAAAATGATTTAAAATGCAATATGTTCTTTATTTACAATGATTCACTGTAATTTACAACGATTACAACGGTCAACAATTGGCAAATCTTTCACAAAGCTTGTTTTAAAAAAACTGCGGGATGACATGTCGTTTAGCGCTGTTTTGTATAGCTCTGGTTACCATGACGGCCGGCTAACTTGTAGTCAAAAGGGCTTTCCGCTTTAGCCTAGTGATAGCAACATCTTATTTATTTTGTCATTAGACTGCAAATTTGCAAACCCATCCTCCATCGAATGCGGAGGTCGTCTACTCACGTGCTTTTGCTCACACCTTATTTGAGATGGAGCTCAAAAATTAACATTGGATTTCCCATAGGGGAAAAACTTTGTTGTGATGTTGTGAAATGCTAACAAGAAAAACTACAGGCTTCCGGGTCACTTGCCAACTCTATACCAGGGCCAAGCTCTGCAGTGGACCCTAAGAGTTAGACCAGGCAAGACAGAAAGAGAAAGGGAGGGAGGGACGAGTTACTTGAATTCTTTTAAGGAGTCAAGAGCCTTCAGGGAGGAGCGGAGGGAGCAAATGGAAAGGATGTTCGCTCTCCTTGAAAAATTAATTGACAAAAATACATAAATATAATAAATTATTTCAGACATTTGTGTTTTGGACATTTTTTTATTATGCTAAGAAAGTGTTATTTATAACTACTTTAAAAAATTTAATTGACAGCTATTTAAATTGTTAATTACATATTTTATTGTTCACATATTAGCAAGTATTTACAGTAAAAGTTATATACAAACAATAACAGCTGAGAAGGGAGGTCCTGGTTGTGGGTGCCACATCAGACCCTGGTGTACTCCGTCAGTGGGACATCATTTGGGTTGGCCTGCAGGGTGTTTTTCCACTGTTCACCGCATCGTCCATTAGCTGGGTTTGCAGGGCTGGCTCAGTCGACGGCTGCGATGTCTTAATAGTTGGAAGAGTAGGAAAAAATTTATGGTGACTGACATGTGCGGCTTATATAAGATTCAAAATTTTCCAGACCTTTCTTAATTCTTACCATTTAAGCATCACCATGGTCCAGTTCCTCCTCCAGGGTAAGTGCTTCTTGGGCGAGTTGGTCCAGCCAGTGTGCACCACTGACTGCCTCGGCCTCATCCTCTGGGGCTATGATGTCTCCCACCCTAAGACAGATGTTGTGGAGGATGGCACATGCTGTTATGACCTAAAATCAGAAAGAATTATGAGATTAACAGAAAAAAATCAACTGTCTTCAATGTGCTTCATAATTCAAAATCAAAGGTTATTTACGTGCGGTGCAAAGGTGTGATGAACTTCCAGCGCTTGCAAGAAGATGGCCCGGAATCTGGTTTTCATCATCCCAAAGGTGATGCCTTGAGTGATGCCGGTTGAAGCGTTGGGCTGCCACACCTTGCACTGGTCTTCTGTACGGAGTGATGAGGGGGAGAGGGTGTTCCAGGCATAGGTTCCCACCATCGCCAAGAAGGAAGTACTGGAGGGTACAGCGACCTGTACGGTGGGCTGTTCCGGAGAACCCGGGAGTCGTGCACCGACCCCGGCCAGCCCACATAGGTGTTGATAAAGCGTCCCTGACGGTCACACAGGCCCGGCAGGATTATGGAGGGGAACAGTTTCCTGTTCCTGTAATCCTGACCATCAGGGCCGCTTGGTGGCTTGATTCTGACATGGCAGCCGTCGATGGCACCTGCAGCCTTCTTAAGCTCTATGGCCAGCCCTGCAAACCCATGAGCCTCCTCCAGGTCTTGAGGGGTCTTGGGGAAGTGGATGCTACCACCTCCTCAGTGACTGTGGACGATACGGTGAACTGATTGTGGTATTCCAAATACCCTGCAGACCACCCACTATGATGTCCCACTTGCAATCCAGAACAGGAACACCAGGGTCTCAATTGTGGCACCCCAACCGTGCCTTCTGTCTTGGTGCAGAAGGTCCAACAGCACTGCCAAGGTCTCCCTGTTCAGCTGAAAATCAGGCCTGGTGTCCAGACCGTCAAAGTACCGCTGCAGCACAGGGACATTTAAGTTCACCTGGCAATACACCGGTCTGGTTAGGTAAAAAAAAAAACATTTTTACAAACCATGTAGGAGAACATTTTACTTTAAACTGTTCATAGTATACTTTAAGCAGCTGCAGCAGTTTATTATCATAATAGGTCCATGTAAACTGATCAAGACATCAAAAGGAGAATACATTTGCTTTTTAGTAGCTTATTTACCAGCGTAGCCTACTATTATTTTCCATGCAGTTCTAATACACCTTTCCACCACGTTAGTCTGTATAACAAACAGCATATTTTTGTAATAAATCTTACCTGGACACCATCCTGAGCCAGCCTCAGTAAAACTATTCTCCAACGATGTTCCTCTTCATGGTCCTATTCAATCATTAAGTATATTAAAAAATACAACAGGATCATCTCCATTTCCATATCAATGATTAAACGATTTTTAACAAATTAATATTACGAAATTATTACAAATTATTAATGAACTAATATTACGAAATAACCAATTAAAATAACTTTAAATAAAATGAAATTTAATAAATTTAAGTAAACTGTTTAACAGAACTGAGTTTTTTATTATCGGCGATGTGCAGCAAGAAAAAGACGTCTTTTTGCGAGCGTTTACCATTGCTAAG
The DNA here is from genome assembly GCA_017657215.1 of Limnothrissa miodon. Classification (NCBI taxonomy): domain Eukaryota; kingdom Metazoa; phylum Chordata; class Actinopteri; order Clupeiformes; family Clupeidae; genus Limnothrissa; species Limnothrissa miodon. Next base: position 178,323 of record JAGFZM010000111.1, on the reverse strand, counting down.
CGACGGAGAACATCGCGGTGGGATGAATTGTGACACATTTGGAATGGTGGAAGGCTAGTACTGTCCCATTTCATAAAACCTTTGGTCAGAGAAGTACTAATACTTGCAGCACCAGAAGGTCAGTACTTAGAAGAACGTATACTATACTTTAAAGAACTCGCCCCTGAATTGGGACACACCCGCTATGTGGGGGTAGCCTAGCCCTCGCCAGCCCCGCCCTGTACTTTCATCTCATTTCGTACAGATGGTCTGGGACCACTGCATTGACAATCGTTCTCTCATTAGATATGTGGTTTCTGCTGAAGTTTAAACTGATTGGGTCTGCCTTTACCCAATTGCTAACGCCTGGTCTACCATTTAGCCTAGCCACTTCCTTGGAAATGAACAGAGAAAATCAAACTAGAAAATCATACTTTTCCCAAAACCTGTGTGTATTAAGGCCACGACATCTTTTCCGCAGATAAAATTAAATAAACATTGTTCTTGTTCAGACTTTAGTTCCTGTATGTTCCGAAGCGTTCCCACAACGGACTGAATAGCCTCCTGTACTACGAAATTTGGTGAAATGTCTAACAGTGTAAGCATGAGCTAGTTTTTAGTTTGGAAAGGTTCACAACTTGAGTCTTCAGTAACAAAAATTCAGTAATAAACACAGATACACACACACACAGTTTACCTTTAAAAGTGCTCCTTACCTCTTAAAATACCCTGCATATGCTTTTAAGCATAGATACATGAACAGATTCACTCATACCAGTTCACTTTTCCACCTACACACACAAACACCTAGCTTTTACCTAGCTGCTACTTTTATACCCACACACATCCACAAACTCTCACTAGGCACAGATGCATATGCCAACACAGGTTCACTCATACAAGTCCACCTACACACGCACACAGACACCACACAAATACACTGCTGTGCACTGCTCTGGCTGTATCTCGGGGGCTCTGCAGTCAAAACTGCTCAACTTGAACTGACAATATTCCTGATACACCCCATCCTCTACTTTAAACACAAACACACACACACACATAGAGATGCTCACGCAATCTAATTAAGCAAATCACATCCTGAAGTTCAGAGGCTGTCAGTGAGTGTTGCGTGCCAACTCGGCGCGGAGCGTGAAGGTTAAAGCAGCCTTTGTTAGCCGCTGGGCTAATTGAGAGTGAGGATGCTACATAATGCAGTAAGGACGGCGTTAATATTCACAAGCTAACAGGACAAGGATGTTTAGCCCGGTGCCATCGAAGAGAATTCCCAAACTACTGAGTGTGTGTGTGTATGTGTTGTACTCTTTTCTGCAGCTGTATCTGGGTTAACAAAGGAACCATGAAGTGTATGTGTCTGTTTTATGCATTTTAAGGGTCACACCTTAAAATGCATAGAACTACCTGGTTATGTAAACATGTTGGAAGATCTCAAATGTGTGTGTGTGTGCAAATGTGTGTGTGTATGTAGGCAGTTCAGAAGAAAGGTCCGCGAGAAAAGGTACACATAGAAGTCTAAATGTTTGTGTGTATTTGAGGTCTGTGTGTGCATGTGTGTGAGATGTGTGTGCGGTGCCTGAGTTTTTAGTTAGAACCCTTTCCCTCTCCTCTCCTTAACTTTCTTCTCCTCTCCTCTCCCCTCCTCTCATCTCCTCTACTCCTTCTCCCCATACCCCACTCTGCCCCCCCTCTCCTCTGCTCCACTCTTTCTCCTCTCTAATCGTCTCTTCTGCTTTCTCTATACACTCTCCAGCGTGTGTCCAGAGTGTCTGGCTCTCACTGCCTTTCTATCACTGGGCCTGCTCTCATTTCACACTCGTTTGCTTTTCTCTCTGGCACACAGGCACGTGTGTGTGTGTGTGAGCATGCACTGGTGTATACTCTTTCTGGCTTTAGCTCTGGCTTTGTGCCTGTCTAACAAATACGCGCACACACACACAGACACATAAGCACATGGGGTTGCACAGGAATGTAATTTCACAATTCAAGTACTTGCCTGACAAAAAAAAATTGGTCACAACTACTTGAGAAGGAAAGCAAAGGGGTTTCTCCTGTCTTGAGATGGCTGTTCGAATAATGCAGTGAAGAGTTTGTCTCTGAGCACAGAGAAAAGCACAGAATTCATGATGAAAAAATAACAATATTGATCTTGAGTTAAAAAGCAAACATGAAGTATTGATGTTTTTAAAAACATTTTAGAGGCATCATTACCAACACTTACCTGAAGCCCATGAGGCTTTCACCAGGGGGTGGGGGGTGATGTCACGTTAAGATGGGACGGTTCTGTTATTAATTTAGAAAAGCTTGAACATTTTTTTAATCAACTTAATAGACCTAATAGACTTAATAGTTGTTTTTCATTCCTGAACGGCACATTACTGACGATATTTATTTGTGAGGCTTAGCTTTGAAAAGTGTGTATCAGTATATAATGCCAGAGCTGTCTCGGAGTTGCATGCTTATTTCATCACGATGACGGCTGGGAAAGAAAAATCTACTTCTTGACATTGCTACTTCATTATCCTTCCTTTCTGTCTTTCTCTGATGTACGCGTCTCTAAAATGTGTGATCTGCATTTCAAACGATGAGAGCAAAGGACCAGAGGCTGGGTGGACCAGAGGCTGGGTTTCTGGTGGGTCACCTTGTCTGAGATTGAGGTTTGCTACAACACAGTCGCACACACGTATATGCACACACATAATCAAAAACAGTAGTCTTGTCCCTCACCTCGTTTTGCTTTTTTCTTATATTTCATTCTTTCTTTCTCCATTTGTGTGTTTTCTCACTTTCTCTCTATCTCTCAGGCTTAGACTAAATTGTCTGTCCTTGCTCCTCGGTTAGGTGTGTGTTTTGCTCCAGGCCTGTGACCTTTGACCCTTGCAAGCCCCCATAGATGAGAGGTCACACTGCGTTCCTGGGACTGCTCATTGATCCCTTGGCTTTTCCATGGACACCAGCTCCATCAATAGCCACCTCCAACATCTATAAAATCTATAAAATGCAACAGTACTTGGTATGATGTGAATGAGTAGGTGAAACATTGTATGTATGCTTTTCTTCATATATGTTCAGCGTCCAAAAAAGCTAATAATCAAATTTAATATAATCTTTAGCATCATAGCAAACAGTGGCATTTTTTACATGGGTGGTAGATGGTAATTTTCTCTGGAATACCATATATTCTATTTTCCATATATACAGTATTTATCTTCATATTTGAATATATTTATATTCAGTCACTTTAAGATAAATGTGTGGGCTAAATGAATAAATATGAGTGTGTCTTTTAGCTCCAAGGTGAATGTCACCTCTCCACGCTGGAAGGAAATGCCACAGATATTAATAAATAGCTGAAATAAATGATGGTCCGGACAAAAAGACACTGGCAGGGTTTTGGAGAGTCTGTTCGATAGAGGTGTAGCCCATCGGGCTCTTTTGAAAAGAGCAGGGAGACATCGGGCTGAGAGGAGAGTGGACACCTCAGGATGTCGGAAAATGTGAGAGAAAGGAGGAATTGACAGATAGACAGAGAAGAGAGAAAATGTTTGGAGGAGAAAGAGACAGGAGACACACGGATCATCCAACTATTCCTCCCACTGTTCATTCTACACTCAATCTACATTAATGCTCTTTGTTGTATTGGTGTTAATATAAATCATAGATCCATACTGTATATAATTTGTATGCTATGTTATTGTGTTGGTCTAAACCAGGGCCCTTTAAACACTATTGGATGTAGGACTTCCCTCATGGAATAGAAATATTTCCAAGGCTCGTTCATAGTTACAACACAGGCGTATATGCATTCATTGTGTTAGCCTCTAGATGTTTTTTGTAGCAAACTTTTTTTTTTTTTTTTTACCAAAACCCCTGGCAATGTGCTGCAGACCCCTGGGTGTCCCTGGCCTCCAGTTTCAGAACCAGTGATCTAAACCCTGTACTTACAGTCATGCCAATCAAGCACCTTTAGAGGTTGAAAATTGATTCTGAATGTGAGAGAGAAGCCCAGAGAGAAGCCGTAGCTACTGATGAGGCAGGCCCTGAAAGCATGAGCGCATAAGAGATGAGGAGGAGAGAGAGAGAAAAAAAGTAGAGACAGCCAGAGAGAAAGAGAAGCGGGCAGCATGCTTTGTGCATGGCCTTCACGTCCGTGTTTGTCAGCACTAGCGGTGTTTAGTGTACCTGCCCTTGGATAGGCTTATCTGGCATTAGCAGGAGCGCCACCCCATTGTGCCTGCCCAGAGGCTCGCCGCACGGACGCGGCCAGCCAAGCGGAGCGACGCCCAGCGTCAGCGGCATTCCGGATAATCCGCCAGGGCCGGCCTGGGAGGCGCCGCCGGACACGCAGCCTTAATGGAAACAAGGGGTGCTGGCCGTGTGTATGTGTGTGTGTAGAGGGAAGTATGGAAGAAAATGGACATGGCACAGTTTACAAAAGAGCTGTAAAAGAAAGAGAGTGGGTAGGAAGGGATAGATGGGGATACTACTGATTATCTGATACGACTACTGAGAGAAAGTGTGAGGAAGTGTGTCTGTGTGTGTGTGTATGTGAGAGAGAGTGAGACATTGAGAGTTATGAGTGGATGTGATGGTCTTCCTTATCCTTGTCTTGTTACTTTTTTCATCGTCTAATCTCACCATGATCTACCTGCAGTCTCTGGCCCTGTAATGCTACATAATCCTAATCCCCCAGTTCAGCAGAGGTGCTTTCCAGGAATACCAAATTGCCCGCTTTCGTGTTCTGTGGCAATTTGTTTTTTTTTTTCAAGGTCTCTTAACAAGCAATTAACCACCCGCCAGGCTTCAACTTCAAAGTCAAATCTGCACTGACACACACATACACCCGTGGACACATGCGCACACACACACACACACACATAATCACACCAGGCATTATTCAGTCGCATTAGGATAGCACACATGGCTAAGATGACAGTAGTCACAGCACATTAAATGTTTTCTGCCTCTGCTCCACTTTATTCACCCCATAAGCACACACACACACACATACATACAGACACACACCATTACCCCCTGCAATGACCCCGCCCCAGTGATCAACTCTATCTCTGTGTGTTAATGATGGGCGACCTTCTGATTACCCAGCAGGGTGTGTTGGGTTAGGATTGTGTGTGTGTGTATTTGTCTGTGTGTGTGTGTGTGTGTGTTTGAGCTCCCCCCTAAACGCTTTCTGTCCCCGTAGGGCACATCCTAATGCAGTCGCTCTCTCTACTCAGATACTGCGCTATCAGCAGGAGACAAGATGAGCTCCCTAGACGTGTGTGTGAGAGTAGTGTGTGAGCATATGTATGTGTGTGCTTCTTTGTGCATATGCATTTGTGTGTTCGTCTCTTCTGGGTGTATGTATGTAAATGGCTATATGGTAGGTATGCATTCACTGTACAAATTGATGGCTAATTGGTGTGTGTGCGTCTGTGTGTGTATGTGTGTGTGTGTTTGGGGCTATTCCTCCATGGGCGGCTCCATTAACAACGGTGTTTGTTCTTTCTCGTCTGCCTTGGTGTAATCCCTGTCTTTTTTTCCCCGCCCCGTCTTAATCTTGAACACTTACCGTATTGTTTTATTATTGGGTCTGACATTGTCGGAGGCTTTTTTTGTCATCAAATCTTAATGCCCAATTCATTTCTGGGAAGTTATTATGGTAATTGCGCGGTCATAAGCATGTCAGGAATTGCAATAATATTATTCTGTGCAAAGACACTGGCTCTTGAGTAACTGAATAAAGGAGACCCACGGCAAGTGTTTGAGTGGCTAGACAGTGTTTGGGGGTGTGGGTGCCTGTATTTGTGCTGTTTGTGTGTGTGTGTGTGTGCATCTGTGTGTGAGTGTGTGTAAATGTGTGTGTATCTGTGTGTATGTTTGTGCATCTCTCTCTCTCTCTCTTTGTGTGTGTGTGTGTGTGTGTGTGTGTGTGAAGATGGCCTTAACTGTGACAGACAGACAGACAGGCATGCAGTGGAAGAAAAAAGAGAAAGTGAGTGAGTGAGAGGATGGAAGAGACACAGTGTTCCAGAATACTCCTCTCCTAATCTGCATGCTCTGCATAACCTCAAAGGGACAGCCTTTTTTCAAATTCAGCTTTTTTTCCCTCAAATTCAGCTTTTCATGGTCATCTAGCTGTTTGGTCTCTCTCCCTCCCTCTCTTTCTCTCTGTGTGTGTGTGTGTGTGTGATGAAACTGAAAGTGAGTCTCTCTGCCCCATTGGATTTGTGTTAGGTGTCAATATGTTATTCGGCCTATGATGTATCAGATTTTCTTTATTTTTATTTTCTACTAACTGCCTTCTTATCCTATACCCATTTAACTTCTTTCCCTATCACCTATCTTCTATATTCTCATGACAGGTGAAGGTTTTAAAGCATTCAACCTGCATCAGCTGCTTTGGCACGTCATAGGCAAGTCTGAAGATTTCAGTGCATCAGTGTATGACTACCAGAAATCATGAGACACTCAAAGAGAGAGAGAGAAGAATTTTTCTTGTTTTTCTTTAAGAGAATGGTTTTAAGTATATACGCTTCATTACATAAGACGTTTATAGTGCAGATGATCACTCTGAAAATGAGAACGCTTCAGAAGATGCCCCATAAAGATCACGGCTAAATACATAAATGAATAAATGCATGGATTTATTGGGTAAGGAGATCATGTGTTCGGTATTGTGCAAGATGGAAGGTAGGCGAAAGTGTCAGTCATCATCTACTGGTGTTGTATCCTGTGATTTTGACACCTTCCCTCCCTCCCTCTCTCTTCCTCCCACTCTGGGTTTCTTTGCCTCTTTCTTTTTCATCTATCCTTTTTTTATCTGTCTCACTTTTATTTCCCCCTCTCTCTTTCTCTCTGTCTGAACATGTCTCTGTCACTTGCGGCAGTATTTCAAATGGGCTATCTTCTGTCCAGACCTGAAAGTCACCTTGCAGCCGCCGTTTAATATCATAATAAATTATAGATTTTCTTTGCAACAGTAAGAGATGCTTTTAAAGTAAATGAGTTCCTCTAAACGATGGCCGAGCTGTCAGACATCACTGCTGTGCTCACAGATAAAGGGGGACCAAGGGGGTCTAAAACTAACCATAAAACTCAGCGTCTGTATGTGTGTTTGTGTGTGTGTGTGTGTGTAAGTGCGCTTGTGTGTGTGCCCATGTATACATGTGTAAAACTGTATCAGGTAGAATGTGTTTTGTGTGGGTGGGGGTAAGTAGGTGTGTGTGTGTGTGTGTATGTCTTTCTGTAGACTAATGAGGTCACGACCATGGTAAACCATGATAAACCACGGTTATAACACCATGGCCGCATTAGCACAGGGGGACTTTTATGGATTTTATCAGCCGTGGAATTTGATGTTTTGCGTGGCTGCAGATTGTTATTGATTGGTGACTGCCTCCTGCCCCAAGGATGCCTCTGCATCTCCACCATCCAGTGACTGCGAGACTTGCACAGATGGCCCAGACAACACACCGACATAAATACACCCGCTCACCACTGAAACAGATGACTTAAAGGCAATGGTGCCAGTCACCTGACTGCGATGTCAAATGAGGAAAAGCACCAAACAGGTGTACACCTGTCATCTTTAAAGACGGGGTTGTGCTTTACCTCTATATCTGTTACCTGTACAGTATGTCCTTGAGCATATGTGGTTGTGAGTGCATCTCTCTCTGTCTGTGTGTGTGTGTGTGAGTATGTGTGTGAGATGGAAGCAGGGGATACTGACATATATACAGACATCCATCCATCCATATATTTATGTGTCGAGGGAGAGGGGTGTGTGTGTGTGTGCATAGTGTATGTCTGTGTGCACTTGTCTGTGTACCAATTTATTCATTTATTTGGGTCATACTGTACATAAGTGAACACAACCACTCTCAGAGGATGACTCAGACTATATGGCCTAGTACCTGAAACATTAAAAGCTGCTTCTCTCTCTCTCTCTCACACCATCAAGGGTCTCTCTCTTCCTCATTCTCTCTTTCTATCCTCCTCTCTTTGTGAGTCCTGTGTGTATCTCCAGCTAGAGGCATTGTGTGTAAAATGGGTCTGGTGTCTGGCGGACTCGTTTTTTTTGTCTCTCCTGCCGACACCTCATTCTAAATTCATGGCCACATGGCTCTCCTGAGCAGAGAAACTGAAGTGAGGAACGGCTGCTTGGGTCTGTGAGAGTGTGTGTGTGTGTGTGTGTGTGTGTCTACGTACTTCTGTACATTTGTGTTTGGGTGTACTGTAAGTATGTGTATGTGTTTCTGTACATTTGTGTTTGTGTGTGTATGTGAGTGTGTGTGTATGTGAAAGAGAGAGAACATCTTTGAGGAAGAGGAATAGAGAAAGGGAGAGCGTGGGAGAGAGAGAGCGAGGGAGAGTCACCCCAGGGAGGAGTGGCTGTTTACAAAGTCTCCAAGGTCCTCATGACTAGACAACAACTCATGCCTCACCACTTCCACAGACCCTCAGAAAGAGAGAGAGAGAAAAAGGAAGAGAGAGAGAATCAGAAGCAGCACAGAGGACAAGGTGGGAAAGCAGAAAGAGGTGTGGGGGGAAAGCAAGACAGAAAGACGGGAGAGAATAAGAGCAAGAGTGAGGTAGGGAAGGCATGGAAAGAGGTGAGAAGAGGAGGGAGAGAAAGCACAGCCTATCCTGTGAAAGAGAGAGTGAGAGATGCTTGCCCAATGCTAATCAGCAGAAATGTCAGCTTTCATGCTGCAGACGTATCTGAAAAGGAGCCAGTACTGTGAAGTAAAATCACAATGCAATCTACCCGCCAACCCCCTCACTACACACACACACACACACACAAACCACCCTTCCATCACACATACACACCCTTATCTCATTCCCTCTCTTTTTGTCCATGCATAGGTTCTCATTCACTGCCTCCTTTTCTCCCCATCTAATCTCTCCTTGGACCCTCATCCCTCCATCTCCTACCGTATCTGTAATCACTCACGCTTACATGCACACAGCCTCCCTCTCTTTCCCTCTCACACACAGACTCTAATGCGCACACACACACACACACACACATGCTTACAAGGGCACTGACACACACACACACACTGTACACAGACACTTACAGGGACACCGACACACATTTACAGACACTCACATGCACACACACGCACGCTTATGTGCATGCCCGCACACACACACACACACACTCGGATGCACACACATACTCACACAACCTTTTGCCCTCCCAGCAGAGTAACCTGTAGATTCCCATCAACAACACACTAAGACAAACAACCAGACCCCCGCTTACCGACACATACACAGACACACACATCCTCCCACATCAACCTCACCCCCCTCCTTCCATCGCTGGCACCCATGGGGGACGTGGCATACTGGAGGGTCAGAGTGTCCCCGCTGTCAAGCGAGAGCAGGGCATATACATTGGTCTCACACAGAGAGAACAGAGAAAGGAAGAGGAGGAGGAGAGAGAAAAAAGAGAGAAAGAGTGAGAGGAGCGAATGGTTATTCGGTTTGAGATTTTTCTAGATGAATTTTTAGTAAATTAACACAGTGTTCTATGTCCCAATTTATTTTAATCCCATTCCTGGTGATAACAGGATATTTAAACAAATGGCATAATTTAAGGAAACACACTCATTTTCCACCTCTTCTGACCTTGAGTTAAACAGTTGAGCTTTATTTATTTTTTTTAAGTTCATCTAGCTGTTCTCTGAGTATCACTTTAAGATTTAGCCGATTTAACAATTAGCATCTTGCTTATTAGCATCATGTAGAAAATTGACCAATACATCTGATATTTTTCCTAATTAAAACTGGGCTCTTCTATAGCTATGCAGTATAATAGTACTGATGAAAACGGAAACATGGTTTTGTTCGACACTCATGACATACTCTCATTTCGGTGTTCTTAATCAAGGAAATATGCTAAAATAGTCCCTCCATGTACCCAAATCAAGTAGAGCAAGCCAATTGTCTTATGGTAGGTTACAAAGCTGATTATTATTAATTATTATGATCATTATTATACTTGACTGGATTATGATTGAATGACAGTAAAAAATAGCCATGTTTAATTTTATTAGTACACTTCACGACTACAGAGGAGTCTAATTAAAATTAGAAATCAATATCAGTATTCTTAGTCTAGAATTTTTAAGTACGATGAACTTTCTCTTCATCTGTGTAAGTATAGTTTATTTAAACAACAAAACATGATATTTTAAAAGTTGCTGTCTCTGTCACTCTTTTTGTATGTGTGGTGAGGATGGTGGTGTGTGTGTGTGTGTGTGCATATGTGCGTGTATGTACTGTATATGTGTTAGTGGGGTGCATAATTAGGAGAGAAGAAAAGAAAGATAAGGGAGACAGCAGGGCGTCTTTGCTGGGAAATAAAGACAGCGACCTAATGAAAGAGATGAGAGAAAGAGAGATGATGAAGAGGTGTAGAGAAGAAGAGGATGAGAGAGGGAGAGAATGGAAAGAAGCAAAGAGATGATGAGCAGGGGGTCTGTCAGTGGTGGGGGGGGTTGAGGTACAGGTGATTTTAATGGCCTGGCACTCACAGGAGGGACAGAGAACATTTTAATATTATAATCAAAAATATTTTCTGTCATAGGGCTTAACATTTCTATGGGTGCCCCTGATGATGATTGAGACAGAAAGAGAGTGAGCCGCATGAAGGATCATCAGAGGAGGGTGATTTTTTTTAAAAAAAAAAAAAAAAGAGAGAGAGAGAGAGAGAAATGACAACTGGACTGACAGGATCTCTGTCCTTTCCTCTCTCGTTCTCTCTTTCCCTGATTGTCTCCCTGTTCTGTGGTGCTTGGGAGCAATTGACCAGGGATGACATTCTCAGCTCCTGACGAGAGTCTCCTGGGCCCCAGCCCTGGGCTCTCAGCACTGAGCACTTCTGGGCCAGGAGCTTGGCAGACGCTGCTGAAAGAGCCCTTGGCACTCCAAACCCCCCACCACTCACTCCATCCCTCCCTCCCTCCCTCGCTCCTGTCTCCATGCCCCCTCCCCCCATCCGTGTCTCTTTTCTTTTCTCTCTCACCTTCTCAAAGTGAGCGAGTGGAGCTGGTGAAACCTGGATGACCTTCACTCTGGCACAGACTGCCAGTTGAAAAGTTTCTCCTTGCTTCAGCATTAGCCAGACACAAGCAGACTTTATGACTGTACTTTTTCACCTCTTTCTCTCTCTCTCTCTCTCTCTCTCTCGCTGCCTGTCTCCCTCACTTTTTCACCGACTCTTTCCTTGACTATTTTCTTTTTTTTTTCTCTCGTTAAATCTACTGATGTCCTTTGACTAAAACAGCTAGACAGGTCCGGCTGAAATGTGTTGCTGTCTGTTCTGGAAACATGAATAACAGGTGACCTGTTCAGTGCCCATCAGTCACAGGCAAAAAAGAGACATAGCTCTCTTTATCCCCTTGAAAGAAAGAAAGGGCATGATCAAGACAGATAGAAAAAAAGGAAGAAAAAGAAGAAAAAACTCTCCTTACAGAAATCTAATTCATGAGTTCCACACATCCACACACACGCCTCTATTCAATACAATGCCGGGAAGTACACTGTATTGTACGTTTATGCATGCCAAGTAATATGCATGCACAGAAGTTTATGTTTGTAAACAAACTTGGGTGCTTAAAACAAATGTATGATGTGAATATGTGTAATTTGAATATACAGATAGGAGAGATTGAGTCTAGTGGAATTAAACAAATGTTACCAAATTTGAAGGCAACTGCTAGGCTATTTCTGTCAACCATGTCTGAAAAAGAAAGCAAGGTAGTGCTATACTGAACATCTATGGATTGAAAATAAAAATGCGGTGAAAAAAGCATCACCCAGAAAAGATTCACTCCAAAGATGCTGGTCACGATTTACCATAGCAGATTTCCATGGCAGCATGGAGTTTTACCAGGTCGATCTACATGACTTGTCCCCCCGTTCCTTTCCCCGCACCCTTCCGTCAGGAGTAGTTTTCTGGCCGTCGCAGACAAGGCACCTGCCTTCCATGCAGAGAGGCCTGTGTGTGTGTGTGTGTGTATTGATTTGTGGCAAAGGGATGCTAACCCGCATGGACATCTTTAGAGCTTCAGGACAATGAGTGAAGTAACAGATCAATTGTGTGTGTGTGTGTGTCTGTGAGAGGGAGAGAGAAAGAGAGAGGGAGAATACACTCACGCCCACACACAGACACACACCAATGCATACACTAGTTTCTTTGCCCCATTGAATGGCTTCCTTTCTGACACACAAGCACACACATGCATTGCATTCACATACAAACTGAATGCAAGTCCTCCTACACATTCTCTTTGGGATGCCATTAACAGCCATTCCAAACATAAAAGCTCCTATTGATTCTCACTTCTCTGCACAGTGGCATTTTCTTTTTCTTTCTTTCTTTCTCTCTTGCTCACACTTTCTCTCTCTCTCTCTCTCTCTTCCATAGTGAAGTTGCAGTTCCTTGCACACAGAAGTGAATACTTTTTCTGGCTCTCACTCATAAGGGACCTAAGAAAATCAATCAGTTCCGAGGCAGTGTAAAGACACTCAGCTCATTCCAACCTGTTCGCTGCAGCCCCAGCGGCAAATGATGCAGCTTCACTCAGAGCGCGCCACAATATATTGCCTACTGCCTTGTTGATTATACAATTAGGCAAAGTGTGTCTTTGGAATCTCTGATTTCAAAGAGAGAGAGAAAGAAAGAAAGCTCTCTTTCTCTCTCTCTCTCTCTCTCTCTCTCTCTCTCTCTCTCTCACACACACACACACCTCCTATCACACATTGTACCGTCTGTATCCCCATGGGAAACACATACTGTACATTTCAGCACTGTACACACATCTACTGTACTGTTCAAACACACTTACTGTAGGTGTCACATTAACCAGTGTCTCACTGTGAGCTGTGTATAATGACTCGATAACATGGATGTCAGGTGAGTGATACAGAAGCACTATTACAGAGTCTCTTCCCAGCACGAAAGGTATGGAGTACATGCAAGACATGACAATTACAAGGACAAACCAATGACAGAAAGCAACAAAGAAATTGCACAAATATTAAAATAAACGATAACAACCATAGATAACAGCATTGTGACTCCATTACTGTCTGTAGGACCTTGGACTTCCCCATTGGACTTCCCTTTGTTATATGTTTGTGTGAAGAGCGAGAAAACATCTTCTTATCAGATTTCATGAAACAATCAAACAAACAAATACTTAGCCCAGTCCTTTCCCTAGACAGGGGTGAGGTGGTCCAGGGTGATGGAATCTGCAGTTGTCACGAGTGGTGAGTCTGTCGCCCATCATCTTGTTAAACACCGCTTCCCCAATCTCTACACAAACGTAAACAACAACCCACACATGTGGAGTGGTCACAGGTGTGAGGTGACCAGTGTGGAAAGGGACATTTTAGAGGCTCATGAAGAATTACAGTGAGGTGAGTAGATATGCCATCTGTGTTTGTGTGTGTGTATGTGTGTGTATGAGTGTGGGTTGAGGGAGGGTGGGGGGATCTGTATGTGGACAGGTGCATGATGGGAACATGTGCCTGCAGTATGTGCCTGGCATATTAAAGGCAGGGTTGTCACACACACAATATATATATATATATATATATATATATAGAAGAGCGAAAAACAGAGAGAGTGATAGCAAAAGAAAGAAAGAGTGAGTGTGCAGGAGAGCAAGAGACGGAGGTGGATCAGGAGAGAGAGAAAACAAAATGAAGAGTAGGAGAAAGTGATAGAGAGCGGAGCAAAAGAGAATGAGAGTGAAAGCAAGAAAGCCAGAGGCTGAGCGAGTAGGGGAGCGAGAGAGGGACCGTCACTCGATCGTTAATATCGATTTGCAATTTGTAAACAGAGGGGCCCATTTTAGCAAATGCCAGACCTGTTTCGCCACAAAAGTGTCTGGATTATTTTCACATTGGGCTCCCCCCCCCCCACACACACACATACACACACCACCAACCCCCTTATCCCCCCACCCCTGATGAGGATAAAGTGAGTGTGCTCTGGCGAGGCATAGCCCTGGGGAGAGTGAAGAGAAAGGGGCTTTTCTCTCCTCATCCGCCACCTTCCTGGCCCCCCGTGGAGACGAGCGGGAGTGCGGGGGGAGAGTAGAGCAGGGCCCGCGGGCAGGGGGCCATTTCAAGGTGTTTGGAAACAGGAACCGTTAGATGTCTGTGGTCTCAGAGGCTTTCAGGCTTGTTTGTTAGTGGCCAGTCAGGGGGTGCAGGCAGGTGGTGGTAGTGGTGGTGGGTTTCACTGACAGCGATTGCGGAGGCGGATAGATGCTAGTTGATTTTTTTCCCTTCCTAGTCCTCCTTCCCCTCAGGTGAAGCCACTGACAAGAGTTTGCAAATGTCACCCGCCGCCTCCCCTCTGCGTTATTCTGAACTGAATGTTGGCAACACTCATTCAAACATGACCTCCCATGATGGTGTCTTTAGGTGTGTGTGTGTGTGTGTGTGTGTGTGTGTGTGTGTTTTACCCGAGAGTGTGGATTGCTCCTGGAATGGTAATGATTTAGCGAGCTGTAGCGTAGCTTTTTTTGGCGGCTGGTAGCATATTCCCACCTTCTTGTTTTGCATTGTCTAAGCGCGGCCCCCAGACAGACTACAGTAGCGTTGTGTTGTGTTGTTTGGGAAGAGCACTCAGTTGGCTACAGTTGTTTTCTCCCCGAGGGGGGAATTTAATTAAAGAGCGCTTTGTGGAGAACGAGGGAGAGAGGTGTGAAGCTGACCGCCGCGGGAACTCGAGGGATTGATTGTGGACGCCTTTATATGCATTACCCCTGTGGTGCAAGACGGTGCTTGCGTGTGTGTGCATGCATGTCTGTGTGTGAGTAGACCTGCCTGTTCCATCGCCTCCCCCTTAATTTCCTTCACTTCCTCTTTTCTCTCTCTTTTTTTCTCTCTGTCGGTTTCCTGTTTTATTTTCTATTTGCACCCTGAGTACAAATAGGCAAAAGGGTAATAAAAGTAAAAACACATTCGCGCATGCACAAAAAAAATACATCGAAGACTAATATCTTTCTGTGGAATCACTGGATTTAGAAACCAAAGGCCTTGCTAAAAAGGCGTGTTTTAAGATGTGCTTTTCACAGGCCCAATAAAAAGCAATAACAGACATAGAGGGGTAATGGATAGCCACATGGTCCTAACCAGAGACCTCAAAGGACTGGAGGTACAAGGAATTCAATTGAGTTATTGCAACTGAGAGGAATACTTTGCAGTCCCTATGTGGGAATACAGTACTTTAGACAAACGCATTATATCGCTGTGGGGTGGCTGCTCCGTAGCAGATTCAGCTTGACCTGATTAGGAAACACCCCCATTTTCCATTTTGGGGAACAGATCAAGACTTTGAAACAGATCAAGACTTTGAACCATACACATACTATGCTTGGGTGTAAATAGCATTGTTTGCTAAGGTACTTGTCTCGGTTATTCTATACTGGGTGTAAATAGCCACATTCACTGCCCACAACTTTATTTCTGTATGTGTATGTGTTTCTGTGCGTGTATGTGTGTGTATGTGTGTGTGTGTGTTTCTGTGTGTGTTTGTGTCTGTGTGTGTATGTGCTTGTGTGTGTCTGTGTGTGTATCTGTTTCTGTGTGTGTGTATGTGTTTCTGTGTGTACGTATGTGTGTCTGTGAGAGGGAGAGAGAGCGAGAGAGTAAGAGTAACAGCTAGGCATACTTAATCTCCCCCTATTGTGTCTTGCTCCTCTCCCACTTTTCAGGTAATCAATGAGGTGGGCTGATAGGCTTCCCGTCTCGTCAGCCATGCAGGTGCCATTACTTGTCGGCCTGACAGACCCGCCGAGTGTATTACATGACTCACCAGCGCAAGAGGCCAGACTACATCACACCCCCCAGGGACAGAGAGGGATAGAACGCGGGAGAAAGGGAGAGGAAGAGAGAGAGAGGACAGAGAAAGAGAGGAGGAGAGATAGAGACTGATGGAGAGATTGAGACAGAGGGAGAGAGGGAAAGATAGGATAGCTGACCAAGTGACAAGCGCGTCAATGTGCAGGTGTCTGTGAATGCAGATTAAGGTTGGCTAAATCGACTGGTGGTCTTGGCAGCTTGGGGGTGGCTGTGTATAGTGCCTTTGTCATATTGCGCTTTTTTAACTCCTGACATGAAGCAGGATTAGAATCTGACACGCTATTATATTTTTGAATGTGTGATACAAGTGATACCTTGTAAGCCGCGTCCTGTGGTTTGCCCTGTGCTAGTTCCGAGCGAAACAGGCCGTCTGGCCAGAGGCTAGAGCCTGTTTTCAGAAAACGATTGTCGCTCTTTGCACATAGCCCCTTTTGCCTCTAGTCTGGTTCGACGAATGCATACGGTGGGGCGTGAAATTACAGGTGTTTGTTTTTAAAGCGGTGGCAGGTGGGGAGAGATGCCACGGCTGCGGATAAGGTCAACCTGGCAGTTGAATGAATCACTGCCGCGCCGCTAAGCCCATGTTAGCAGACACGTAATAAATAAACCACAAGTGCTCGCCAGCTAGCTACACCAAGGTGTGTGGGACGGAGGGGAGTGATGGGGAGTGCTGAGGCTGGGGCTGGGGGGTTGCCCTATTACACTGATGCATAGCAGTGCATGGTCTATCTCAAGGTCAGTAGCGGCACGCTAACCAATGAAATGGGGGGAGGGAGGGTGCATGTAAACAAGACAAACAACCAACAAAATGGTGATAAGCAAGGCTATCCATCATCAGAGATAGCTGGAGGGCTAGCTAACGAACCAGAGTGGCACAGCCCTACTGTACAGGAAGCCATGGAGGGTAGTCTGCCAGTGAAAGCAAAGGCAGAGTCCCTGGGGATGAGGCAAAAAGCAGCCTTATACATATTTACTTCATAGGCACCATTAAGCCATTGATTTATTTAGTTCCTGCGCTTGTAGTTTAGTGGTGTACTTACAGCGCTTTGCAGTAAGGCCAGTACACATGGGACTGGGATATGTAGTTTCCACCCTCCTTTCCTCCACCTCTCTCTCTCTCCTTCTTCATCTCCTACTTCTACTTTTCCCCCTCTCTTTTTTGCCATTAAAGCAAAGACTCTCTGTAAACAGGACCCGAATCACACCTACTCAACACACCTAGGCAACTTTTGAAAAACTATTTTTCTATTCCTCCATTTTCCTTTCATTTGTTCGCCTTAAATTGACCACCATTACTCTTCCCTGACGCCCTTAATGGATAAGTGATTCAGTATGTGTTTTTTTTTTCAGACTCTTGCACACACATGAAGACCACTATTATGTCCAGAGAGAGAATGTTTGTGTGTGAGAGAGTGAGAAAGAGAAAAGTGTGTGTGTGTGTGTGTGTGTATGTGTATGTTTGAGCAGAAGAGAGTGTGTGCTTGTGTGTGAGAGAAAGACAGAGAGAGGGAGAGAGTTTCTGTAATAAACTCCTGAAATTCTTGCTATCGATTCTCTTCTCTTTTCAGTTTGCACCCTATTCCCTCTATGGCTCTCTACTTCTCTCACTTTTGGTCTTTGTCTCTGTCGCTCTTTTGTATGGAAATAGAGTACCTCTACTCGCAGTCACTGTGGGGTCAGAGATGGCTTTGGCCTCTCTGGGTTAAATTGGGTTCTGAACTCGGTGGAGAACTATTGGAAAGAAAATACACATTCTCTTTCTTTGACTCTCATTCCCTCTTTTCTCTCTCATCTCTCTCTTTCTCTCTCTCTCACACACACACACACGCATATACACAAGCCTTACTGTTTTCTAGCACATATTCTTTATTTAACATACACTTGCTAGTACATTGCAGAGAACGCGCACACACACACACACACAACACAACACCTTTTCTCTCTCTCTCTCCCTGGTGTCTCTCCCCTTTTCTTATCATATTTCTCATGAAATAGAAACCAGCACCCCACACAGCGCTGCCTGTACTTTCTGTTACACACCTGTCTGCCTGAACATGTTAGCATCATGTTAGCACAGCAAAATCAGATGGGAGACGCATGCAGGGAGATGGGCTGGAGTGGTCAAGCAGCTCTGTGGCTGACATGAAGAGGAGGCGTAGGGTGTGAAAAGCAGATATTCTTGGAAAAACCACACACACACACATATCCGCTCACTGCCTACATTGAATGACATGACTGGCATTGCATCGCATCCCTCTGCCACCCACGCACTGTTTGTCTGCCTCAGCGCTTCAGCTCCCTGCAATAAGTGGCCAACACGGGGGTGCTAGGATGGAGCAGGTGGTGGTGCGTTGCGGCGGAGTGAAGGCCACTAAGCCGAGCGGGTGGCAGAGCACAGTCAGACAGGCAGGCACCACCTCCACCAATACCCACACACACTATGCCACATCACCCCCACCCCCTCCCCCCATCATCACTTTCCTGCAGAGCTAAACTTCTCAGCTTCGATCTGTCATTCTCTTTGCTTGCTGTCTTGCCACCCTGGATACTGTAGCAGGCTGCCTTGGGACATATTTGGCTGCATACCTTGGCTGTGAGAGCGAGTGTGTGTGCATGTGTATGTGTCAACTTGGGGGAGTGTGTGTGTGTATGTGGGGGGGGGAATCAGGGGTCCTCCAGGCCAAATCGGGTCTGGTATTGTGCACATGTGTGCGCAGTACAGTATGTGTATTTGTGTGTGTATGTGTGTGTGTGTTGGTATGTGCTTATGGCTGTGTAGGTGTGGATCAGTTGGCCTCTGGGCCCCCTTTGGGCCAGTTCAACTCCATGGCCAGCTGCCTCCACTCTCTCTCTCTCTCTCTCTCTCTCTCTCTCTCTTTCCTCTCCTCCCACCATCCAGCCGGTCAACCCACATGCCTCCCACAGCTCCTACGCTTTTCTGGCCAGCTGGAAGAAAATGGAGCTCGAGTGAGAAAAACAGAGTGAAAGAGAATGATAGAACGAGTGAGGGAGAGACAGAGGGAGATCAAGAGAGAGTGACAGAACAACACTGTTTCTGTGAAGATTGTGTTTCGGTACGTTCTTTGCTGTCACCGTCATCCTCAACATCAAGCCACCAAGCCTCTGAGACAGTTTGAAGATGCCTGGCAATTTTAATGACTAGGAGGGTCTACACACACCCCATGCTGCTTTCAAATGATCCAAAAGAATGCAATGATCTGTCAAAAATACCTCAGCATTCATGTTAGCATCCACCTGAAGTAACCAGTGTTTCATTCTTCACTCTCTACAAGAGAGTCTCACTGCTCATGGTTTAAACATCCGTACAAAATACCCCATCCGACCGTGCCTAAAACTGTCAAAAAACATCTTCCAGCTTAACTTTATAAGTCTTTTAATAACACCTTGAGCACACAGAGTGCACCAGCAAAGTGTGTCTGCACCATTTTGTGGATTCTTACCTGAGACACCAGAGTGCCACTAAGGTTCATTTGAGTATATTCAATTTAGCTTGTTGTGGCGAAGAGCTTGGTTTTTCTTTCATCTGTGAGCGAGGGACTGAGCCGAGAGAAAGAGTGGAGGACACGAGAGGCCGGTTCTGTATCGGGTGTCCTGAGACCCAGACATGTTTGGCCACAGAGGAGATGGGTGTGGTTCCGGTGGTCCAGACAGACAGAGTTTCGACAGGAAGGGCTTTCTTGGACGTTCAGAGAAGCTGTGGCTTGATACTCGATTACTCGATACTTTTCTCTCTGCCAAGCTTATGTCAGCATATTTTTTAAAAGATCTGTACTTACACACATACACTGTAGACACTGGGGTACTTTTAAATGCAGCGCATTAAATGTATTTGTTTACTTCACTTAGATACAAGAGCACTTGACTTGAATATCTGTACTGTATGGTGGGGCCCATTTGTCAGTGGATATGCTAGTGCTGAGGAATCGGAGCAGATCACTGGAACCTCTCCAAACACATACTTCTTTACATGCAAGTTAGTCCCGAGAGATCTGACTGCATATACTAAGTACAATGTGTCAAAAACATTTATTGGTGGCTCTTTTTCTTGTATGGATTGATTGCAGGTATGCATGGATTGCAGTCAAAGTTTTAACAAAGTTTATGTTCCTCTGTGTATTACATAGCCTATTTGGGCCCTCCAAGAGTGGAAGAGGAGGAGTGAGTGAGTGCTTGATGGAATCAGCAGACAAAGAAGAATGTGTGAGCACAGGAACCTCAAGCAGAGGACAGTGAATCAGAATCCCTCAGTATCCCAATTTAAAGACCCCTAGGGACATGAGGCTGAGCAAAATCTTTTTTGGAATAGCAATTTCTCTTTCCTTCTTGCTCTCTCTACCTTGCTCTTTCTCTCTCTCTGTCTCTCTCACTCTCTCTCTCTCACACACACACACTCACATGAACTTACTCACTTTCCTCCCTCTTGCTCCATCTTTCTCTCTCTTCGCTCAAAGGCACAGACGGAGATAAAGATGGAGAATTAGATTCCATTTCCCATTACAGTTAAAACCTGGCAAATCCCAGAGTCTCACTGGCGCTCCTGCCTCAAGTCAGGCCCCAAGACTGACAGCTGGTTGCTCCAATCCCCAAAGCCCGATCACACCTTGCACTAACCCCGGCCAGTCAGCAAAACTCTGAATAACTTATTAACTCGTAACTCATAGCAGCATAATGAATAATTGGTCATGCGTGTTGGGCTGTATTTGCAAGGCACACTACCTAATTACTGTGGAGAGTTCGTTACTGTAAGGAAGTGATTCATATTTCATTTTTCTTTTACATGAGGCTTGCTTTTCTACATTTACAGAAAAAAATGGAAGTAAGGTAGGAGTTTTAGATTTTTTATTTTTTTTTTTTATTGAGGTTTAAGAAGGCCGTCTGTCTTGTAGAGATGTTGAATTGTCTTGGAGGTAAAAAAAAAAAAAAAACTGATGTTTTTTTTCAGGTTGAGATTATTGTGGAGTTCTAACAGGCCTGAACAGATTCCCCATCCGTGGAGTGCTTTATGAACAGAGGTCAACCCTTAGACAGGGTCAGAGACCTCAATTATACTGAGCCTCTCTTACTGTCTCTGAGCCAAGTTGTATGTAAGTGTGTGTGTGTGTGTGTGTGTGTGTGTGTGTGGTGGGGGGGGCCTAAAATTCATATTGCGGTATAATTTCAGGGCGTAGGTGATATGCAGTATATGTTGTGATATATTGTGTGTAACTTTAAAATAAAATACAATTCTGCAGTATGGATCAGGAGACACGGTTAAAAATAATGAGGTAATTAATTTCATTTCTGAATTTTTATGTTTTGGGCCCAAATAATAAGCCTCCAACATTATCAAACTATTACTAATTGAAAGAAGAATTAATAAATACATATAGCAAACCAAAGAAAGATGTCTCATGATGCTCCTCCATCCATCTTGATAAAGGGAGCAGCTGAGCATTGCTAGAAAATATTAAAGCTTGTGGAACATGCAGGCTTTTCTTGACAGACATTTCACTCAGGCAACGCACCATGGAGCTCTCATCATTCTGTGCTTCTGAAAGGTTTATTTAGGGAAGGGAAAACTTTTCAACCAAATTTTAAACAAAAAATGATGCAATGTTGCAAGACAAGGTTGACAAAGAACTGTCATGACTGGGCTCACATAAATCAACCCAAATGCTTGTGTTCATCTGATCGTGTAAGATTAAAGATATAGGATAGGGTAATCTCTGCTACCACTACATTGTTTTTTGTGTGTGAAAACAAAAGTATACATGTTGTGGTTGTACTCGTTAGTGTTCAGTTGTAAGTGTAGGTCTCCACTGACTATCAGTATGATGAAAATTTCTACCCCTACCCGTAGTGTGTGTGTGTGTGTGTGTGTCATTTTGAGCCTTTTGTTTTTACTGACTTTATAAAGACCATCATTAACATTCAGTAGCAGCTTTCTCTGTAATGGTACTGTATATCTGTATACTGTATATCTTAGTCTGCCCTGCTGCCGCTCCATCTTACACTGACCACTCATGAACAGACATCACCTGTCTTCCGTGATATAGACGACTGCGTTGTCAGCCGTTCGTCAGCCGAGCCACAGCGGAGGAGGACGGATCGTTGGGGCCGAGGTCGGGAAAAGCAATATCATATGTTGAAAGCGTAACATCAGATCTGGTCTCCTTTGGTGTGGGATATAGCCTACAAGCACTGGGCTCTTGAGCAGAATGTAAATGTTAAAAGACCAGCATGTAAGTGCTCTGATAGTCCATTCAAGCATGATTTGCAGGGCTAAAAGCAGTGGTAGGGGAATCAAGCTGAATATCAATCCAACCGCCTCAGGGAGTTTTCTATAAAGCTGTTAAGATGTCAAAACAGTGATATTTGCATAATACACTGTATTATTACAGTGTAATTACACAACATTAGCATACATTCAAGTCAACATTTATTTAAATCTTTGCCCAATGTGCTTTGAAAAGAAAAGATAAAACAACTGTTAAATGAGAGAATATAAATCAGTGGCCTGGGGGAGTTTTCATAAAACTCTTTAAGATGTCAAAACTGAGGCATTTAAATTAATAAACATTATTACAGTGTAATAAAACATGCATGTAGCATGTTGCGAGTTTACTTACAATGTGCTCAGAAAAGATAAGCTAACATATCTAAAGGAAAAAAAGAATTCCCACATCATAAAAAGATTAAATCTTCAGATGACCATTGGTTGTGTTGCATGATATTACAACACAACGAATGCAGTACAGGTTCAGACCCGCCCTGGCATTCGCACCTTTACAGAAACAAACAAACAATAACAACAACAACAACCAAATCCCCTGAGCCCAAAGCTCTAGCGTATAAAACTCATTCATCTTGACTGGCCCCTCATGTCCACTTTACTATTTCCAGAGCATTTGTTCTATATGCTCCACCACTGAGGCTGATGAATGGGAAGCTCACTCTTCTACACTCTTCTCTCTTTCTCTCTCTCTCTCTCTCCCTGGCATGGTGTTTGGTAAATATGGTCATTCATCTGCTTGAGTTAATTGGAGTGGCCACCCACTGTCCCCGCATGCACCCGGGGAAAGACGCCAAGATCTCGGGCCTCGGCCAGATGACTGCATGAAGACTGCATGATGTCTCTCTTGGCCGCATCTCCCCCCACCCTCACTCCTCCAGCACCTCTGCAGCCATGTCCTATCATCTTTGTGTGGGAGTGTGTTTAGATGGCCAGGGAGATGGTCTGTAGTCTCAGGTGAAGTGGAAGGAAGACCCTGTGGAATTGGCACTCAAAGTCATGACTCTCTGGGTGGTGGTGTGAGGGTTGAAACTGACAGACTCTCTCTCTCTCTCTCTCTCACACACAGACCCACACACACACACACCCACATGCATACACACAAATACACAAACACACAGCATAAATGTGGTGACACGAGTCAGACAAGAGTCTAAGAGCACAGGGCAAGTGTGAAAGTAAGGAAGAGGTGGTGGCAGCTGAGAAAAGTAAATGAGAGAGGCAGAGACAAAGGAGACGGGGTGGGGGGTGGGAGTGATGGGAGAGATAAAGAGAAGGACGGGGAGAAGGGGAAAAAAGTAAAACAGAGAGACAGAACAATAAAGACTGAAGTAGAAAAGAGGGGGATGGAAAAGGAGTGAGAACTGGAGATGCAAGAAAGAGTGAAAACAGAAGGTAGGAAAGGGATGAGAATGTGAAATGAGAGAGAGAGCAGGATGTGTGTGTGTGTGTGTGGCAAGGAGAGTGATGAAGACAGGACAAGTGCTAATGTGTGAGACCTTTACCAGGACCTTCAGGAGGAATTCTCAGGATGGATGGAGGTGGAAAGAAAAAGAAAAGTGTGGAACAAGACAGCAAAAACACACACATACAATTCCACAGTAGTACATTCGCGCGCACACACACACACACACATACAGAGAGAAAGGTGGAGAGGAATACAATTCTGAAAGGTAAATTAGCTTTTTATAATGAATCTTGAGGATTTGAATATAATGCAAACAATGTCTCCTTGAACATTAAACCCTCTCTTCCCCGCTTTTAGCATTTGTTGTCATAGTCAGTTTTGTTCAGACTTCTCTCTCTTACCTGGCAGTCATCCTTCAATGTAATTTACGTAACATTATAAACAGTACATTCATATTATTCTAGTTCAGGAGTTGGAACCTCTATTTAAAGGGACAGAAATATATAGTAGTATCATGATGTCTAGAGCAAAAGAAAAACTTTTTTTTTTAAGGCTGACTCATTTCCCTAATCCTTTGCATATTCACTTACTTGAACTTGTAAAATATGGTAGCCCACGACTGTAAAGTAGAATACAAGCTTTTTAATTTTGTTCAGTGCTTGTGGCAAATGAACATTACATAGGGAAGGGAAAACAAGTTTTAAAATTTAAGTAGAATGGTTTAGCAAAGCTCTGCAGTTTCAGTCCATGTTTTGCAAATTATGTTAATAACAGCACAGTCATAGTAAAATTATTGAGTTATTGAATAGTTACTTATTTTTTTGTAAACAAACCGTAATCAGATTTTAAATGATAACATTGGGTGATAATAAACTACTTTCAAACAAATAAGATAATAAAATATGAATGTTTATTTGAAATATGTCATGTCCACTTGCATGGAAGTTCACACTTTATTTATGGGTTTGCATGAGAACACCCTTTATGTCCAAGAATCTATGGTTTTTAGACCCCTATCCTAGTTATTTGTTACCGGTGATAGAAAAATGTAGCCAAACTACTAGTCTAGTCAGACGACAGGAAAATGGGGCTGTGCTTGAATAATCAGCGTATAATCATTAAACATACATTAGGCTGTCATCCAAACAGACATTCCACTCCCTCTGTTTAAATCAGAGCAGAAGCAGAACTCCGCCCCAGACTGTTCTATTAGGGATGTTGTGGCATTTCGTTTGCTGCAGAGACTCGCTGACTGTGTGTGTGTATGTGTGTGAGAGAGAGTGTGTGTTTGTTTGACGGGGGGTTTACAGTAGCGAATTGAGAGTGAGTGATGGGCCGTTGAGGAAAAAGAAATTGGAAAGGTAAGAAAGAAAGCGAGGTATCCGGGCACTGCACATTATGGCAAAAAAAAAAGTAAGAGAGCGCCCTGGAGAATGAGAGAGAGAGAGAGAGAAGAAGAGGAAGAGAGGGAGAGGAAATCGGTTAGCAGTGGCAGGAAGAAACTGACATCCCCAATATGTGATGTATAGCTAAGTTCAGGCAGGCACTGAGATTGCCACATATCTCTGCATTTCAGATAGAATGTCTAACACTCCCTGCACACACACACACACACACACCACTGAGATGTCAACATAACCTCATCAGACTTTCAATCATTTCTTTCAGTCACTCTCCATTTCTCCCCCTTGCACACACACACACACACACATGCACATATAGGTGTTTGCACACGTGCATGCAGGCACACATACGCAAAACATGCACATGCATATGCACACTCACACACATGCGTGCGCACACACACACACACACACACACACACATATTTGCACACACCATTTACAGTTATCTAATGGACGGCTCAGGTGGTAGAGGCGTCTGAACTCAGGGGAAATTATTCCGAGACGTCCACTGGAATTCCACATGGAGGCCGAGCAGCGTTCCTCATTGACCTACTTTCCCGACACGTATCCGAGGCTGTGCCCCACTGCAATAAATATAAATGTAAATAGAACCCTCATCTCCCTCTCCTTTACCCCATCTCCTCTTCTCAATTTCCCAAGCCCTCCTCTCAGCCTCGTCTCTTCTCCTCAATCTACATTTTTCCTACTCATCTCTCCTCTCCTCTTTTCTCCACATCTCTCCTCTCCTCTCCACAATCGCCTTTCCATTTTTCCCATTCACATCTTTTCTGGTCCCTTCTTTTCTCTTCATCTCCTTTTCTTTCCTTTTTTCTACACATCTCTCTTCTCCTCTCCTCAATCTGTATTCTGTTTTTTTTTCCACTCTCATCTTGTCTGGTCTCCTCTTTTCTCCTCATCACCTTTTCTCTCCTCTTTTCTCCTCATCACCTCTCCTCAATCTTTCCAATCTTCTCTCTATCTTTCCCCCACCCTATTCATTATGAATCCCATAGCACATATCGGCACATTCATGTGCTGTATAATCAGACATTGATTTACAATCACAGACTACATGTGAGGCACTGTCCTTGTGGGGACAAAGTCCTTGTGAGGCAAGTTCCTTCACTCAACCGCTATCTTGGACGACATGATTGAGGTTAAAACACTGTGTCAAAAAAGCAAAGGGAAAAGACCAAGGGAAATATTGGGAAAAGACCAAGGCTGTGAATGAAAAATAACCAGGCCACAATAGGCATGTTTTTACATACAAACATGCGCGCACACACACACACACACACACACTTACACAATGAGAATAAGGAAAGACAGACAAGGCCAGGACGCCAGTGAGTTTGTGTGTGTGTGTGTGTATCTGTGTGTGTGCTTGTCTGTCTGCCTACATCAGCATGAGTCTTTAACCTCCTAGCTCCCTGGATGCATCATGCTCACCTTGCTCTTCCACGCTCATCTGATCGCTTGACACTCAGACCACCTCCACAAGGCTGACCACTCCGATTGCCCAGTCAACAAACCACCCCCAGCCCCATGCATGTTCTGTGATGGTTTACGCCACACACACACACAGTGAGCCACACAACTCCTGAGTCCTGTCCACACACACAATTCCAGCAGGTGTGGGGGAAAAAAAAAACACGGTTGAGGTCACCCATCATGTCAGGAGACAGAAGCCAAAAGAGAGGGATGGTGAAAGAATGAGAGATAAAGAAAATGAAAAAGAGAGTGAGAAAGAAGAGGGGAGAGAGCGGGAGCACATTTACATTGTTTAGTCCATCTGTCGGAACGCTGTCAAGGACACGTTGCTCCATGATTTGCATTCTGCCGCGTCCGGCTGAGTTCCACACAGAGACCATGGCTTTCTTCCCTGCTCACACATCGAATAATAAGTGGCTTAACGGCAACTCAACATTCCTTTGTGTGTGTGTGTTTTTATAGAATGTGTGTGTGTGTAATGGTGTGACTATGTATGTGTGTGTATGAGTGTCTCAGAATAAATGTGAGGACAGTCTTTATGTGTGTATGAGACGGTGTGTGTGTGTGTGTGCCTATGTATGTATGTGTGTGTGTGTGTGTGTGTGTGTGTGTGTGTGTGTGTGTGTGCCTATGTATGTATGTATGTGTGTGTGTGTGTGTGTGTGTGTGGTAATTGTTCTAGTTAGCGCTTCAACTTTCTTTTCTAGAATGCGTGCCTGCTCTTCATCTACACCAAGGACAGACCTGCTGTCCACGCCCCTGTGGGAGCATTGCAATTAAGACTATGTTAATCACTGTGTGTGTGTGTGTGTGTGTGTGTTTGTGTTATGTGCAGGTTTATATGAGTAGTAGTTTAGGCACATGTGTTTTTTCTGCCTCTGTGCATGCAGACGCTTGTGAGTGTGTCAGTTAGTTTGACAAATAGGATTGGTGCATATTTATGCTTCAGTATTCAGATTTGAGTTGATCTATCTAACCTTAGACGTACATGTAAGTGTTAAGCTGTCTATGTAATATGTAGATTGTGTCTAATTATTTTTGTGTGTATGTGTGTGTGTATGTCTGTATGGTTTTATGCATGTGTCAGTTTGTGTGTATACACGTTATGTACATGGCATATCGGTGTCTGCAGTCCCAATGGCAGATTAAAAAAAAACTTCATTCCGTACATGTGTGTACTTGTGTGTGTGTGTGTGTGTGTGTGTGTGTGTGTGCATGAGTGTGTGTGTGCGTGCAACAGTTGTGTATGTGTGTTCTGTGTGTATCAGTGTCCGCAGTCCCCATGGCTCTCTCGAACAGCCTCATTCCAGTGTTAATCTGAGAGCCCTTCAAAATACCACAGTGCTCGTCCCTCCCTGCTCGAGAGCGAGCTGTCTGATGAAGTTGCTAACGCTGCATTTGGTGGGACATCTGCACTCTCAAAGGCTGCAACAGCAACACTGGCAGAGCCTCAGCTACATCCTGGGTTTACATTCCACATCTATAAACAAATTCTTAATAGGAAATAACTCTGACATATTGAAATAGGATATATTGCCAAACTCTTATTTGTATATTTAAGGAGGCAAAAGTTGACATAAAGAACACATTTTTCAAGGAATTAGACTCATCATTCTGAAAAAGGGATTAAGGGAAAAAACAAACAATAACGTGTTTGCAGTGTTAGAAATATGCATCAAAATTCTTGCGGAGTTGGAATGATCTTGTGATAGCATCAGTACAAACTGGGCCCCTCACACAATTTCACTGCCCTATTTCGCCAAACCCTTTCTAGTGCTTTCTCTGAGGAAGCGTGTGTGTTGTTTACCCTTGCTCTCACAAACCAGTGGATTGCTGGGCTCAGGTTGTCCTTCACCTTGTGCTGTGTGCACTGCTGGTTGCCAGATAACACCCATGGCATATGTCTCTCCCTTTTACCCCTTCTCTTTCTATAATCCCTTCAATCCACTTTTTCATCGCCATCCATTTTTAATCTCACAATCTCCCAGCTGCACCCTGTCTCTCGTTCTTTAATTCTCCACCACTAAATACACTTTCACATACGCACACACACACTACCAGGAATCTAAGCTCTTCCTGATCAGTGTGTTTGATTTAGGATCTGTCTCCCTCTTTTATTGTAGATTATACCTGCAGGTTATGAATCACGTGCACACACACACACACACATACACACACATAGGACAACGCTCTTTCAAGAAGACAGAAATATGTGTGTGTATGTGAGCATGAAGATATGTACACAGACAGAGAGAGGGCAAATAATGTGTGCTTCACCAAGTTCTATAGTACTTAAACCATACGTGAGGACTTCAAATGATATATATGGCTCCATGGATTTGTTTGTGTTGACACAGGCTGTCATAACAGCGTCGTCACAACTGTCATGAGAGAGTTGACTGGGTAGGCCTATACTTAGTGCTTAGTTAGGCTGGAGGTTAGGCTAGAGGTTAGGCTGATAGCTCAATTAAAATGTTCCCAGCTAGCAGTGATTCACAGTTATGGACGCCTATATACTTTTCTTTTAGGTCTATAATACCATTTACCTGTTTCTATTTACTTTTCTTTGAGTCCATTATACCATGTTACCTGTTAGGTAAGTTGTTACAAGTCTGACTCCTTTCTAAATCTTCTAGGACTCACAGCGGTGAAGGTAGAGACACAAAGGAAAGAGGAAATCAAGGGTCCCGTAAAATACATCAACATCCGATTATGTGTCATGTTTCCATGAAAGAGATCCTGAAGTGCTGCTGGGATCTGGAGCTGCTTGCTTTTAGCCTTTGACCCTTTCCTGCCACAAGAGTTCAGTCACATGATGCACACAGCAACAGCATGATACTCAGATACAACTCAGGGGATTTGAATCATGTTTCTCTGGATGGAATTTACATTTATGCATTTAGCAGACGCTTTTATCTAAAGGGACTTACAAAACGAATTCTTGTGTTCTCTCATATAAGCTTCTGTTGGTAGTTGTTTTTCCTGTTGTTAGTACTGTAAGACGTTTAAGGTTGAGAGACAGACAAAAAAGCATTTAAGACACTGGCCACTTTGGCTCTTTTTAGGATGTATTATGAAAAATGCATACACAAGACTTAACACTAACACTTTTATTGAAGGCAAATTATTATGCTACAGCACAAACTAGTCATTATGTAGGCTAGATTATGTGTGAGTGGATGTCATATGTTTCTATTTAATTAATAGACTGAATGAGACCATGAGTCAATATATCTTTCATCATTAATATTAACCTTCCAGATAAGTTAGCAGTCAATGACAAAAGCACAACTGCACCCCCAAACCATCATAGATGCTGCCGTTTGAACTGGCCACTAGTGGGACAAGTTGGACAAGTTGGATGATTTGTCTCCTTTGTAGCCCAGAGGAAGCAAGACTATGATTTCCAGAAAGAATGACACCTTTTCACTAATCACAGAACAGTTTTTCATACAATATCTTATAGATCCATCTAAAAAAACAGCCCCATGTAAGACTGTCAAACCCTATGAAAACTATGAACTATTTGCATGGTTGAACTATTTGCATGGTTTTAGCAGCTTTCATGGTTGGAGTGTCAAAGTATGTTTATAGACAAATGACATTTTATGATCTCATGAACCCATACAGTACAATGGCTTTTATGACAGAATAAGATCTTTTATAGTACTTGCTGTCTTAGTAATTTAATATTTGTATTTAATACAGTAATAAAGTCATGAGAAATAAATGCATCCACAGCTTTAACTTTGAGTCTCTATGTGATGGTCTGTTATGTATGCATGTACAGTATGTTAGTGGTTTGCATGTTTTTTTTTTTTTTTTTTTAAATAATAGTATTTAGTTTTTTGTTGACATTTTACCAGGTCTATGACATTTCACCATGTCCATCTATCTATCTATCTATCTAGTGCATTCACATTGTTTACATACATATCATTCATACAGTATCTGTATCTTTTCTCTTATGCCCACTAAACGATAAGTACCGTATAAGCTGAAACTGCTACAGTGCGGAGGGACGATATTTAGTAGGACTTGCCCCGGGCCATTCATGCGGGGGCAGTGACTGCAACACCGTCGTTCTCTAAGGCCAAGGCCCAGGTCCAGGGCCTGGATGGGAGTGAGGTCTCCCCGGGCTGCGTGTCGGGCCCTGGGCCAGGCAGGGCTCCTGTCTAATAGAGATTAATGCCAGGCCAGGATCTGTTTGGACACGGGCCTCCTTGAGCGTGAAATACAGTCTTGCAGGGCTGGCTGCAGCACTGATTTATGTAGCCGGGATTCCAGGCGTCAGCGACTACCGGGGAGGTGGGGTGGAGTTGAGGAGAGGTTTTTTTTTTATCTATGGTAAAACACTTTATCTGCTCGTATTTTTACATGTGGAAAAAAATGGGTGATGGCCTTGCATCTATAAGGCATGGCCACACTTATACTTACTCACACACACATGGCCACACTTACACACACACACACACACTTTACACACACACACACGCACACAGACAGGGACTTTCATGCACATGCAACCTCTCAATGGTTGTTTGGAGGCTGGAGGAGGAAGAGCACTTAAATAGAGTGTCTTTGCCCAGGGGTGTGCCAGTCTCCTACAGTTTTTTTTATAATGACAGTATTAGGGCCTTTGTGCTTGTGTGCCTGTGTGTGTCTGTTGTGTAAGCTATGGTGGCGTTTGTGTTTGTGCATGTGTGTTATGTGTTTATGTGTGCCATCTCTGCCTGTCTCTGTTTTCATAACAGCACTGCCCTTGTGGTGTGCTTGTGTATAAGTGTGTGTGTGTGTGTGTGTGTGTGTGTGTGTGTGTGTGTGTGTGTGCGCACCTATACATGGGAAGAAGAGAAGGATTTATTGTCTTAGGTGAGCCTGCTGACTTAGGCTATTAGATTTGTGTCCCTTTGCCTCTTAAAAGAAAAGTATTGTGCTGGTTCTTTGCCAACAAAGCCTCTAATTAAAAAAAGTATCTTGTAGAGAAATTAGAAATATGTACCGCACAGTAAGCAGATGCATCTATTGTTGTAACTTGGAAAAAAGAGATAGAGAGAGCAAGAGAGAAAGGGAGAGAGGGAACATATTCCCCCCATCAAATAATTATTCAAGTGTTCCACGGCGGCACTGAAACTCTGCTGTGTATGTGTAGTATTATTTTAAGGCCCCTTTAAATGCCAAACGTTGAATCTCAAAGTGTCTCTAATGCCTCCCAAATGTCAACCTTGACAAGCTCTCCACGGTCGATGAGAATTGAGAATGTCCTAATAAACTAAAAATGACTAGTAAATTAACCACACTGAATTTAAAGAGCTTTTTTTCTGTGTTTTGTGGTTCGGGAAAATTATGTTAGATTTCTCTTTGCTTCTCAGGCTAAGTGAATACAGAGCATATTAGCTAATGTTTCACAAACAACCTTCCAAGTTCATTAGGGGGAAGGGGCAGATTTTATTTCTTCTGGACCAATTTGAAGGCAAGTGAGGCAGCCATTGCCAGAAGAACATTACTTTTCCATGTAGGCTGCCAACACAGACAATGCCTAATGCCACTGGCTCTCACTCCAAGAAGGGTTTGTATAGACCTTTGGTCACTTAGAGAATTGTGTTATGGTAAATTCTCTCTCCTCTTTCTTTCTTTATTTCTTTTTCTTTTTCTCTTTGCCTTTGTCCGTTAAGAATGTGCTACCAGAATGTTAAAATGTTCAGAACCATGTTTATTCAGACATCCTCTCTGAAGTACTACACATCACTGACAGAACAGGGGGTGTCTGAGAACCCTCTTCACAACGTGTCAGGGTTGGAACAAATTCATAAATATCATGAATGATACCTTATTTAGCGCTCCCAAACGTAAACAGCATTAAAATGCAGTGTTTCTGTCATTGTTGCTTTTAGGTGTCCAATAACAGTCTTTTTGTTATTGGGCATTACATAATTATTTAAACATGTCATTAGGTGCCCTTGCTGACTTCCTGAAGCTGTACAGTACTCCTGGTGTCTTTGGTGCAAAACAGCATTTTTAACTGTTATAAATGCAAATCAGCTTAATAGTTTTTTTCTGTGTGTGAGAGAGAGTGATGTTGTTAGGGTTCCTAGTACAAAATGCCTGATGTATGTTGGCTAGTACACAGTAATATGAATTAGTGTTTTAATTTATCTTTTTTCCTCTGTCTTCACAAACATACCTTTGTCAATTACAAGGCAAGTTCTATTGGTGACAATCTGTAGACCTATTAAAAGTCGAGAGTATGAGTTGGTCTTTTGAACAGAGAATGTGTATCTGTTGTATCTGTATTCACACTTGGAGGAGTTCCCTTATGGAGGCATATACTGTAACCTTGCACAGCTTGTCGTTAGTTGTCTGAGTGAGTTTCTTGTGTAGTTGTATGTGTTCTATTCTTATGTTGTGTTTGTGTGTGTGTGTGTGTGTGTGTGTGTGTGTGTATGTGTGTAGCGCTTTGTGTGTAGAATTGGCTTGTCAGGTTGAGAATTAGATCATAACACACGCTATCTGAACCATACAATTAGACTTCTCACTGGCTACAGCAGGACAAAAGAACTGTCTGTGGTACAAAAAAGGTTTAAATGACATCAATATTGCTTCAATAATATCGGTGGCAAGGGAAGTAAAGAACCCTAAATAAAAACCTGTTTTACATGTTCTTTTAGGTTAAGGTTGAATGTGTACACAGCAAACTATAGGAGGATATTCTTAGCACAATACAGTGACCTATTGTTTGGTTATAAACATTAGCTCACAATGAGTCAGAATGAGCTTAGATGGTCATCATGTACTGTACCCTGTGACTGCTTAGAATGAGCTCAATCTTAAAATGCTTTACAACATGGCCTGTGGGTAAATTAACGGAAAAACAAGGCCTGTGGGTAAATTAATGGAAAAATCTCTTCCATTATGTGGGTTCACACTTTCGGATTCGCCGGCCAACCCCGTTGGTAAGACCATTGCTATTGCTGTATTAGGGTGTGTAACAGTGTTCACAGTGTACTACAATCATTACAGAGTGTAGGTGTGAATGTGTAAGTGTGTGTGTGTGTTTGTGTATTTGTGTGCATGTGTGTGTTTGTGTGTCTCTGTAACTTAGTAGGCAGCTAGTTTTCCCTGCAGCATGTCAGTAAGCTTAACTGAAGTCAGTATGACTAGGGTGTAAAAAGCCACATCATAACCCCTTTCCATTCCATTTGGTGGATTATATCCACCAAACACTCAAAAACCTTTCTTTTTGATCTTTTCCTCTGTCAGTCATCCTTTATCATGCTTCTGCTCAGCTTTCACACAAGGAGACATGCAGTGGTAACCATTGAGAGAAAAAAGTTAAAAACATAGTAAAAAAAAAAAAAAAAAAAAGCGCTTAGTTCTGTTTTCTTTTTAGCATAAATTATTTTTTTGTTGACATTGAATTTATTGGTTATTGGTTGGGGAATAATGAATTCCATCCTTGACCAATGGAAGTATTACAATACTACAATATGTGATCACAGAATAAACACACTAATAAATGTGTTTTTGACAGAAACTAGACGAGGGTCTCGCTTAACCCTGGCTTTTTATTGGAAGGACCTTACAACAACCAAACATCAATAACCAAAACATGCCAACACTGTGCTACATTTCGATGCTTCAGCTGCTTTCTCAGTCGGCTCACTCGCCTGGTTCTCATGACTGACTTCTTCAATCTGATATTGAGGTTGCTCTGGATACCTAGCAGCCCTGTCCCAACTCTTCCAATCGAAGATGAGATCAATAAATGTGCAACAAAAGGCATTTGTTGGTTGTTTCTGAATTCATCTTTCTAGTCCTAAGCGTGCCTCCATCACATCAGAGGAAAGCGCTTGTTTTTGATTGATCTCAGGCAAATGAAAAGAAGTGCAAATTGGCCTGTGGAGCAAATAGCTTTGTCAGGCCAAATAGTAATGTCCCAGTGTAATGCTGAGGGCTCCCTTTGGAGAGAGAAAGGCAGGGTCAAGGCTCTGACAAGGTAAGTGATGAGGACTATAGGAAGGCCATCACTTACAACTCTTCCCAAAGCCCTTATATAGCTCTCTTCTTTTCAGTGAAGGTACCTGTTCTGAAGTGGCCTCCATTCAAAAACAGTTGTTTGAATATACTGGAACTTCACGGCATCACTAGATAGCCAAATGTGCACCAAGAGTGCTGGCATAGAAATTCATCATCTGGGCATAATCGTTACAAAGTCATGGTAGTGCATTGAAGTTACCGAAGCTACAGTGGATGTCAAGGAAAAATCTCCTTTCAAATGCAACCATTTATTCATTCATGTTGTTCATGGCTTTTTTCTTTCTTTAATCTAGTTTACGTTTTGTGATCTGTCTTTTTTTCTTCTTGTGTTTTGCCCCTCAACAGTGAAAACCCTCTAAGAGCAGCATGGTTCGGTGGTTGCCATGGCAACTGGCTTCCCGAGGTGATGGAACAGGCGGTGGAGTCCCTCACTATTTTTAATTGCCGATCCTCTCTTGTGTCACATCTGATTGGAGTGTGTTCTTGGAGGACCATCTTGTAACTGTAACAGCAAAGAAAAAAAAATAAAATTGGATGGATTTTCATAAAAGATTAGACACAATCCTGTTTAATTGGAAGTGCTGAATTTGTTCCTCACCTTTTTAGAATGATGCTTGTGTAATTGGAGTTATCTATTTAGTTTGAAAGTGTGGGATACTTAACATCTTTCAGTTAAAAAATGTGCATACATATACAGAGTATGCACTCGTGCACACCCACACCCCAAACACACCCACACACAAAATTTCACATTACTGCAGTCTCTGATGTATTTCCCTTTCCCGCTGTTACACTGTTCTTAATTCTTAAATTGTGATATAGGTCTTCACTCCCCCACCCTGTGCCATATGAAATACCGTCACCAGATTGCCAGCAAAGCAGTAAGCTTGCCCTTCGTTAGACAGACCCCTCTGCTTCCCATGTTCTCTACATCTGATTAAGGCAATGTGAGTTTACAGCCACATGATAGGATCCCTCCCCTATAAGATTATATCCAGTTAAGATTAAATAATTGTTTCCTGTTTAAAGGAATTATCCGGAGCAAAATACACTTTAGGAGTACATACGTTGAGTTGACATCAAAATCATGTCATTCGGATGTGTTTTGAGATGTGTTTTAATCTCCCCCTTCCCCTTGCCAATCATCCTTTTTTGTGTGTTTGCTTGGTCTTCACAAGAGGAGAAAAGCAACTGGTAAGTATAGATAAAACATGTTTAAAATCTTTTTTATTTAGCATAAATGAATTTATTGGTTGACATAATCAAAGGGGTGGGTGGGTGTGGCAGAATGATTTGATAACTATCACCATTGACCAATGGAAGCCTTTTGTCTTCTATGATGCCTACAATATGTGATCATATGATACACACTCTTATAAATGTATGTTTAACATAAACTAATTTGAAGTTTGCTTATCCCAATTACACAATTTATTCAGGTGCAGAATTAAATCATCAGTTCACCAAGACATAATCAATATACATACAAGCCAAAATGATGCTTCTCTTCATCCTTTCACCCAGACAAAATGGTGCTTCTCTTCACCTTTTCACCTTCTCCCTCTCTCCCTTCTTCCCCCTCTCTCTTCCCTTCCCTTTCTCTCCCTTTGTATCTTTGATGTGACCATCTTGTCCAGAGCTGAGCAGTGCTGGGTGGGCTGCAAGCCCTTTCAGAGGTGAAGAGGAATTGAGGTGTGTGTCAGACAGATGTTTCTGGACCTGGACCCCTCCTCCATCCTCAACATACACACACACACACACACACACTCTCTCTCTCTCTCACTCACTCACACACACACACACACACACACACATCATTCTGAGCACACACACATACATAAAGACAGAGGCCTGACAGCTGATAGCAATCTGACATCACACTGGATCATGCCCAGACTTGAAAATGTGTGTGTGTGTGTGTGTGCCTACAATCTCAACCTACAGTATGTGTCTATAACCATAACTTGAGTGCCTATAACCATCTGTACCATGGGTTAGCGGGAAATATCTGAATGTGTATGTGTGTTTAGTGCTTGTGTGTGTGTGTGTGTGCGTCATACACACACCTTAGCGGGCCTGTCAAGAGTCGAGTGTCAGTAAACACTGTGAGAGCAAGACATGGGCTTCTCCATCTGTTAGCAATGGACTGAGGCCCTTGCAGTGTACATACACAAACTCTCTCTCTCTCTCTCTCTCTCTCACACACACACACACATGCACACACTATCTCTCTGACACCCAACACCTTTTCAAAACCCACATTCTTGTTTATCTGCACAAACACATTCGACTTTGTGTAGGGCTTTGGTTGCATGTCAGACGATAAGTGAAACATCCATAAAATAAAAAATCAAATAAATGTTGCTCCCGCGATTGCGGTTGGGGTCGTATAGTCTCCCGTGAAAGCCACTGCCTTTCAGAAGCCATTGAAGGTTGCCTTTGGTCTCGAGACCATGAAAGCTCAGTAAACGGAGACAGGATCAAAGGCCTGGCTGGCAAAAAGCCTCAACGCTGTATGCAGCCATGTCATTTTAATGATGAGTCGAAACAGCGGCAAGCATTGCAAATTGCCCCCTCTCTCGTCGGAGATGCGTTAGCTTTCTCCCAGTCCCATCAGGGCCAGTGCATTCTGACAATGCAGGGGAGAACAAAGCTGCTTTTACTGTTTTTACTGTGTGCATATACTGTATTTGTGTGTGTGTGTAAGTCTATGTGTGTGTGTGTTTGTGTATATGTGTAAGTGTTCATGTGCAAGTGTGTGTGTGTGTGTGTTTGTATAAATGTGAGTGTGTGTGTGTCTGTGTGTGTGGTCTTTTTTCTGTGTGTTTTCTTGGACTTATTGTTATTGCTCTTTCCTTAAATCCCTTCACTCGTGCCTGGTGACTAGCATGATTAGGGGTGAGCGACATGACAGTCAGGCCGCTGCGTTACTTGTTAGCGTTGTGCCGCGCCTCAACTCGCCTAGCAGCTTCTTCTTCTCCTTGCTTGTCTTTCTTGTTCTTTTTTTTGTTGTTATTTACCACTACGTGTTTTTGCACTCTCTCCCTCTCTCTCTCATTCCCATCCACCCTGCTTTGGCATTTACATCTTGTCGTTGGGTGTGAAGCGTTAACGGGCTGTCAGCTCTTCTCTGGAAACAGCCGATCCCGCCGGGGCTCGGAGAAGGAGAGAGGGGAAGAGAGAGAGGTGTGTGTGTGTGTGTGTGTGTGTGTGTCTGTGGGGAGGGTTTGCTGGAGTGGGTGGTTTGATTAATATGCTGCCGTCACAACACAGCACTCTGCTGTCACCCCAAACTATTACAGCCACCTTTCTGAGCACCAAACACACACACACACAAAACGAAAACTAGAGAGAGAGGGGATGGAGCGGGGGGTGCGGGTTGGGGTAGAACCAGAGAGAGTAAAGTATGGAGTCTGTCTATGTATACCGAGTATTCAAACCCAGGCTTTCCCTCATTCATAGAAAAAGGACGCCTATCAAAAGTCTAACAGGCACAGGCACTTTATTTAATTGCATAATGGGCCTTTTTAAAAATGACTTAGTGCTAAATCATGAGCTCCCTCCCCCCACCAGTCAGATAATAATGAGACCCCTTAGCATCTGGCATCTCACAGTACAAAACAAGCCCTGGAATCATGTACAAGACACAGTGTAATCAAGCATACATGTAATCATCTTTAAATATGATCTTACTTGGCTTGTTTTTTTTTTAGACACCATAAGTAATCATGTCTCTGGAGTTGACACAAGGCAACAGGAAGGACAGTCAAAACAAACTAGAAGCATGGCATTTGCACTAGTCCTAGACGCACACACCCCCCTACCGATTTTCTGCACAAACGCTGACATCAACCCACTGATTGGATGGCAGCTGACACAACACGCATCCCTACTGCGCCGTCACCTCTTGCTACAATTGTCCATGCACACACAGACACACACACAAACACACACACACATCCATGCCCTGAAAGGTTTTCCCGACGGCCGGCGTGTTTGGCCATAGCGTTTATTTATTTTATTTCCCCATGCTCTTCTCGTTCCCGTCACCTTTTGCTAAAGCTCAATAGCGTCTGACAACTGACCTTTCCGGGGACGTGGACATGGGTGGGGTGGGGGGTTGCTGAGGTGAGGCGAGGTGAGGTGAGCTGAGGGTGGGGTGGGGTGTTGTGGGTGGGGGTCGAGGAGGAGAGCCAAAAGGTTCTTGAGCGATGATGGTCGTTGCCCTTTACCTGTCGATACTCAACAGCCGCACAACACTTGTCTGACAGGAGGTGCTGAAACACGCACTAAAAGTGGGGCTGAGCGTTGCTGTTGTTCTCCCGCCCTTCGCCTCCAACCCACACTAGTGTCGTGTGGGTGTTAGCGCCGCTATCAGACAGCTTTGGTGGCATTTATGGCGGCGAAAGACATTCCACGTTCACGCCGCGCAGTCCCGAAGGGTGACACTGACAGCCTTGTCGTTACGTTAGCCATTTCTGCGAGTTTAGCAATGTCACTCTTTGAAAGGCCGGTAGAAAAATTACTTTTTTGAAAGGCACGTCTAGTCATTGTCATGCTCACAAATCAGACAAATCGTAAGTATGCATGAGTGTGCATCTCCAACAAAAAGGTGGATTTGTTGCTAGACGACAGTCCGGAAGCAGACACGTTTGTCCTTCTCCATGCTTCAACAGATGCAAATTTAACACCGCCGCTGTGTAATTGGCAAAAGCTTAACCCCGTAGCGACCCCTTCTGCTCTCAATAATTTGGGCTTGTGTTTTTGAACTGTTAGGGAGAAAAAGCTTACAAAATCAAAAAGTTTTCTTGTTTTTAATTATTCATTAAATGAATTATTTAAATGGTTCCACCTTACCAGCAAAGTCTTACTTGATAAAACTGTTATGTTATCAATCCTTGCAGACACACTCTTCTTCTCCTCTCTCACTCTCCGTCTCTTCTCTCTCTCTCTCTCTCTGTGCTGGCTCTGTAGGAATGTCATTAAGTCATACAAACACCTTGAATGTCAACCTTGACACTGCAAGACAGGAAGGAGATGGATTGGCTTGTGGGTTTCGGGTGTTGTGTGCAGAGTGTAGGGAGGTGTGCGTGTGTGTGTGTGTGTGTGTCTGATATATTGGGCATTATAGATCTTCCAGGCGCTTGGCCGGCAGACAGACTCCTCTCCCCGGCTCCCTGTTCTTCAGATAAAGCACTGGCTTGTATCCACTCTGTCCGTTATACATCTTATTGCGGTGCACGGTGAAGGCACTGCGCTTCTATGAAGGGCCCTTATTTCAATCATTTTTTCTGGTCCTTCTTAGAAGTTATCAAATGGACCTCAGCCAGAAGAAGAGTGCATGTGTGTGTGTGTGTGTGTGTGAGAGAGAGAGAGAGAGAGAGGGAGCAAAAGAGAGAGAGACAGGCAGGCAGAGAGAGAGAGTTTGTTGATGTGCGTAAGTGAATGGCAGGAACATCTTGGGAAATGCTGGTATTGAAAGCTTTGCGATATAAGCTACAGGAGAGTTTAGGTAGAGAGTAATGTGGGAGAGGAAGAAAAGGAGACGGAGAAAGGGAGCTGGAGAAAGAGCGAGAGAGAAGAATAGGACAACTCCCCAGGCAGCTGAACTTTTTAGCGAGCGGATGCCTCTGCCAGACCTCGTAAGAACAGAAGCTGACAGGCCGGAAGGAAAGAGTTTATCACATTCACCATTACCTGCAATCTGGAGTCCTTTTTTGTGTGCTCAGTTCGGTTGTTGGACAAGCACCACCAAGCACCTTTCGTTTTTTTTTTTTTTTGCTTTATTTTACTCTCTTTTTTTTCTCTCTCTCTTTCCTTCTTCCTTACTGCTTTTAATTTCGACTTTTTTTACTTTTCCTAAATCTGGGGCTAGAGAATGGGATGGTGGTGGCAGTGTTTGAGGGTAAGTTTGTGTGTGTGTGTGTGTGCACGGACAGGGTTGTTTATTGGCGGGCTGTCACCATGGCAGTTTATCTGGTGGACACCCCATCTGTAACGTGTGGATGCGCTTCAGCAGCTGCTGACATACAGACGGAATGCAAAAGAGGCCCCGTCTGATCCATCTGTCTGCCACCAAGACCCTGGGGCCACACTGTGTGTGTGTGTGTTTGTGTGTGTGTGTGTGTGAGAGAGAGAGAGACAGAGAGCGAGAGAGAGAGGGCGTGTAAGAGTGGACAGCAGGGGGTGTGTGGCTGTGAGTGTGTGTGTGTGTGTATGTGTGTGAGAGCGATAGATAGAGAGAGAGACTGCGGCAGTGCGCCTAGGATGCGTGTGTGTGTGAGAATAAAAGACAGACAGAGGGTGGTATGTTTCGTTTCTGGACGCACACACTAAAGTACAGAGTGTGTGTGTGTGTCTACCTACTTTGGTGTGTCACATTTTTTGTGAAATGCACCTACTGAGGATATTTCTCTGACTTGTGTCCTCTTGCATACAGTATATTTCACATACATGGTGACACACACACACACAGACACACACACCTGCACCTTATGCCACTATTGCCTCTGAGCTCCACTTAGTTTGCGCAGATGACACAGGAGACGACACTTTAACCAGGCCGCTGAGCAAACAAATGCAGCTCCATTGTCCGACGCAATCCGCTGGCGCCCCGTTCTCCTGCGCCATGGGAGCCATCGAGGTAGCGAGCTGTCACGCTAAATCCTAAATTATTCAGGCGCTCCCCTCAAAGAACGTCTCATTCTCCCCGACATCTGGGGAGCACTGGAATAATCCATGAGACACATCACTACAGTCACAAGAAGGCAGAGGAGAGGAGAGAGATGAGAAGAGAGAAAAAAGGGATGAGAAGAGAGGAAAGTAGAAGAGTAGAAAGGAGGAGAATAGAGAAAAGGGGAGAAGAAGGGATAAGAGGAAAGGAGAGTAGAAAGGGCAAGAGGAGAGGAGAAAAAAGGGATGAGGACAAAGGAGAGGTGAGGTTACAGGACCAAAGAAGATATATGAAGAAGAGAAGAGAAAGTAAAACTGAAGAAAGTAACCAGGCGTGTGTGTGTGAATGTGTGTTTGTGTGTGTGCTCATATGAGTGTACAGTGTATGAGTACAGTGAGATGCAGAGAGAGTGGATAGTGTGTGTCTGTCTGTGTATGCATGAGATGTGGACACTTGTGTGCCCGGTATGTCTCACACAGCAGGAGATGAAGGGCCTGTGCAAGAGATGGGAAGGAGGGGAGTGACAAGCTGGCACTTCTGACTGGGCCCGGTGCTTTGAGTTATACCGTCTGGTCAGCAGCAGAAGCTGTGTCACCACTTAAAGGAACGTCTGCTCTTTTTTTATATAAAAAACAAACAAACAAACAAACAAAAACAAACCAAAAATTAAAACAAAACAAAAAGACAAGATGGGCTCTAACCTTCCATCAGACCAACAGACAAGCCAGGAAATACTGGCTTGTTATGTGTGACAAATGAAAAAAACATCACTTAACAGCAATAAATGTGTGTGTGTGCGCGCGCGTGTGAGCTGACACTCATGAAGTTTTCTAATTCATGAGACGGTGGAACATGGATACAAGTAGTAAATCTACACGTCTGTTCAGTTCGGTCTTTTCCCTGTCCAGACACAGAATAAGTGAAACTAATCAAACCTGACAGCATTGTACAAAGCTTTGAAGGGTAACACGCTCTGATAAAATTACATCTGGGGGTGACTTTATCTTTCATGAACCATCATAAACAATCAAAAGATCTGTTGACACTGGCAACAAAGTGGAATACAAATAACTAGTTTCGTTGCTGACGACAGGTTGTGTTTACAAATTTAGCTCTTTTAAAACATGTTGAGTAGTTGTTTTTAACTGATAAAAGTTTGTCGGCAGTTATGAAATGAAGAGTCCTTTTCAGTTTGGCAAGATAACAATGTTGGTGTGGCGGAACATGTTCTTTTTTCTGCTTCCTTTTCCCATATTGTTCCAGAGGGAATACTAATTATGCTGAACGTTTGTCTTTGATCCAAAATGTACGGTAATTACACTGGATTTTTGGTTGATGTCTTTTCCCGAAACAACGTTTGGTTTGGAGAGCTTTGAAATCCCCACATCCTTATCATCAACCAGGCAGGGCATGCGTTTCGATGGATGAAACACCAAAGACAGAATGATGGTGAAGGCATTTGCCGACAACATCAAATACCCCTTCACTGCCATTGCAAATCAGCGACAGCGACTTCAGTTTCATTTTGCTCGTTTCAAATGGTAACGTTCTTCAAAAGGGATTTTATGCCAGCCAACAGTGGAAGCAACACAGCCGCTAGCCTTTGTCCTGAGGTTTAGGAATATCATCAGTAAGGTGGTGTTGGGAAGGCGGCGGTAGCTTGGGTGGGTGTATGGATGTGAGGATGTGGTGGTGGGGGTGATAGATGGGTTGTATTTTGTAGCATTCTCACGGACACGCTTTGATGTGTCTTCAAAGTCTTCTCCTCCCTTTCCCTCCCCCCGCAGCCCTGCGTTCACTGAGTCCTGCTGCTCTATATTTAAGGTCAACTGAGGGGATGGCCAGCCAAGGCAAGTGGATGGCCTGCCTTTATCGTCACCTGCGTCTCCCGTTAGACAGCGGGGACGCTGGCTCTCTAGCTGCTCCTCAGCGGTCACCAGTGAGACCCCCAGCCGTGGACGGAGGTTTAAGAAGAGCACTCTCCTCTCTCGCCAGGGTGCCCTGGTACACTAACACCAGGTGTTAGCCGCACTAAGGGAACAGAGAAAAGTGTGTGGGGGGGGGGGGGGGGGGGGGGGGGGGGGGACATATAAGAGGGATAGAGAGACAGCTAAGGATGAGAGAGCAGAGAGTAGCTGACTCACTGTCGAGCCTGATGGGTGAGTCGGATGTTCTTGCGTGACTCGGACGAGTTGTTGTTCAGCTCAAATTCGGTTGAGTCTTTTTCTTAGCTTCATCCGGTCGGCGCTTAACTTAAAGCCATCAGTGAATGCGGGCGGTGCGTCATTCTGGAGGAGATGAGTTTCATTTGCTGCCACCTCGATCCCTAATTAACCTCGCTGACACAGCTGATATGGATAACATGATAACGGCTTTAATCGCATTTGCATTAAGAAGGATAAATGTCCTCGCCTTTCGTGCCGAAATGAGTGTCACAGTTAATAGCTTAACCACAATGCGGCACTTTGGACCTCATCTAGATTCTTTTGACATTATGCTTTGTGTTTGTGTGTGTGTGTGTGTGTGTGAGAGAGAGAGAGAAAAAGAGATGGAGTCTGT
The DNA here is from genome assembly GCA_017657215.1 of Limnothrissa miodon. Taxonomy (NCBI): domain Eukaryota; kingdom Metazoa; phylum Chordata; class Actinopteri; order Clupeiformes; family Clupeidae; genus Limnothrissa; species Limnothrissa miodon. The sequence goes on along the minus strand of JAGFZM010000111.1, from coordinate 134,566 downwards.
CTCAATGTGTGTTGTTTTTAGTCTCTCATTAGTATAACCAACTCAACAGGCCAAAAAAGGAGAAGTTGTATTTCTGGGGAGAAATTGTATTTCTTTGAGGTTTCATGGGGTTTGTTTGAAGAGCTTTGTGCCTCATTAAAAACTTTATTTGCGTCTTTCATTTAAATATCTCCTCTTTATTTATGGAGGTGCTCTGAAGCTCCTATGAATCCCTTTTTTTATGAAAAATGGATTCTGATACACAGACGATTCTATCATTAATTAAACTGTTTGGAGTTCTTCTGAAACCCTGAGCTGAGCTACACACACACACACACACACTCTCTCTCTCTCTCTCTCCCAAACAAACACTACCTTTTTGAAATGATAAGCTATTGGATATTTTATCAATTTATTTATTATCCTCACAATTGTTCCTTCAGTAACAGAGACAGATACTCGGCAAAGTCGGAGATTGCGCAATAATGAAGTGACACATTCTCAGGAAGTAAACACAGACTTCATCAAAGGCTAATGGTTTTTAATGAGTCCCCTTTGATGGCTACAAATTTCATCAGTGTCCCTGCTCCTGCACCTCTATGCTTTAATCCAATTAAGCATAATCTCCCTAATTTACATAACCCGCTGTTAGTCAGACCGGTTTTTACAAGAAAAATGCAAGTTAGTTGAGGGTTTGAAAGTCTACAGATTATATTTGTGGAGAAAGTTTTTTTGAGTGTGTGCATAAGACAATCTTTAAAATGTAAAGAAACACAGTATGTAATTTGCTGAACTAATGACCTCCAGGCATTCTAAATTCAGCTACATTAGGTTAACCAGGTATATTCAGTCTGGCCCTGATTCTCCCTTTGCATAAGTACTTTCTTGCGCCTTCAGTTTATGCAGTTTTGAACTCATCAGTTTGGCCTCAAGAAAGCGGCATCATGAAATTCGGTTGTCATACAGTTGTGGAATGTGGACGTTTTCCATTTTTCTTCAGAATGTCACTTCAAACCAGGAAGAGGATTTCTCCCATTAAGACTCTGAGAAGGTAATGACGGTTTTTCATCTGATCACAAATTTGGTTACAAATATATTTAATACAGAAGTATTTGGTGTAGGCCCCGTCCAAGGTCCAGGATATCGTATATCTTGGCCCACCAGATCCTGCCTGGTGCGAACCGGCAGGGGGCGGAGCCTACCCCCTGGACGCAGGACAGGGACCCATCTGGCGGTGGTGGGGAAGGAGGTGGGGATTTCGTGGCGCGGAGCCTGGAACAGCAAGAGCGTACCTATTAGGCGGATCTATAAAGCAGATAAGACGATTTGATTGGATAAGCAATTGGTGACATAGCTCTCGAGTCTTCCTGGTAGAACTTACGCTTAGAGCTTTTATTTCTTAGCCTTTGAGCAGGGATTGGAGACAGAAATAGCCTGCAATAATGACGAATCTTCCAAATCTGTATTTTTTTTTTTAAATCTTTGAATTGATATGATAAACAATGAAATAGCCAAACATGTATTCATTACTTTTTAAAAAATAACCTATGATGGCAGGTTGGTGAAAAAAGTCTGTATCTGGTTCACTTTTATTTAACTTTCAGTTATGTAAATAACAATGTGCAAAAGTTTCCAAGCTTAATACTGACTCGTTATTGAGAGTATATCATAGGCTAGAGAATAATTTTCAAGGAATGGATTATGAAAGCGAAGTATAAGTTGGAGTCAGCTCATACGCCCTCTGCCACCACACGTTTGCGGTCCTCCGTAACCTGAACTTATGTGGCTATACGTGGAGATTTGTTTATTGTCCACTGCTCTGATAACAGGATAGAGGGAGGCAATGGTATTGTTTTCAGTAAATCAGATTTGGATATCCATGTCTTTGCATGGCTGACAGAATGTATGTCTTTCAGGTTTATGGTCACAAGAGGTCATATGATTTAGCTTTTTTGTCTTTCGGAAGCTGTGGTATGGATATATTTGCTCCTATGATTGAAGTAAAGAATGGTAAATGGTAAAATGGTGAATAGTAAAAGCAAAGTCCTTCTAGGCAAGTCCCTTCATTCGGCAGCCATCTTGGTGACGCCTTCGGGCAGTTATTTGGGATTAACAAGACTAGTGCTGCATTCGAGAAAGCTAGGATGTTGGATTTATCCCCCTTGGAATATACTAGGTGCGACCTCAAAGCGTTCCAGGCGAATATAAACAATAAACATGGCTGACCGCGATCGCCTAATATTTCTTTTGTTTTTAATAACTTATTTGAAAGGCACAAATCCTTTGTTCTTGCATATGCGCATGAAACAAAGGGATGACATTTCTGGCTAAAACATAGACAGCAATTTAGACCATCTAATTTATTAACATTTAATCAAACATCAGGGGCACAAGAAACCTACCAATAACGTTACACTGTCAGACTTGTTTGTAACCCGTTATCAAATATCTTCATATAGATAGATAATTTCAACACATTGGAAAAAAACGTGTTGTGTTACATGACGGTATCTGTTATTAAAAAACAAATACATTTAATTTTAGACTAGAAAAATATATTTTACAATCCACGCTGTTCATCTCCAAGGGCGGCGCCATTATTGTGTGACGTCAGTATTGAGCAGCTCAGTGAAGTTGGGGTAGATCAATTTGCCCTCACTTCACGACTTGAATCTCCTACTTGAAGTGGCGTTCCAGTGCACTTATCCTGACAGGAGATAGGAAAACCCTGACCTCCCAACTTTCTGGAACCCAGCATAGGGCCCTATCTAAATTAATGGGGAGTAAGCCATATCTCCACTTTCTTACGTTTATGGGACATAAAAACTGCATGGTTGGAATCAAGATAAAAATCAGAGTAAAATCGCTGAAAAGGTTTGGTGGTATAATGTGAAATAAAGGGTTTAAAAGACTTTTTCCTTGCAGGTTATCAAGGACTGCGCATGCACTGTTGTAATTTACGGCATAACTCTGGCCAACTATTCCAAATCATACTATAGTTCTGGATAATGCCAGAGATCAACAACCTATTTTGCTGTTTGCTGTTGTATTGTAATACACAATAATTGTAATATGCAGGTGCTCACCATGAATAGAATGTCATGTTTAAAACTGTTATGGAATGCTGCCGTTTACTCTGCAGTATAGGTATAGCAACGGTATAGCAAAAATGTCATTTTTGTATGCTTTTTCTAGCTCTGACAAAAAGGGGTATGGGCGACATTATGTTAAGATAACTTCATATTCAAATTTTACACACGTAAAATGTTCAGTTGACAGTGCTTTAGCTTATTTTCTTCTGACTGCAAACAAGTTGCAGGTGCCACAAAAACTATGATGACATGCTTACGTTGAATAAACAAAATGATTGGAGCAACAGCGTGAGAGTAGGCGGGACATATGCAATCAACCGCCATCTTTGCGTTTCGAAGTTTCCCAATGCATTTCTACAGGCGATTTTATAAGTGATGTGTCTCCTCCTATGAAAACGTCTCTAGTAAAAGGTATTGAATGGAACCAGACAACCAGGGCAATCCATTGGTTCCTCACCCTTTGGTGTAACACAAAAGTAAGAGGAATAAATTCTGCTCACAAAAATCTAATTTATACAAATCTAAAATATAAAACAGGGAACAAAGCAGAACAGACTGCTGGGTACCAGACATCTACCCAGAAGAGGGAAGGCCGAGAAAAAGGGCTAATGAAAACTATAATCTTCTTTGAACTTTTAGTTTGGTCTCCCAGCTGCCACCATTGTGCCCTTGAGCAAGGCACTTAACCCTAAGATGCTTTAGGGGACACTGACCATGAAGTAATTAATAGTTGACAAAATGTAAGTAACTAACGATAAAGGCTTTCCTCTGTATGATTAGCAGTTCAAGAGCAAACTATTCTTGAAGTCACCCTCAAAAATAAATAATTTATTTGCACATCAGAAGTTGTTTTCAGACCCTGCAGGGAAAAGCTGAAATGTCTGGACCCTGAACAGCAACAGAGAGGAATGTCGAGCAGCTCTGTGTACTACTGCACCCCATTTTTTCTCTGTGCAATAAAATATGATAAAACTGCCAGTACATATATTTTTGCTAGTTGTAACATCACACAGTATCTCAGTCATGATTCTTATAATGCCAGATGTCAGACATTCTCCTCTATCCTAAAAGGCATGCTTCCAATGGTGAAATATCTGCAAAAAGGTAAAAAAAAAAAAAAATTATATATATATATATATATATATATATATATATATATATATAAACTGTTTTATTCTGGATTCCAAGACAGATGTACAGTAAGCCAGATGTAAGGAGTATAACATTAAGCACTGTCTGGTTTGGATAGCCTAGACTGTCCTAAAATAAAATAAAAGGACTGAGATAAGAGTTTCAAAGAAAAGGTAGTGAAGTTACCCCAAATCACCCTGAAAATAGCCTAGGGCCCAAAGGGTTAACCATTTAAGATTGTGCTGATTTTACAGTTTACCAAAAACACAATCTCCCTTCCTTGCTGAAAGGGACACCTGTCTTGAAACTGTAGTTTAGTGCCAGACTAGTATCCCAATAAAATGGCATTGAGAGATGATACAGGTGTGTTTTGCTGGGCTTCTTGTCTAAGTACTGTTTGTACAGCCAGTCTCCGATCTGTCTTCTCTTAAGCTGGTATTAAATATCCTTCTCTCTTTCTCTCACTCTTCACCCTCCTCCTCCTCCTCTGTTCTCTTTTCTCCCTCCCTACTTTGCTCATGTTGCCCAACAGCTGGGCCCGTCTTTCAGCTGCAATGTGTGAAAATGTTCCTCCATGAACATGCACCCCCTCCCTCCTGTCCCACTGTCATTCGCACTCACACTCCACCATAGAAAATAGCAGCATTTTTGTGTCTCCATCTTCTTTAACTACATCACAATTTTTACACTCTCTCTCCCTCTCTGTACTTTTACTTCTCATAATCTCTCTCTCTCACACACACTCACATTCACACACACACACACACCTCTGCTTTCTTTAATCTCTAACCATCTCTATCTAACCTCTCTCTCTCTCATCACCATCATTCCATTCCTGCCCTCATCTCTCCCATTCTGCTGCACCCAATCACTCGTTCTCTCTCTTTCTCTCCCTCATTTGTTCCTTCTTCCCAAATTATGTTTTTTTTCCTATCCTATTTTTCTCCTCCTCACTTTCTCTTCCCTTCCTCTCTAAAACACACACACACACACACACACACAAAAGCCCTCTTACACTAGCCCTTTTTTCGCTCTGACTCAGAATTGGGTTCTTGAGTCATTCGTTTGGATAGTACACACCTGGCCAGTGTACACGAGCCATTTCCTCCCCTGCACTGCTTAATGGTTCATTTCTTAATAACCCTGCGCTGCCTGTGCCGGTGGTGGTGATGGGATGCTAATGTGTTTCAGACTAATGGCGGAGCTTCTTCTTCCCCCACCACTGCCACTTCCTCTGCTCCTGGGTTGGTAGGATTAACCATGCAAACACACACACACACACATAGATACATACAGATACGCATAGCCCTCATCACTCACACACAATCGCATACAGACACATGCAAACATGCACAGATGCACTGTACACACACATGCAGCCACAAGACACAAGCCCTCACTGGAAAACACACACAGATGTACACACACATGTGGATACAGACACATGTACTTACACACACACACACACACACACACCTGTTACAGTTTACCAAGTGCAGATGGTGACAGACATTTATCATCCATGGTCTGGATGCCTTATTGTAGGTTTAAATCCCACATACAGTAAATCACCTGGGAGATACTAGAGAAAGTTAAACAATGGGGCCAAAGTAAAACTTCCTCCAGACTCTTAATGTAGCAGTAGTGATTTTAAGCAAAAGGGTATGTGGATAGTGTCCCACAATCACAGTTGCATCAGAAATGTGATGACTGGAACAAGGACTGTTTGTATTTGTAGGATGGAGATGCATTGGATATATGACGGGATAGTCTCTGGAAAAAAAGATGAGTGAAATCTGCAGCATAAGGAATCTGCTGACTCAAGTGTTTTATTTTCTTCTTCTGTGGTGCTGGATCAGGGATGCTTCGGCAGCATTTTTTTTTTCATTTCAGTGCTAATACCTCATGCTTGCTTTATGTGGCTGAGGCACTGAACCGCTGTCTGCGGAGGGTAAAACACAATTTATGGTCGTGTGTCACGTCAGCGTAGTGTCTGGGTTGCCATGAACCCCCTCCGTTGCCCGATGTGCAACTCCAAAATATTCTACAAAATATAACTACACGTCGAAGGTAAGCGCACCAGCAAGGGAAAATATTGCACAACCACAAAAGCTGTGAAAAAATTCATTTGTTCACTTGTTTTGTTTGTTTGCTGGGGTAATTTAGCATCCTACTGTTGATACAGTTAGATACGTTCTAATCCGCTTTATAGCCATCTTTAAAAATTTAACACATCCTTCTCAGTTACAGGATTTCCTGAATGCAATGTGTTTTAGTGTTTTAAAAACAGTGCTTTGTCATCAGAAGTTTGCTTGTTAACAGAACATGACTGACTTCCTAGAAACCTTGTAAACAGTTCTGATATAATTTCTGCAACGACAACAAGGGTGTAAACTTATATTGTGTCTTTTAACAGCAATAGCAATAAAACAACATCCTGACAAAGGAATTCCATGGAATCACCAGTGTGGTCGGGGGTCAATTATAGCACCTCTGCACTGAAGGCAATTTGGTAAATTGTGCTGTATAACTGCAGACACATTTGCAGAACGACTCAGGGTTTCCTCGGCTTATAATGGTGAATAGCTTAGCAGTGCATATAACCTAAAGGCAGGACAATAACCAGGTTTCCATCCAAGAGAGTTTTAGCGAGAGTTTTACGACAGTTCGTTTTAGGGGTGTGTGACGTCATCACGCACACCACTTCCTCGATAAAAAGGCAGTTGGATGGAAACAGGCTGGAGACAGCAAATTTCGCACATTTTTTTTACGTTTATTGTGTTTGTCGCTAACAAAACGTCACAAAAACTGGATGGAAACTTGGTTAATGACAGGAAAGTGTCAGCAACAAGGCAATGTAATAAGTCCTCATTCACACCACACTCTGTGCGTTCCTGGTGCGTACGTGAACAGATTAGACCATGTACACTGCTTGGCCTACTGATTAGGTTTTGGCCCCTACCAATGGACCATAGCTGAAGTGCCCTAGAGCAAGGCACCTACAGTAACTGTTCCCTGGGCACCACTGCAGCAGGCAAACCACGGTGACACAATTAGTGTGTGCTTCACCTCCCGGTGTACTGTGTGCTGTGTGTACTACACCAATCCACAGTTGGGAAACAGGCTCAAAAGAGTACATGATGTATACTTTTACTTATGTATAGCTATCTATCTATACTTCTGTGCAGCAGCACCACACAGCTTCTGGCCCACTTATGGAAAAAAGGTAGATTTTTCTACACATTCTGAGTGCTGTATACCATGGTCTCTATGGACTTGGAGTCTTAAACAAGAGCTTGGGCAGGCGGTTGGCACAGAAGAGCGTTTCTTGTGTGAATACACAGCCGTGAATGCGCAGACAGCCACAATTACTGACCGCGAACATGCTGATTTCTGTGTGAATGAGGCCTGAGGGAGACGCTGATATCATTTCAAGCCTCTGAGCCAGCGTCTCTTCTTCTATCCTCAGTTAGGTGCCTCTGGGTCTTGTTTATTGAAATATGCAGAAAAGCAAAACCCATTCTCTCCCTCCTTCCCTCTCTCTCCCTCTGTGTGTTCCATCTTCTCTCTTTCTCTCTCTTCCCCTTCTCCTTTTTCATACAGTACATGATTTTGTCTTCCTCCCTCTCTTGTTCTCTCTTTCAAGGTTTACGTCCGTCGGAGGCAAACCAAATCTGTCAAGCTCACAAGTGAACATTTGGTGGGTCAGCCAGAGAGAGAGAGAGTGGAGTGCTTTGGATGCCGCTGGGTGGTAGAGGGAGGAAAATGGTACATTAGACAGGAGCTGCTGGATCACCGGCCGACCGCGGCCTCCAGCAGTTGATGGACCCGCACTTGTCTTTCACTTTCCGTCCATGTCTTTGGTCTGTGTGGTAGTGTGAGTATGTCCGTGTGTATGTGAGTGTGTGTGTGTGTTGTGTGTGATGATGGAGGAGAGGGTAGCTTGCCAACAGGAAGCCAGCGGCCATATTTTGTGAGCGTGTGCATGTATGTGGTCTATTTGGAGTGTTTTTCGCCACTGGACTGAGGAGAGGAAAGGAAATGCCTGCCAACTCGATTTCCAACTTAGCCGCTGCGCTGGCCTTTGAAGAGAGATCTGTCTGCTTCCTTCTTCTCAAGCAAGCTTGTTCGCCTTGCCCTTTGCTAAAAATACACATACACACACACATACACACACACACCTACTATTTACACTTCCCATAATCCAGTTATAACTGTCTCCACATGATTAGATGCATTAAATGCGTCTCCTATGGGCTTAAGTCACTTATAGTCACATACTAGAGAAAAATTATGATATGCTGTTGAAATCCTAAAGGTCTCTCTATCGCTCTCTTTCTCTCCCCCTCTCTTTGTGGTTCTGTGATACACTATCCCATGTACTTTGTAGTGTCAGTGCCTCTTCAAACACTTACAGTACCAAACGAAACCCCCAGTAAATGACAGAATGTCTGGCCGAATAGAGAAGCACTTGTGTAAATCCTCAAACACACACACACACACAACCTCTGTTGAGTTAAAAACAAATACTACTACTGCTACCACTACTACTAATACTACTACTGCTACTACTACTACTACTACTACAGTAATACTACCACTACTACTACTACTACTACTACTACTACTAATAATAATAATAATAATGCACCCATCGGAATGACACTTGGGAATCAAATCCACTGTGTTTTCCAGGCAGAATTGATGTGGCAGGATCCTTCAATCTCTCTCTCTTCCCTGCTGATCTCTCTCTTTCTGTTTGCCATGCAGCTTGTGCAGAGGGGCATGCAACATGGGGAGAGGCAAGCGAGGACTGGGGTTCGCTCTATCTGATGCACAAACCCAACAGGAACATCTTCATCCCCTCTGGAGAAATCTCAAGTGCAGCTCACACCAAGCTGCTGTTTACAGAGATAAAAGAGAAAAAGCCAACTGAACAAACATTCACTCTCTCCCTCAGCAACTGGGAGTTTGATTTATATTATAAACTTGTCACTATCTTAGGTGAAAAATATGGGAAATGTGTTAATTTGCCTACATCTAAATCTAAACATGACATTATTCTTTGATAAACATTTTCAGGTGAAATATATGATAAACAAAGCTTCATATAGATAGGATAAACATGTTGCATATTTTTCATGTTTGTGTTACAAGTATACAACAAATTCTGGGGATATTTAAAGAGAGACGAAATAAATAAAATTGTGTAAATGTATTTGCTTATTTTTATTTATTTTTATTTTAAGTTTGAAAAAGATGGGCATTGTTATATTTCACTGGGCGTGAAGTACAGTAAAATTTGCCGATGTTGAAGATTCAGAGTAACTATACAGTAGGATGCATCTTTTTCAGCTGTATATGCTGATCCGGTTGGAAATTCTCCAACTGTAGTGACCACTGCCTACGGTGGCAGAGAAAGCTTTGTGATTAATGCCTTTGCATGCAGACAGAATATAAATGATCTGACATGCAGAATATTCTGTTTTGCTCAGGGAAAAATATTACCAGAAAACCATTGATTGTGAATGTTACAGTATTTGCAAAAGCTATGCAGAAGTGCCCCCCACGCCCTTCCCCCTCCATCTCCCTCTAATTCTTTCTTTCTGACTTTCATTCTGCAGGGAAAGGGAACAACATCCATTCAGGCCATCTTTGATTGAGGGTAATCATGCAGGCTGTCGTCCAATCTAAAACAAATCAGAGAGAGTGGGAAAATAAATTAAAGTCTGCTTGCACTTTAATTTTGGAAAGCAATACCTGGGCCTGCATGATGTATTCTGCTTGTATCAGCCGACAGAAGAGGAGAATAGAAAAGTGAGATTGTGTGTGTGTTTGTGTGTGTGTGTGTGTGTGCGTGCGTCTATGTGTTGAATGGGCAGACAGATGTAGTGTGTGTGTCTTTTGTGTGTGTGAGTGTGTGTGTTTTTGTATGTCCATAATAGATTTTCATTCTTGACGTGGTGGAAAGAAAAATTGATTTTTATTACTGCAGAAACAATTGTGTCCGTAATGGCTTCTCTGGGTTCAAAGCAACAACAAAGAAAGTAAAAGAAGAAGAATGAAAACAAAAAACATTATCATCCAGAGGAACAGGCTGCACATGAACGGCATTGACATGGAAAGGCACACTCTGCTGCCTGTGAGTACCACTTTTTTCTTAACCCTGTAGGAACACTCACACACACACACACACACACACACACACAACGAAAACACACACGCATCAACCACCCGGTCCCTACCCACAGTAATTTTATCCCATTGTAATCTTTGCATCCTTGCCATGATGGGTGCCATCGAACTGCTCATAAAAAAGTGACACTCTCACGGTTCATGGGGCCCACAAATGTCTCAGCCTTCTTATGCTGCCATATTTCTGGCCAACGGCAACCTCGAGAACTAAACACCCAAAGTGAGAGAACAGAGGGGCATGGTGTATGTGTGTGTGTGTGTGTGAGTGAGTGAGTGTGAGAATTTCTTTGTGGGTTGGGGCACCCGTGAGTGAAATGAACCCAATGGTGCCTGCAGAATTATAGCATTTCCTACCCTAACAAAAGACTTCTGGTAATTTGCCTTTTTTTCTCCCTTCAACCCCATTCCCTTATTCAAAGGTCATAGTGGTGTTAGGCCTAAAGAGGTGGCGCTTTAAAACTCTATTATCGTGATGGAGATAAGCCTTTGGGCAAACTTGAGATGCAGAGACATTTCAGCTAATGCTATGGGGCCATGATCTGATAATCCAGAACCACAGCCTGGGTAAAGAAAATGTCATTTCCCAGAGTGGAATGGTGATGAGGCTGTGTGTGTGTGTGTGTGTCTGTGTGTGTCTCTGTGTGTGTGCAGTGTTATACAGGGACAGGTCTGAGTATACAACTAAGTTCAATCAACCAGAAGGATTTCTGTGATCCCCTTTTCCTGATTTCAGAAGAGGAAAAAAATCCCAGCCAAAACACTAATTTAGATCAAATCCCAGCATTCCTCATCCTGTTCCAGCTCAAACAGTAGCTGCTTCACCACACAACCTCCCACCTGTACCTAATCCTGTCAAGATTGATATTTCCAGATGTTTCCGCCATATGCTGCTTTAGCCTTGAGCAGGCAGGGTTTCAAAGCTCCGTCAGAGCCGACTGGAAATATGACTCAATCACACTCAGCAAGTGTGTTACCTTGAAGGTGGGCCCACGGAGTGTTCTTCTGATTGTCACAGTAAGCGTGTGATCAGGAGACCTGTGACAACAAGAGGCAGGGTAAGATGTACAGTTCACCATACACACACACACACACACACACACACACATAAACCTGCTCTAACATATGATTGCTCATACACCTGTACATATGTGTACTATACATAACTTTTTCTCACTCACTCTCAGACACACACACACACACACACAAAAAGACTGCTGTTTATCCATCCTTTGTTCAAACACATTCTTTTATTATTTATTTTAAGCACTTGAAAATGTAAAATGTATGTTTAAAAAGCATTTATCACAGTGTACTTCATTCCCTCTGTTAGCACATGGTCTCTGACCGTGAATCAGTGCAAGAGGAGAAGTAAAGACGAGAGAGATGCTGTTGGCTGAGTCTGCACAGGGCTGAGGTACAGGCTTAAGAGGAGACAATCTGCAGATGTTACAAACATTACCTTGCAAGTTTCAGCCCAATACACACAGGGACTGCAATATGCACCTTCCTGAAACACTTGCAATTCAAGCGAACAAGTGGGCTGAAAATCCTTGGTATGCAAGTTTCACTTTCTAGGGGGGGGGGGGGGTTAATATGCTGCATGGTCAATGATGAGCATGTTGAAATGTCAGAGGTACAAAAGCATTTACAGTGTGTGTTTGATATGTTAGTTACAGTACGATCTCAGCTATTAGCACCGTCAACCACGCCTTGATATGTGCAACGTCCATGGGCGAAAATCCCAGAGGGGACATGTCCCCTCCCATCCAAGGGGTGCCCCCAAAAAAAAAACAATAATAAAAAAAAAGGAATATATATGTATAAAACACTCGCTATTGTTAAAATTTTATGTATATCTACAATAACTATAAGCAGAAAAGAAAAAAGAAACAGTTGAGTTCACCCTCCCTTTCCTCACAGTGGTTTGGCCCACTGCCTGCTTCCCCAGTTCATATCACGTACTGTAGCCAAAGATCTTTTAGATTTAGAACATCAACCGTCTCTGCTGTAGCCTACTCGTGGCTGCAGCTCAACGAAGTTGAACGCTAGTACTAGAGTATTTCATTCACATTAAATAAATCGATTCTCTTTAATGTAGTTAAGGCTGACTCATTTATAAATTAGCATAAGTGCTGATTATCCATGTAATTTCCCACAAATCTTCTATATTAGCATCAAAAGTTTTGGCTAATTCATTATAAGTTCATAAACGTTAGCTTGTTCATGTGGCATTTAGCCCCCCCAGTACATCTGAAATGTTTTCAAGGATTCAAGGAGTTTATTTGTCACATACATGAGTCACTAACGCAAAACATGCAGTGAAATTGCATTGAAGAGAAGATGGATAAGGGGAAAGAAGAAAACAAAATAAATAGCCATTGCCATTTAGCCACTGTACATAAATAGTTCATTCAAACAAACAGGACTCAGGATCCATGTAGAAGGCGAGGTAAGATGACTTTGAGGTCGTGGATTCGCAGCTGAAGTCGGGACACAGGAGCGACACCAAGTAGGGGATGACATCGCGTCGGAGACCACTGGACAGCAGCCGATCTGCAGGCAGCGCCGCCCTCCTCCAAACACGGCCCTCCCGTGAGTTCCTGTCCTCCACTCCATAGGCAACCTCCGCAGCCCTCCACATCCAACACTCACGACGGGTCTCCGCCTGACCTCCTCCAAGCTCCGCAGACAAAGACGGCAGGGCAGACAGAGAAAACGACGGTCGGTCGGAACGCATCATTCAAAGTAAACACACTCAATTCGCAAAAAAAATGTCCAAAACCAACAAGCTCCTCCAAATTCACAGAGACTCCGCCGAACCAAACAAAGTGACAACCACATTCAAGGCCCTACAGTACAGTGCCAGAAATGAAAAAGAAAAACGTAAAAAGCCCAGAGAGGTTGAAAAATAAAGTGGAGGTACGGCTATCACCATAGCCATTTTTACCATTTTGCAGGTGCCACAGTGTTTTTGCAGACACCCACATTTAATTTAACAGGATGTCATGTTTAGTTTAAAAAGTGTTATGCTTGAGGATAGAACGCACAAGGCCATCAGTGGGTACTGTATGTGTTTTTTGCAATATTTTTTTATTGGTGGCGTTAATCTCAGCCGGACTGAATGGACGATTAGCAGCTACGTTAGTTTATGGTTGTCAAGGTGACACAGTAACGTTAGATCTAATTCACTCGGCTAGTCGGCTTTGATTCATCACGTTTTTTGTGGCTGGTATATTTATATTGCGTGAGTCTTCATGCTATCATTGTTCTTCTGAAAGAGACTACTGTACTCAATTTCTATTCTGTTCTTAGGTGTCTTAGCTTAATTAATTTTAAACCTTTTTTTAATTCCTTGTTTTTATTGTTACCTTACAGACAGTTTCATAGACTAAAATGACAGAGAAAAGGAGAGCAGATATTAGATCGTTTATCAGTGCACCTAAACCGTTTTGTTGCAAAGCTTTACTTATTTCATGTATCTTTTTCACAGTAATAGGCATGTTTACATTTCATTGTATGTTGATGGCTTGACAGTAAACAACATAACAATGCAATAAATAGTTTTAATAATGATAGAAGCAAAGTTTTTCACTGTGGGGACATATCTTTATAAGAACAATCTGACCTATTTGTATCCCCTTCAAAAATTTCTCTTGAAAAATTGTATATCTATCGCCCCCCCCCTACTGTTAAATGAAATTTACGCCCATGGCAACGTCGGCCTTCTACAAGCAAGATGCAGGTATGCATTTATTGGAAGGTCAGCAGAAATGCAGTGGGTTTGCACAAAGCAATGTGTGGTTAGGCTTTAGCTGCTATTTCATATACAAGATCTTTTATAGTAAAAATCAAAAGTTTTGAGCTTAATATAATTCACACACTGTGAAGCACACACTAGGTTGGAACAGTGAGTTGCTACAGCGACCCTGCGGGGGTGCAGTGAGGGGTAGGGGCCTTGCTCAAGGGCACTTTAGCAGTAGGCTACTTGTCAGAGATCAACCCTTTGGTTCCAAGACTTAAGCAGTAGGCGGCTGCTGCTAGGCAATTTTTTTTTTTTTTTTTTTTTTACTTTTTCCCAATATGCACATCTCTGACTCTACTCGACTTCAAAGTTGTTAATAGTAGTATTAACAGTTAGTAATTCATTTTTATAAGCGGAGTGAAAATACTGTCCATCATCTCTCAGTTTGATGCCGCTTTTTTTTACAAGGACGTTTTGTACTCCTCCCTGATCACTTTTCATGTCCTCTGCATTTGATTCCTTTCAGCAACCCACGTCGTTGCCACCGCATATTAACCTACATCAGAGGGACTGTGATCAAGCACAATGTGCCAACAACTTGCCTTTATGGATAGTTTCATTTAACTAATTGAATACTGCTTTTTATAGGGGCGTTTAGTTGCAGCGCATCGTTCAGTGAAGCTGACACTCAATTCTAATAACATGGTTTAGCAGTCACTCCCCTCGCCCCTACACACACACACACACACACACACACACACATGCACACAGCACGCATACACACACACATACACATACCCACACACACATGCACATGCATTTATTTAAAGTGTTATACAACCTTACTGACAGTTTGGCTATTAGTTAGAGCATCAGTGGGTCATTAGCACTGAAGTAATATCCATAAATGTAATGACTTGAAGGCAGTGATGGTGATGGAGAGATAGAGCCAATGGAGGAAGAAGAGGAAAAAAAGAGAAACTAAGAACGAAAGAGAACTGGAGGAAGGAGTGCTGCCAGGTTGGCTTGAAGCTGCCAAGTTTGGGAATCAAGGCTTAATCAAGTTTGTTTTAATCTTGCAGGGTAGGACAAAAAATAATAGTCTCTCTTTCTCACTCACTCACTCACTCCCTCCCCTCCACCTACACACACACACACACAGCTATTTTTGAGTTATTCAAAGAGTGTGCTGCAACACTGATATCTGAGTGGGTAGAGAGAGAGAGAGAGAGTGTGTGTGTGTGTGTGTGTTAGGGGGATGGGGGTGGGGTTGTGCTGGGTGTAATGGCAGTGTCGGTAGTGTGTGATGGCTCTTTTCTGATTGGTTCCTGGAACACCATGTATCATGTCTCACCAAAGCCCAGGAGCAGAGCCAGTTTGATTTCTTTTTCAAGAGTGGCACAAATTCACAGCAACAGTCGAGGTCACATGATCCATAAGGTCAGGGTGCCTACAAGGCTTTTTAAGGGACATGCTTTTAAAAAGTACCAAAAACACAAACATAAAAACACACACATACTCACACACATTTCAGTTTGACCTTTATTGACATTTCCCTTCATATCTATCTTAAATCATTGAACTATGTAAAACCTTGCTGACTGTTGAAATATTTCAAATAATATTTGTTTCATGCTTAAGTTACTGCTAAACCAAGATTTGACATTGAGCCAACCACAAGCATATTGCAAAAGGTTTCTTTTTCTACTAATGTCTCCCTTTTAAAAAAAACATTTTCTGTTCACAACTCCTACCATTTATATTTTTTCTTAATTTCCTTCCACAATGTCTTCCTTCATTGCTGTGTTTTTTTTCTTTGTGAATTTTTTTTCTCTTTGCAGAACTTTTTGAAGATTTTTGGAAAGAATAATACCCAGCGAGGCCATCAATCCTTTTTTTACCCTTTCTTGCTTTACTGCTATCACGACCTTGAGGCAAGTAGCGATTCCCCATATTGGGCACTGAGCCTATCCAAGATGTGCTCGAATGCTTAAAAAACGAGAGAGAGAGAGAGAGAAATTGGCAGGTTCTGATTTGCATGTTATTTCTCTCCCTCTTCGAGTCACAGTGTCCGTGGGTTTGTGATTTATCAGCAAGGGAAGAGATTGAATGTCAAACTCACTCGTGCTGAAGTTATGACATTTTTATTACCAACGCCTGCAGTCATGGGCTGGCATGCATACATTTACATGAGGGGACCGCCACAACTGGCAGTTGATGTGAAGGATTTTAATGGGGGAGGGGCGAGAGGCACACTGACTTTATCGGCTACTATCAAATACCCAGAATTATTTGCATGATGACATTGACGGGATGAGGGGTGGGATAGTGTATGTGTGTATGTATGTGTGTGTGTGTGTATGTTTGTGTGTGCTTATGCATATGCATGTGCTACTCTTGTGTTGAGGGGTTGGAGAGTGTGTGTTTGAGTGTCTGCGTGTGTTTGTGCGTGTGACCATTTTGAGTGCCCTTTGTGTTACATGCCTGTGACTGTTTGTATTTGTATGTGTGTGCGTGTATTTTCGTGCTTTGTGTGTGAATGTGTGTTTGTGTGGACTTGTGTAGTACAGTATGTGTGTATACATGCATGTATGTTCAAGTAGGTCAATGTGTGTGTGTGTGTGTGCGCGTGAGTGTTGAGGTGCAGACTGGAAAACTATTACACCTGTCAGTCTCCAGGGCTAGCAAGAGCAGACCCCAAGAGGCCAGGGCTGGGAGAACGGCGGCTGCTCCGCACTGTGTACCATCAGAGTTTAATAGCTCTGGGAGGCCAAGAGGAACAGAGGTCAGTGTGTGTGTATGTGTGTGTGTGTGTGTGTGCGTGAGTGAGTGAGTGTGTGTGTTTGTGTGCGAGAGAGTGACAGAGAGAAAGAGAGATATCTGTATTTTATATCTTCTGCATGTGTGCGGGCAAATGCAGCGGTGTGTGAAAGTGTGTCTGTGTGTGTGAGTGTGCGAGTGTGCATGAGAATGCATATCAATATGCTGTGAATCTGTGTGTGATCATATTCCCGCTTTGATACCAGGTTTCAGGATCTCATTTGTGGCCACTCTGCATTTGAATAAACGCCCCTGGGTCACTGATCTCTGATCAGCATGTTTTATTTTCCTCTCATATTAAAATGAATCCTTTTTTTGGGGGGGGGGGGGGGGGAGTGCACACAACACTCCATTCCATCTCCTGTCTCCAAACGGCTCTCTACTGTATGTACCAAGCCTGTCATACCAAGTGGAGAGGGAACAAAAAACGCCGGCAGAACCACAGCTTTCAGGTCTACCAATGATTTCAAATGCAATGACCCAGCACCTTGGGACTGGCCAGTAGTATTAACAGGTGGCCATGTAAAATTCATGCCCCTTGTTGCCATTTTTTAAATGGGGAGGGAAACTTTCTGCAGTTAACTGAAAAAAATGCCCTAAAGTGCCACAGGGAGAGTTGAATAGGGAGGATTATGAGAGAGAGAGAGAGAATATCAAAAAGAAAGCAAGAAAGAGATTAAATAGAAAGAAAGGAGGTACTACCGAAGCGGTCCTGAATGAACCAGTGCAAATAATGGGAGGGGAGAGAGATGGACAGCACTGCATCAAAGTGAAAGGCCTTAGGACAGAGGCAGACATTAGCCAGCAAAAGAGAGAGAGAGAGGGAGAGAAAGACAGAGAGGGAAGGAGAGCGGCAGCTGCCAAGAGCCCACGCCCCTGAGCATGTTCACGTTAATATTCCAGCTTGGCTCAGCAGTCTCGGCGGGAGTCACGCCAACAGTGATACATTATTTGTGCTTCTCTGACATTTTCCACTCTCTGAGTGATTGAGTTCGCCAAATGTGGTGTGTGTGTGTGTGTTTATTTGTGTGTTTTGGAAAGGGTGATGGTGCAGGTCTTAACGACACCTAGCGGTATTTACCAGGATGGAGCACTTGCTCATCCCCCCCCCCCCCCTCCTTCCTTATGTATGCACACACACACACACACACACACACACACACAGTTTCCCAGACCATTTACACTGACTGAAAATGTTGTATTTCATCATTATTCACCATGAGTGTTCTGGCTGGCCTCGTTGGGTAGTCCCTACTGGAACTATTCATTGGCTCGATTCCTCATCCTCCACCACACCTGCACTTGGCCAGTCCCATCACTGCCTGAGGTAGCAATAATCAAAAGACAGGACGCGAATATTGATGTCTCTCAACCACCCCCACCTCCCCATCCCACCCCGACCACACACACTACCCTCGCTTGCAACATCCCACCAAGGGAGTGTTTCTTGCAGGCAGTGCTGTGATTTCTCACACACTTTGCCTCAGCAAAATCAACCAGCTATCTTCTCTCACAACAGAACCATGTCTAGAGCTCCTTTCAGCCCTCTCTGGAGTGGAGTAGTCAGGCATTGGACAGCTTCTGTCTGTGTGTGTGTTGATTGCTTGATTATGACTGTGTTTTGTATTGATTATGTTATTGATTAGGATTACATATGCATTGTCTCTGTGTTTTTTTCTCTTTCTAGTGAACTGCTAAATTGTTCACATGACCGAGTAAAATAGTCTTTATTGAGTGGTCTCTTTGGAGTCGTTAGGGTCAGTAACCCCTAGCTTCATCAGTGGAGACACGGTGTTGTGAAATCTATTCCCGTCGCTCCCAGAGTAATGAGAACACAAATCAAATGCGAACCCTGATCACAGACACACAGTTGTCTAATGTCTATGATGTCTATGTCTAATGTCTGCAGTCACTAATGTCTATGTCTAATGTCTACAGTCATTAATGTCTATGATTTATGTACTCCTATTGTACATAATTGAATCCAAACAAAAGCTTTCTACGTGATTCCATGCAAGCAGAACATTTTTCACCAATAAAATGGCCACAGAAATTTGTGATGTAATCGCTTTGCTCCACTTCGCCCTTTATACATAACAACGCCCTCACCTGGGCTGTGTTCACAGTATGCAACGGCCCCTGTGGCCCTGTTGCCTAACATCTATACACTGGGAGTATAGTGATGGAATAGATGCCCTGAAAACAGGGACTCCCCCTGGGTGCTCATCGGCATGGCACTGCCCTCTGAAGAGGCTCGGTGGCGTCCCCGCGCCATCTGTGGTGCTTCTCGGCGGCGCTCCTCTCCTCGGCTCGCACATAGTTATGACATAAATCACATGCCTTCAGGGGAGCGAGGAGCCAGCAGGGGTTTGTTTTCTCGCAACTCTTCACTCTGTTCAATTGTGAGCAGACACACACACACACAAAACTCCACACACGCGTGCGGCGCGCAAGGACACACACAAGGACGCGCACCAACGCGGTACACATTTACATAAACACGTGCACACACACACACACCAAACTTCACATTCACAACATAAACATTTACACAAACATGCACAAACACAGACATACAATGTGATACACTAAAACAATACCTATTTACAGAAATATGTGCATGCACACACACACATTTACACTGTATAAGAACATACACATGGACACTGTACAGTATGCATCTTCCTTAAACACAGCCACCCCTCCCAGGACAGCGATATGATAATTTATTGTAAAAACAGACATGGCGCGACTAGGTGATTTATTGCTGGTCTTGCCACCCATAATTAAACCCCCAGCTGATTAATTGTGTTTTCTGAGACTCTGGCACTGTGGGGTGGGGGGGTAGTTCTGGCGTGGGCTCATGTTCACAGCGGGACTCTCACACTCATATCCGGCTTACCAATACTAGTTCTCTCTCTCTTTCTCTCTCTGTCTCTTTGTCAGTTTCCATCAGTTTCTCTTTCTCTCCCATTCTCCTTCAGTTCATGTTTGTGTCTCTCTTTGTCTTTACGTTACACAACTTCTCTTTTTCTCTCTCTCTTTCCCTCTGTCACCACTCCTTCATCCCCCTCTCTTGGATGCACAACCTACCAATACCTACACTCTTACACAAGTTGGGTCAAAAATTGAGTCAAATTGAGTCAAAATATTTTCATATTCCAGGTAGTCCTCATAAAACATGTTTGTGACCATTTGTATTTATTTTGACATTAATTTTAAGAAAGATGTATGACCCACCAGTAATACACTCTCCTATGAGCGGGGTCAAAAATGACCCCAATTAAAATTAATCCATTTTGAAAAAGAAAATATCTCAAATTTTGGTTGAAGATGATGATTTTTATTATATTTTGGTCAAGAAAATAATAATTTAATGTTTTACATGTTCATTTTTCACTATGTGTGTATGTTTGTGTATGTGAGTCTTTAGTGCAGATTTTTGTGAGTTTGTGTGTGTGACCGCGTGTTTGTGTTTGAACATGTGTATAAATGTGTGTGTGTGCTCCTCTGTATAAGATATAACGTGATGAGAGAAGCAATTTCCTCACTAGTTTATATGTACAGTATATGTGTATTCACAGACATGCATGTACTTATGTGTAAATACCCAGCCGTAAATTTGCAGGTGACACCACTGCAACTGGGCTCATCCAGAATGAATATGAGTCCTCATATCAGCAGGAGGTTGAGAGGCTGGTGCTATTGTGTAGTCAACACAACCTAGAGCTAAAAATTCTGTGGAGATGGTGGTCGTTAGGAAGCACCTCACAGTACTCTTACAATATCCAACAGCCTATTGTCAAATGTGGGTTTTCCTCTGCTCATTCATCACAATCTGTTTTTGGGCAGCCACAGCTACCTAATGGGTTGATTTTATTACAGGAAGCTATAAATATCATCCCAGTCCCATGTCTAAGACAACCTATTTGAGGAATACATGGAATATTAAGCAATACAAATTTAAAATGGCAAAAATATTGCAAAAAAAAAAAAAACAACCGCTGGGGTCATTTTTGACCCCACTTGTGCATCTAAGGGTTAAGCACTAAGCACCCCGGGAGTTCCACAGGAACATGAAGTGAAGTGAAGGAGTGCGCGTGTACACCTCACACATCTTGAGGCACTCATCTTCTATTTATAGCCTCTTGAGCATAAGAGTGTCCTTGCCAAAGTACCGCAGAGACACGATTACATGTGTTTACATACAGTACTCGATTAATACACAATACATGGTGGCACAGGAAAAAAAGACCAAAGTTTGAACTTGAGAAACAAGAAAATTAGCATACAGACACTCCTTCCTTAATATGTTCAATAAATGACCTCTTTTGTAAAGTAATGCCTAAAAAAATCAATCAGCATCTTTAATAATATTAAAAAAAAAAATCAAAAAGCTGACTATACAAATCAACATAAAACGTATTGACTGTTCATATCAACATATATCAATCAACATAAGTTATTAAGGAAAAACAAACCTAGATATTGAATGATTGAATGATAATGATTAGTCAGTATTAAAAGTTCTTTATCATTCCCCTAAAACCAATAGCTAATAGCAATAGGGAGCCGAAGTTACTTCCGCACCATGGGACCTAAGATCGGAAAAAAAATGAATGGCGGTCAATGGAGAGATAAAAGTTATTTTCTGGTCCCGTTTGAAATGTGCTATGGATGTCACATATATTGTCTGTGAATTTTAAAGATACACACTGACGTTGAGAGAGCACTAAATTTCGAACTGCAGCAAAAGTTACTTTAGTTTATGTGTTAGACCAGGTCGCGGACTACAGCGCTTGGCTCATAACATTTACGTCACCATAGTAACATTAGCCTGTTTAACGGTATCAGACATAGCATGGGTGTCAGCTAATGTTAGCTAACGTTTACCGTAGCCAACACTCCCGTAAAGTTTTATCCACTCTCTTCTCATTTTCGTGTCAACTGGAAATCGGTAGAAAGAGCAACCAGCATTGGCGTTGTGGTAACACTTTGATAACGTTAAGATATATCGACATTTTGATGGGGAAACGAACGGTGATTAAAAGTGTGCAGGGAGAAATTCTGCTGTGACGTCCGATTCGCGACTGGCGAATTGTAGTCCAAATAATTATGTTTTTTTACAAGCAAATGATTCACAAATTACATAACAAATACAGTCGAAAGTCACACCATTAATTATTATTTAAATTTAGGTACATCATATGTGTGATTCAGGACATAAGGCAAAGTGGACCAGAAAAGAATTTTTATCTCTCCATTCACTACCATTCATTTTTTTTTCGGTCTTACGTCCCATGGGCCGACTGGAAGGGGTGGAGACTTCGGCTCCCTATAGTCCCCAGTTAAAGAAGGGCTAAGAAACGTTCGGTTTTTTTCTCTCACAAGCTCCCTCTAAAGACCGCTGTATTGCATTGTATTGCACTGCATTCTATTGGAGGTGGTCCGCGCTGCTGAACATTGCATGTGCTGTATCTACCGCTGTAGGCCACGGTGGCGCATTCTACTCATTTTAGCATCCTAAACAGTATGAACCACACACGCCTCCAAACCTCAAATACTCAAATATAGGGTTGGGACTTGAAAATTTCTTGTCTGACAATCTATTGCTGAGAGAGACTTCACGCTACTCAACGCTGGCGGCAAATCAACCATCCCTAGCCCACTTTAGCTCAGCTTAGTTGTCTCGCAAGATATAGGAAAATAATGCTGTTCTCATAATGTGCAACACTGGAACAATTAGTCATTAGGTTTGGATTTTTAGTCAAATAAATTGTTAATGACTAATAATTGATCATCGATTATTCATTAGCAACACTACTCAAAGACATAAGTGGCATGAATCAGACTGTCTCTCTGTGAAATATTTGAGGGCTCAGGGCTTACAGCGGAGAGAATGTGGTTCAGCTCTTGCCTTTTTGCCCTTTTTACCATCACTCTCTAAAAGAAGATAAAGTTCTATATTCTCAAGGTACACATTGGCCATTTACAAATATGAACACTTATGCTCATTCTCACACAAAATTTGGAAGTTATCTAGAACTAGACAACTACAATGGGCGGTATATACGCTCAAATTCATATATAATCAGGGCAAGCTGTATGTATGTAAGTGTCTTAATTAACTAGGTTTAGACACATAATAAACACATAATAAACTCTAATCATATTGACAATTTATTTATTTTAAGTGCAAAAGTGTGTGCATGAGTCATTTATTTCAGAGACTGTTTAGTGATTTTTTTGTAGCGAAATCATTCAGGACTGTAATGGTATAACAGGTAAACGCATAATAGTAAATAATAGAAATTAAGTTTTATATCTCCAACTGTTGTGCCTTCCTCTGATGCATCATATCATAACGAATTGGCTCAACTGGAGCTTCATAAACCAACCAACCAACTAAACCTGCCCATTTTATATAAGGCGTCATGTCATACAGGAACTTGATAAAGTTCTTTGGTTTATGGAACCTTTGTGTATGAGCACAGTGCTAAGTCACAACCCTTCGAAAGAGTTTGTTATTTGTTTGTTTGTTTGTATACTGTAAAGTCTCCCTCCTCCATCTCTTCCCCTTCACCTAAGTTTGTGCCATGAGTAATGAGGATTACCTCACTTGCTTCTGAGGTGCCTTTAGTGGAGCGTCTCTGAAAGATTTATGTGCTGTCTCGGCCGCTCACATATGTCAGCTTCCATTAGGCGCTCACAGCAGCAGCTGGGAAACGCCGGTAAACAGGATCATCATCATCTGCGTTTATTCCTGAGCGGGACACACACATACACAAAGATGCCATTTTTTTGACGTTGCATCACTTCCTGCTGTTTGTGAGTGCCTTTTATACTGAGTCATTTATTCTCTCTTTTCGCTCTCTCTTTTTCTTTTTGACTTTGAAGGATCCCTCATCGAGCAACGTTTTTTGAGATTAAGCGCTGCAAAACAAACTCTGCTCCTGTTACCCTTGGGATTCCCCTAACCTTGTTCTTAAAGCTAAATAAATGCACCCAAATATCTTTCATTCTCATTCTCTGCTATTGCAAACTCTAATTGAAATACATAAGCTGTATTTTAGCAAAAATATCAAATCTATCAAATGTTTATTTGATAGAGACAATAATATTTTATTTCAAAAAGGAAATAACAACTTTACGTAATGTGGTGTAGCTCTTTGTTTTTTTTTTTTAATAATTGAAAAATCAAACCCTGATAGGTTGAGTACAATAACAAACACATGCACAACACAGGGAATGTTCATATGTCTGTCCCGTCTCTGTTTGTTCAGTAAATGCACATAATATTTAGTTTGTTAGTAATGGGCTGCTACATTAACAAAATGATTGACTCAGTGGTTTAACAAACTACAAAAACAATGGCAAATGATGAAAATTTTTGCTAAAATTGCATTCAGTTTTATACTTTTGCTCGAGATATTTGTGTCTAATGTATAGGCCTGTTAATATCAGTGGATGACTTTTCCATCTCCTCCAACTTATGTAGGAAACACTCTGTTCAATGCACCAAAAACATTTTGGTTTCATTCTGTTTAGTTAGCGTTAGTTGTCAGTGTTAATTCAACCAACAATACTTAGATGTCACTGTTAGGGTGGACATTTGAATTCAGCCTTAAGTTACAGTCAGAATCATAACAGCATTAGTGAGATTCCCCAATATCAGTCCAACTAATAATTCCAACCCAAGCCACACTGCATTGCAGGTCCGTCTCGTTGAAGAAAAAGCCCACCTTTGGCCCCACGCAGGTTTAACAGAGTGGGTGTGCTGGGGTGGGGGATGGCATGCAGGGACCATGGACGGCGAGCACTGACTCGGTGAAGCTAGGCACCGTGAAGCCGCCCAGCAACAGCAGGGGAGCCCCCGCTTTGGGCCTCATTACCGGGGAAGAAAATGAACAGGGTAGAGGGAGGCACCACCGGTCCGAGACCCATGCTGCGCCAGAGATTCTATGATACCATATGGTAGCAGCCGGGGCTCCAGGAGTGCAGAGCCTGCTACACCCACCAGCACAACCACTTACACCACCTCCTGCCTCCACCACCCACCCAATTGCTCAGATCAGCATCCACCGGGGGAGCTTTGTACTGAATGCACTCTTATCTTTTAGGTGTAGGGAGGTGAGGGGGGTCTGAGCTGGTGGGGGGTGAGGTGTGTGTGTGTGTGTGTAGCCAGGAAATGAACAGTAAAGAGGTTGTATGGGGGCAAACATACATATATGCACTCACAGACACAGTTTAAAGTTTTAAACTACTACTTTTGGATGCCTTTCCAGAAATAAAAGCTCTACTAGGAAGACTCGAGAGCTTCATCACCAACTGCAAGTCCAATCAAATCATGTCTCCCGATTTATAGACCCGCCTAACATGTTCGCTCTTGCTGTTCCAGGCTCCGCGCCACGAAATCTCCACCTCCTTCCCCACCACCGCCAGATGGGTCTCTGTCCTTCGTCCAGGGGGTAGGCTCCGCCCCCTGCTGGCTCGCACCAAGCAGGATCTGCCGGGCCAAGATATACAATGTCCTGGACCATGGATGGGGCCTATGCCAATTACTCTGTTATTAAATATATTTGTAACCATATCTGTTCAAATTAAATACTTGTCAATCATTTCCTTCTCTGAGTCTTAATGGGAGAACTATCTTTGATTTCACTCATGTCAATTACCTGCACACACTCAAACACATATGAATGCATAAACACACACACTCAAACACACCAAGCATGGGCTCACTTGCACCAAATAATGTCTGTGTGCAACATACAGCTACGCACACATCAAAGTATGCATGGATTTGCTGTGTGTACACTTACACAGATATAAACATACACACACACTAACACCCAAGCTTTTGCTTTTACACAACGTACACACACAAATCCCCGAGGCACTCTCACACATCAAAAGTATGTACACACACACACACAGAGATCATTTGCTTGGTGTGCTTTGAGAAGAGCTGTGATTTATGTGGCTGCTCACTGTTGTATTAAACACATTACAGCCTGTGTGCTTTAACTCCGCTAGGAGCAACAAGCCTGTGTGGAGCACCAGTCGGGAGGCCTGAAATGGCTGTGCTATGTGTGTGTGTGAGTGTGCATGCAGGGGGTGCTCTCATGGATTCAAGAGGCATTTAGTTTTAATGAGACTCCGCTTTAGCCTGTATGGCTCAGGGAAGGGGCAGGGAGAAGAACAGGGAGAAGTTGACACAACCCACCCAGTAATGGAGCAAAGTGCCAAGGCACTCACCCCACCCACGCTCTATGGTAAAACAACAGCTCTGTGCTGTCCATGCCACAGGCTCTCTGGCTTTCACTGTGAACTGTGGACAAGCGTGCTTTTCCCTACGTGCTTTTCCACAGTTTGAGAATTTTACTAATGACCATCAATCACTATTTTATTAGCTGGGTCTTTCCTAGCACTTACACTCAATTATCATCCCCCTATAATGATCCTGTATCTGGATTTGATCCCATTGGTTCCAGTTCAGGAGGCAGTTTATCCTGACCAATCAGGCACTTCTCTCATGGGGAATGGTTGTTGTTTACAGTGCACGCAATTTCTGGGAAGCTCACAATCCAGCGCATTACATAGGGCCTAGGCTACGTCATGACCAGTGACTGGGACAAGTCAGATCCAATGCTTTCAACCTTTAACAGGGTCTGCTCTCCCAGTAAGTAATCGTTTATCGATACTAAAGTTCCATACCCTCTATATGAGTGTACGAGGGTATTGTTTTATTGATCAATAGCCACTTCATACATATATACAGAGCTAATGATAGGCATGTTATGGTGAAAAGTTATAAATAAATAAGTAAATAAGAAAATATATCTGACAAAGTTATTAAGTGAGTGTCATTTTATACTTCATACTTGCGATGTGGTATATATTATAAGCAACTGCAATAAGATCTGACTAAATGCTTTTGCACAGCTGAGGTTGTTATAATCCCAAAGTCCTCCTGGACTGGACTAGTGAGAATTTCCAGTATACATGATTGACGAGGAAGTCAACAGGTCTGTTAAGGCCAAGCCGACTGGAAGTTTATAACGTGAATACAAATGAGTGCTTGTGTATGTGTTTGGGAGAAAGTGTGTGTGTGTGTAATGGTGGGTAGTGGTACGGGAGAAAAAGAAATCATTTTACAGCTGAAGGGTTGCTAGTTCGACCTTGGCTTCCTCTGATCCCATCAAAGTGTCCTGGAGCAAGACACTGAGCCCCAAACTACTCTCAGTGAGCAGAAGGGTGCCTTGTATGGCAACCTGTCACAGTGTGTATAAGTGTGTGTGTGTGTTTGAATGAAAAATGTGAAGCTGTTAGAGTGAAACTGTGAGGCATCTTGAGTACCTGGAGAAGTGGAAGAGTGTTGTATAAATGCAGACCATTTACTATTTTGTAAATGGACTGCATTTTCAGACAGGCACTCAAAGTCTTACCTTACCTTGCCTCGGCAGTCAATTTGTGGTGATTGTTTGTGAAGATTGTTTGTGTGTGTGTGTGCGTGTTCATATTGTATCAGTTTACTTTTCTTCCCCAACAGGTTCCAAACAGATGGAACATACATCTATAACAGCTAAAATGAAGCCCTACGTTTAATCAGACTGGGAAAATCAGAGTGAGCGTGTGCAATTTGATGACATTCACGAGTGAGACACATTAGTGATTGGTTTTGGTTGCAGAGAAGGAGCCAAGAAAGTGCCTAACACTTCACTAACTAAAAGTTCTCCTGTTTGCTGCTCAATTCTTCACGCTTTGTCTTTGTCAGAGATACAGATGGTGTCGAGTGTAAATGACTCTGGTGATGACGAGGAAATTCAACATTATGCTCTTGTGCTGAATATTTATCACCTCGTACCTCACCCATGAAGGGTGGAGGGATGTCCAAAAAAAAACCAATTCTGCAGTTAAACTTAAATGAAGAGATAGAATGAGAGACAGAAAAAAGAAAGGAAGAGAGAGGAAGAAAGAAAGAAAGAAAGAGGAAGGGAGTGGAGTGGATAAGAGAGGAGGAAGCTTTTAAAACTTTGCTAGTGAAGTGTGTGTGTGTGTGTGTGTGTGGGGGGGGGGGGGGGGGCAGTATAATGCTTTCCCCCCTTTGCTCATGAATAAAATATGCTTTTTTATTGCAATATCCTGCTACCTTGGATTTCTGGGGTTGTCTTAAATGCCCCTGGAGAAACCACAGTGTGCTGAAGCTGCCATGCTACTGTCTCCGCTCGCTGCCAAATGCTCCGAGAAGCAATGGCCCAATATTGATCAGGTTATTGACCCCTCTTAGAGAACATTTCTATCGGTCCCCAAGAGAACGCAGCCATCTGGAATGTTCTGTCTTGAAACATGTGATACCATAGAAGCATATTAGAGTAATACAATTAATTTTTAGGGTATTTATGTTTGTTCATTTAGCAGGCCAACTACTAAACAAAAAAAAAAAAAACTGGTGTCAGTATCCATTGCTTCAACCCACTGACCTCTCCTCCTTATATTGTACTGTGTACTTTACTCGGCCCTCTAATTTTGTGTGTTTGTGTGTGTGTGTGTGTGTGTGTGTGTATCAGCACTAGTGTATGCTACAATATCAGCAACTTGTTAAGACAATCCAGGGTTACGTTGGATTCCATGTTTGTTCACGTTTGTCTAAAGCTACAATATTTCCATTACAGTTTGAATCTGTAACTTCTCTCTCTCTTAAGTATTAAAAAGGTGTGTGAATGTCTATGCCTGTTCCTTGTGTGTGTGTGTGTGTGTGTGTGTGAGTGCCTGTGTGTGTGATCATAGGGGGGACTGCTGGATAAACTTTTGTGGCCCATCAGCGTTGAGAAGATGAGCACTGGCGTCCATCCATCTCCATCGGGCCGCCACCGGCTGCCACTTCCTGCCGCGGTTGGCGTGCATTATGGCGTACAGTAAACAGGGCAGGCGCCATTAGTTTGACAACACGGGGGGAAGATTACGCCATTAAAGCTCTTCGCTGGGGGAGGCCATTTATTAAGGGGTGCTATACAGAAGGGAGAGGCAGACAGCACTGTCATTCCAGCCAGAGGGATTAAACTTCGGCCTCACTGATGTGTTTGCCTCTGGGGACAAGGTCTGCCCTGACTCCCTTTCTCTCTCTCTCTCTCTCTCTCGACCTACCCTCTGGTGTGCACTTTCTCTCCTTCTCTTCCTCTATCACTTGTCATTGTCCATTTCTGCTCTCAGCAACTGTTTCATTCTCTCTCTTTTTTTTTCTCTCTCTCTCTCTCTCTGTCTTTCTGCCTGTCTATCTCTCTCGCTCTCTTTGTTTCATTCTCACTCTGAAGCCACTTTCCCAAGGTGTTTTCTAGGTGATGGAGCTCATCAGAATACCTAATGTATTCATGAATTGCTGTCAGGCAAAAAAGAGGGGAAAAAACTGCTTTGCCTGTGCTAGCGCTACAGTTGTACGGATTTCATAAGTGTTATTTGCTCAGAGTGAAATGAGAATTTCTTAAAGATTATTTATTGCCGTTTAAATTGCTCAGGGAGCCATCAATCCTTGGTGACGAGGAACATTTTAATTTCACAGGGGAAAAGTGGATTTCTGTTGACTGAAGTGGATTTTTTGAAGCAAATTGAATTTCCAACAAATACCCAGTGGGAGGGTGCCAAGGCTTTGGTGCTGTCACTAGTACACTGTGTGTGTGAGTGTGTGTGAGAGAGAGAGAGGGAGCAGTATTTGTGTGTGTATGCGTGAGCAATGTGTGTGTGTGTGTGTGTTATTGTGATGATGTACAACAAAAGCTGACAAAATTCAGAAAAAGTCAGAAGTCAGGCCTGAGCATTGTTAAAGTCATTTTGCGTATGAATATTACGAACAAAGCTTAAATATTGCAATAGCCAAGATGCCGCAAGCTCAGGAAATTTTCTTGATATGTTTTAAACAGTCGTGTCATTGCAGCTTTGAACACAGATTTGTTGGTACAAGACTTATGTAAGAGGCTGCAAACTCTTCAGGTGACCTGTTCTGCATTTGTTGCTATTTTGACTTTGTGCCAAACTGATCGTGTGTTTATAATTGTTTCACAGCGGAGAAAGAGAAAAAAAATCTGTGGACTCTGGATTGGTGTTGCATCAGAATTGGAATTGTAAGAACTTCAGGAAGAGACAGACAGAGAGAGAAAGAGAGGGATCGTGTGTATTTGCCTACAAGCAATATTTTGACAGAGATCTATACCAAAGTTTGGGCCGATGGGGTCCTGTCCCCAATTATGAAGTCTAAATAGGCATAAAATAGATTAGGCATCCAACAGGAGAACGAAACAGGACGAGAATTACATCAGAACTGTGCATGCAAGAAGACAGAACAATGTCGATTTTTACATGGGGGAAAAGGATGGCATGAACAATGACCTTCTAGGCTTCATTAGGCCTGAGCAGTCCTGGGAGAACCTTGACAGCACCATGCAAGGCACACCACCGCAAAAACAAAACAAACACATCCCCCCAGCTTGACCTTCCACTGCTCTAGAGACCTGGCTTGTTTCTCTCGTCAGCTGTCCGCTGTCCGCTGTTCTTTTGATATATATCCCAAGCCTCCTCTGGTTCCGTCTTTTGTCTAGTCTTCTCTCTCTCTCTCTCTCTCTCTACAGTTTCTGTCTGTCTCTTCCTCTGTGTTTTTTTCTCTCCGTCTTCCTTGCTGTTTCGGCCTCTTTTCCATGTCTTTCTTCATCTGTGTCTTCACAAAGGTGCTTCCACCTCCACACTCTAGTAGGTGCTGTTGTTGACACTCTAAGACTCCCGTGGATCTGATTAAATCTGTTTAGACGGCGGGGCTGTTTGGATGTGACAAGTCCCTCAGACTCGCGTCGAGGACATGGAAAACCTTGTGAAGGCACGGTGACGGACAGCTTGGGGGGAGCCATCACAGTGGCTGAAAAAAAGAACGGAAAAACTATGCAAAACACCCCAATTAGCGCTACCTCCTCATGTGAAGTTCTTCCTCTGACTCATCCTCATCCTCCTTCCCTTCTCCGTTGTCTGTTTTTTTGTTGTGTTTTTTTTCCCCTTAGTTTCTTTTTAAAAGATCCTTTTTTTCTTCTGGGCGTCCTCATCTGAAGATATTGGCTATTCCAGTGCAGACAGCCCCTCACACTCAGTTTATATATATATATATATATATATATATATATATATATATATATATGTGTGTGTGTGTGTGTG
>JAGFZM010000111.1:71621-98414 GCA_017657215.1 Limnothrissa miodon | reverse complement strand
GACTGTAAAAGGTAGTGTAAATAGCATTTTTTTTAAAAAATCATTTAGAAGATAACACACAAATGAAATTACTTACTTCTGTTGATCTGATGTCTTCTTACTTGATAGATATGGAATGTCACAGGCACTCCCTGATAAGTTTTATCATAACGAAGACATTTGCCATAATTATTACTTGCCATTAAATCCATTACCAATGACATCACTATAAAACATGAAGTGAACTTAATGGGGAAACTAACATTCAAATTGGTGGTCGGACCTAACAGGCTGTCATCAGTAGGTGGTGCTGATTTTTTGAATGTGCGTCTGTTAACACATTCTGCCATCTAGTGGCTAACATTGATATTGGTTTAAAGTTCAACTGAAACAGCAAAGAATTATCTCAAAATAACGAGATAATATCTCGAAATAACGAGATAATATCTCGAAATAACGACTTATTATCTCGAAATAACGAGATAATATATTGGGGGGAAAAAAAATTTTTGGAAAAAAAAAAATTTTTTTGGAAAAAAAAAAAATTTTTTGGAAAAAAATAACTTTTTTTTTAAATTATCTCAAAATAACGAGATAATATCTCGAAATAACGAGATAATATCTCGAAATAACGACTTATTATCTCGAAATAACGAGATAAAATATTGGGGAAAAAAAATAATAATTTTCCACCCTCCAAAAAAAAAATTTTTTTTTTAAATTATCTCGAAATAACGAGATAATATCTTGAAATGACGACTTATTATCTCAAAATAATGAGATAATGTCGTACAAAATAACAACAAAAAAATTGTTGGGGTAATTTTTTTTT
This sequence comes from Limnothrissa miodon, assembly GCA_017657215.1. Taxonomy (NCBI): domain Eukaryota; kingdom Metazoa; phylum Chordata; class Actinopteri; order Clupeiformes; family Clupeidae; genus Limnothrissa; species Limnothrissa miodon. Next base: position 97,603 of record JAGFZM010000111.1, on the reverse strand, counting down.
TTTACACTTGCGGTTCAGGGCTTCCGTAAATGTTCATTGAAGACATTTACTCATGTGTTTAGGAAAATAGATGTGGCCTAATTTATAAACTTAACTTTCACACCTCACAGCACACTTTTTGTCATGCAGGTTTTAGGCAATGTACAAATTCATAATTCTGTCATTCTATGTTATATAAAGGTTTGACGGTTTGTCATTTATTTAAAAGTTTGTGAACCTAAGCACCAAGTAATCTGGCTGTGGATTGAGGTATGTCTAGGCTGCTGTAGCCTACGTTCAAACTCATTTTGTCACAGGGCATTAGAACGTCAAAATCGCATTGATTCACCAGATAGCAATTAGATAGTGACTAAAACTCTGTGATCAGCGCAACGGAGATGGATATTCATCAACGTGCAGTCACGTGAATCTAGAAAAGAGACGGGTTTTTTGCATGAGAAAGAGAAGCGTGTGTGTGCGCGCGAGGATGTGAGTGTGTAGACACATGCTATTTGCTATTCATTTATTTATTGATTGATTTTGATGGCGAAACACTTTGAATGGTTTTTTTTCGCCTCTCAATCGATGAAATATCAAACTCACCTCCACAAAGTTGCACAAGCATACAGCTCTCGGCACCGTGAGTAGCCTACAACTGCGCAAAGTTCTCATCCTCTTTAATTTCAATGCACTTGTCAAATGTTTTTCTCTTCTGATCAAATATTCTAATAATTGCAAACACTGGCCTAGCAGGATCCACCGGCATCTTTCCTCATATCATGTCTCTTGCCTCTTGCTCTCTGAAGTGAAAGGCGCGATTTGATTGGTTTTCGACGTGACGTGAACGCGGAAGTGCTTTTTTTCCAGTGTTATAGCTATCAGCCACGGTGTTTGTATGTTCGTGTGAGTTCGAATTCAATTTTATTTTTATTTCATTTTGCATTTTTTTCTAGCGGCGAATCCGAGAACCAACAAATTTTATTGGTGTGGCCTAAAACAAGAGAAAAGGGCCAAAACTCTTTACGGGTAATTGATTAACTTCAACTCTAATTAACTAGGTGTTACATTGCCATTATAAGACTTGACAGTTCACCAACAGTTCATGATTTTTTCCCGGTTTCATTTTCCAGATTTCAACTTCCTAACAAGCCTGCATTTCCAAGTAGGTAATTTTACAAAACAAGATAATTTGTTAGGCCTACTATGTAATTATAATTACATTTACATTTGACCTTCATATGACATATGAATATTGTTGTTCTAATTACACATTACCTAATGGAAACGAGATGTGTAATGCCTTTCCCATGATTGAAGATTGTGTGCATATGTAACCAAAAGTAGATAATTGGTGACTGAATTAATGTGTACATCCTGGAAGTACACTGCGATTATGCAACAGACCCTTGAACACTCGGGTGTCCAGGTGTGAACAGTCTCCAGGGAATGTCACTTGCCCTCCTCTCTTCCGTCTCTCATCTCCTGTGAGTGTGTATGTGTGTGTATGAGTTAGTGAGAGGGGGGAGCATCTACTGTGTGTGGCGTGTGTGTGTGTCTGTTGGACAAAGAGAGAGAAAGAGAGACGAGACTGTTGAGGTGTGTGTGAGAGAAAAATGGAGAGTTTTAGTTAGTGTGTGTGTGTACGTGCGTGATAGTGTATGTGTTGTTTTGCATTGTGAGGTCAGAAAATATATGTGCATCCTGAGCAGACGAGGCTACTGCATAAAGCATCGTTGTCATGTTTACCCAGGTTTCTCCTTGGAGCCTCCTACTGTACCAAACTTCCCCCAGCCTACTGACAAGACTGTATCAACAGAACACATGTTCAGTCCTGATTACCATTCACTTCAGCCTTGTTTTCCCCCCAGACTTCTTATCAGCTGATAGTGTGTGCATGTGTGTGTGTGTGCGTGTGTGTGTGTGTGCATCTGCACACAAGTAAGTTTTTCTTGCAGTGGGAGAGGTCACTGGAGCGTCTGAGAAAGACTGATAAAACAGGCCGTTCCGGGGTAGTCTCAGGGTCTATCCCTGAGCTTAGTTCTCTGACTGCCAGGCTTTTCTTTCATTATCTTCCCATTGTCGGAGCCCCATGCGCTAAGGAAAAAAAAGGGCCAGGAGCTCAACAAGACCTAAAAAAGGAGGGACAGAAGACAGATAAAGAAAAAGAAACAGACAGAGAAAGAGAGTCATGAAAGGTAGAAGAAAAAGGAGGGCAGTATCGAGGGTATTCACTGACATTTTATTTTCAATCTGGTGAAGGATATACCTTCAGTTTGAATGAAGACACATGGCTACTGTATTGTCAGTGATAGTCAATGTCTTGTGTGGGTGCGATCGGGGGACAGGCACTTTTGCTTTGCGAGTGCTATGTGCACTCTAATCGCATTTTGGGGCTGGGGGTGCAGGGAGAAGGGGGGCGTAGGCGCAGGTCATGCCAAGGAAGTGAAATGAAATTAGTTTCGGTGCAGGGGAACTGTAACATTTCCAGTTCAATTATGTTGAGCAAGTTTCACCCTGTTGTAAGCTCCAGGCATTAGTTTATATTGCAAAGGCTTTGACTAGATGGATTGAACTAAAAATGGATAATTAATTGAAACCTTAGGTGTGTAGGTACTCATGCAGCTTTGATTTGTTTTCTGTTGTATGGGAGTGTGTGTATGTAATGTAGCTTTTTGATTGTGTGTATGTGTGTGTGTGTGAGAGAGAGTGTGTGTGTGCATGTATGTATTTCTGAGTTAGTGAGTGAGTGTGTGTGTGCAGTGTGAATAGGTGTGAGTGAGTGTGTGTGTGTGTGTGCTCGGGTGTGTTCACATCTATGCTTCGTCTTAGTTACTCATATAATACTTGTTCACTCATGTGTGTCTCCAAGCTTATGAACTTCAAATCACCGCCGAGACCAAGTCTGCTGCCAGAGACTTTGGCACCAGTCACACACTGACGTCCAGTAGGCTTTTGCCTTTTTTTTTTCTTTTCTTTCCCTAAAGGACCTCAGGCCCAATTAGACTCCCAAAGGCTCCTGCAGTGACACTATGACAGCGTCTCCCACCGCGTACTGCACAGAGACCCCATAATGAGAAGCCAGAGCAAACCAGGAAAGCGTACCGCAGTGCAACCCCCACCACCCCAACAAAACCTGCTCCCTCGGCGGCAGCACCTCAACGCGCCAAATTGGACTGGTTCACGGCCAGGGTTTGGGAGCGTGTAAATTGGATTGATTTCTTGGACTTAAATAGCATCGGGGGAACAGGTCGGGTTGGCTGGCCGGTCGCTTCGTTGGCTGGTTCTTCAGATCCGAGGTCCGATCTGAGATTGTGAAGGTGCGCCCCTCAAGGCAGCCGTGCAGGGATCGTCAAGTATTTGCAGCTCAGACAGACAGATTGTGGGGGCAGGGGTGGCAGTGACGGACAGCAGAGAAAAAGGTAACCTGCAGGATGAAAATAAGCGTCATTCCTTCAACTTCCTGCAGTTTCATCTCACTTTCTGTTCATCTGGCGTCTCCACACCACATCTAATCTTCATCTCCCATCTAATAGTTGTGTCATCCATCATCTTATCACCTGAGTGTTTGTTAGGAGGTGATAGCAATCCAATGACACCCAAAACACCTCTTCCCTGTCTGATGGAGAACAGAGTACTGCGTGAGACTGGTCTCATCTCCCTATATGATTAATCTGATGAAGAAATGTAAAGAAACAATTATCCCTTAGCCAATAGCAACCCCCATATTCATACCCCCTCCCCAAATATAAGCCTTATAGCAACAAAAAAAGCAAAAAAAGAACCTGACCCAAGAATGTCTATCTTTATCATTCCAATTGTTAACATTATCTACAAACGTTTTCCTTCGCCCTCCGTTCATTCATTATATGATGACAGGCTATTTTCATGCCGATGGCGTGCCGAAGCATCTGTACTGGCCTTGGGCAAAAGATGGAAGCGCATTATCTTTAGATGATGTAAATTCTACAGGAGCGAAAGCAATTAAAGCTTCACAGGGAGGTTGACTGCCCGAGATAAGTGTCATCCAGGGATAGCGATGGCGTTAAAGGCCCATCTTCCACTCTAATAGCTGGGACAGAGAAGAAGCTTCGCAGTTCATCAGCGTGGGGCAATTAACACTCGATTGTTGTGATTTTGTTGTTGCTGTTCATTTATCCTCATTAGGGGCCGAAGCTGTATACATTAAGTTCTGATTACGGTACAAATTGGAGGCGGGAGAGACAAAATGTTCAGTATTCAGAACAATGGGAAGACTGGTGTGAAGGCTGTAGCTCTGCAATCCCCCAAGGTGTGGATCTACATGCGATTCCCCAAGGTGCGTTATGCAGAATTGTGGATTGTGAGGCACATCAGAGGTTGAAGGGTTTTTTTCCCCTTCTTCATTGTGCTGAAAATTGCATTTCATCACCACAAGAAGAGAGTGAAAAGAAAAAGCTAAACTTTTGAGAAGTTTTAAAGCGAACATGTTTCCTTATACTGACGTCGGTTACCCTTCCCAGTGCATCGGTCGCCTCTGTGACAAAAAAAGAAGAGAGAGACGGGCTGCCGCGGTGATTTTTTGGCGTCCAGTTTTTTTTTTTTTTTTGGAGCGGATGGCCCAGGCGCCTGGCGTTCCTCGCTTTCATTTAGCCTGGCAATTTGCCAGCAAGGAGGAGAGAAAATGAAACCCGGGCCTGTCTTTTCATCACCGCTTGAAAAGCCTCAGCATTTCCTCGCTCATGTAGCAGCACCACTAATTAGCTCGCCGGCAAGATTACACCGAAGACCCCTTGCCCCTCTTCACCCCCACCTCCTTACACCCTTCCACCCCTCTGACATCCCCCATCCTCCCCCCTCCCTACATTCACCACCCATCTGATGGGCACAATTTGCTAGTGAGAAAACAAGGGGAAAAGAAAAGAGAAATACCACCTTGGCGCTAGTTATGGAGGGTTGCAGGCGGCTGTGGCTGCTGCTGAGCAGAGCAGCATTCCTTGAGCAGAGAGGGGGAGGCAAGCCACCCTGCTGTGCCCAGGACCAGAGTGCCAGCAAGCAGGCAGGCAGGTACTGAATGGGAGGGTGCAAGGCTTCCCTCAGCAATTAGGATTACAGCTTTAAACTCGCAGTATACGAAGTATCCGCTATCACCCAGAAGACGAGAGAGAGTGAGAGAGAGAGAGAGAGAGAGAGAGTAGATCCATCTTTTTGTGGCAGTTAATGTTGCCATATGGAAACAGCTGGAGGAGGAAAGTAAATTAATTGTGTGGTATCAATTTGAGTTTTCATGCTTCAAACAGAATGCTAAAGCTTCACCTTTTCCCTTTAGACAAGTTTTAGAGTTGGAAGAGTTTCTGTGTGTGTGTGTGCGTCTGTGTGTGTGTGTTTCCTCATCTCTAACCAGTGTCAGGTCATTTAAGGATATCATCTGTTGTTGGTATGAAGGAGATAGAGAAAGAAGAAAAGAGAGAAAAAGGGAAGAAATGAGAGAATAAATAAGGAGAAAACATTGAGTGAGAGTCAACAAGCCTAAGCTACATTGCACTTTGTTATGCACATCTCTTCAATTTCTCAGTGGGTTGAATGTTTCAAGATTTAGTTTTTTTTTATTTGCTTTTCATTTGCTTTTTATTTGCTGTTTATCCTGTTTTTACTCACAAGAAGAAGCAGCTTTTCTGTGACTAAGGCTCAAGCTGATACCTCAGTCAAACCACCAGATGACAGGAGATAAATACCCTCATTTTGGGTCTACCATATGTTATGTAAGATTTGTGTTAAGGTCTCTGTGTTTCTTTCTAAATGTCTTATCCCAAGACACTAATATTCTGGAGGTCTCTCACAAATTAAAGTGTTGAGACACAGACGAAGGATGAAAAAAAAAACTTGTCTTGCCCCTGTCCTGTCGAAAACATGTTGTCAGTTGTAATTGCTTTCCAGGAGGACAGCACATATTAATTCCCTCAGAGCTGTCAAAACCAATCACGATCATTGGCCAAAGTGAATTAATATGCTTACACTCATTTGGCAGGTTTAGGGTGGAGGGGACGAGTAAAGCAGAGGGGTGGAGAAGGACGGTGGTGGGCAGGGGACGGGGAGAAGGGGCTTGGGTAAAATTGGGTTTGGGTCTATTGGGTAAGTAGGGAGGAGATCAGGTCAATGCTGCAAACAGGATGAAAGCCTTGGGAGGGTCTTAGGGGTTATTTTGGGGAATAAGATAATAAGGTGGAGATACATAGTAGGATTGCTGAAAGTCAGAAGCCCAACAAATCATTTGAGAAGTGTGGAGAGAATCTCCTTTTGTGTAGAATAACACTGAATTCAAAATACATCATTATATCTTCCATCAGTCTCTAAGCTAGCCACTTGTTATTGCAAGTGTAGTCCTGAGGATATTTGTTCAGAAAAAACAAACTCCATAAATTAGCACCTCTATGCTACTTGCTATTGAGAGCAAGATCATTTTAAAAGCTAAACTCACAGTAGTACATCATTTAGCTTGCAGCTCAAAACAAATATAAAATTCAGCTTTATGTAGAGATTAATTAATTACCTTTGGTGTGCAGTGTTACTTAGGCTTTCAGATGGTTATGAAAGTATATATTTTATTTTATTTTATTTTATTTTTACAGCAATGGCTCAGATGAGAACAAGCCCCTAGGGATGTCTGTGGGGTGAAGTGTCAACATGTCTGGTGAAAGATTTGAAAGACATGAAGTAATTCACTTGAAAGTAATATTTAGTTTGAAGAAATGCCAGTAATTTTTAAAGCTGGTATTGACTCAGGTGCCTTTCAGGTCCTTTGAGGTTAAGGGTATTTTTGAAAAAAGGAATAAAAGTTAAAGAATGAAAGCCTTACATAAATCATTTAATCTACTCTGTTCATTTACAGGTTCTTTAGACAGCATTGCCCTAATCCCTGTTGATTTTTAATGTTTGTCTTCCCTGTGAAGTTTGATTTTGATGATAATTTCAGGGGATTGACAAGTGTTTGATGTCAGTACGCTTTACAAAAGAGGCTTTGTGTTGAAAACAATGAGAAATAATCAGGCCCAATCAAGAAGTGCCTGATTCGCTCTCTTTTCAACAATAATGGTGGGGTTGTTCTTGCCTCCCAGCAGTAATGTGACAAGTAGAAAATCAGCTTTCTTGAAAAGTGTCCCTCATCAATTTCTCTATGTCATTTTTGGTACAGTCCAAAGTGTTTTGTAACTGTGTTGATGTTAACCAACCCCAATGGCTTTTCTTGTTGCTCTTAATCAAATATATTTACTTTCCTTGACAGCTTGGCAGTTTCCAATAGCAATAGTAATGGCTTTTGAGGGACTTGAGTATCCACATTTACAGCATTAAAAACCATCCTTGCAGAATCATATATCATCTGTAACTGCTGCAAACACACACACACACACACACACACATACACAAAGAGTCACACAGAAAAGAACACTCCCAAAACGTTCCTACAGTCCTTGTTGTTGGCACAAACTACTTCCCAACAAGGGGCAGTGCGGTGGACTTGTCATCTTCTGGAACAAACCCACGGCACAAATCACATGTCTTATTAAAGACTGTGTTGTGACAGCTCCGGCGACTGACACACTTGGTGCTAATTTAACACGACTTTGTTCCTGGCTCACTTTTTTTTCTACCGAAGAAATCTTTTTTTTTTCCCTCACTGAAAAATTTGTGTCCTCGAAAAAATAAGCTCTGGGGGGTTGTCTGAGACAAATATGTTTGGTAGGTGTGCTTATTTTCAGTGGTCAAAATAGGGCAGAGAAGTACAGCGTTGATACAGGGCATGCATTCGCTTAAATGAAGCTGGGCATTAACGTGTAATCTTCCCCTGGGAGGAGAAATACCAGAGAATTAATCACCAGAAGTTGAAGTGACAGTCGCTTTGCACATTGCACACTTTTTAACCTTTCTCATGGTGGGGGGTGGGGGGTGAAAATGGGTGAATTAGCAAACAAGAACCATGCTACTGTAAACAGTGCTGTTAGCTATTCCCACAACTCTGCATAGAAATATGATTGTGGTTTTCTAACAAAGTGCAGGATTTTCTTGTTTGTGGTGTAGCGCAGACATGTGCTTTGCACTCATAATGGCTCCAGCAAGCCTGTTGGGCCTGGCTATTGGGAGTTTTTTGGCATGCGATTGTTGTGTTTGGCTAGTTTGCTGGCATCTTTGCTTGGCTAACTCCCCATAGCCACATCATGAGCCCTCAGTAATAATGACTCCTGGGGGAACTTTAAATATGACTCAGCGCTCAGAGATCTTGTGTGCTGCAGACCATGATGAAATTCTCCACAGTGTTATTCCTGGAAGCGCAGCATGCTCTTACAAACCAAGCAGATCTCCGAACCCCTGAACAATCCTATCGGTTGCATCGCTCCACAGAGACAATTTGTATCACGCCAAGTGTAGCGCTGTCATGATTCAGAGGCAAACTAATTCAGTAACCCCAAGACATTTTTCTTTCTCTTCCCAAACAGCTTTTGCCTAGTTAAATACTCTGAGCCCCACATAAATGCAGTTTCCATACTCCTCAGTTCCCTTTTCAGCCCAAAGTGATAAAATTACTTAATCAATGTCTTGTGTGGGTAGCACTTTATAATTAAAGGAATTATCCGGAGTGAAACAACACGTAGCTCTGTTGATTCACGTTGCTAAGTGCTATCCATAGGTATAAGAAAGACAGATTTTCATGCATGGTAGACCGAGTAACGAAACGGCAGCCAGCGCTAACTGATTAGGGCATGTCGGTTTCGTTTTCATATGCCCAATGTGCTTAGCGTTAGCGGCCAGTTCGTGAATTCGGTCTACGTTGTACCTACTGCTGTCATTCTGATACCTATAGACACCATTTGACAGCCTCAGTCAACAGAACTATGGGTTGATTCACTCCGGATAATCCCTTTAACACTCTTTATTAAACACTTATTAAGCATTTATTAATGCTTAATTGGGAGTAATTATTATATAGCGCTACCATGTTGTCTTTGAGATCCAGCTCTATATGACAGCACCTCCTAGCAGCAATGATCACACATACTTATGTGTCTTGATGTTTGGCATCCTGTACCAAGGACAGCAAGGTTTAGTTACTGATCAGTTCATACAAGTTAATTGTTTGTTGAACTAACAACCACAATAAACACACACACACACACACACACACACACACAAATGTCACAAGTTAATACTAATTGAGTAGTTTACAAGAACGGTGTAGAATGCGCCACCATGGGCTATAGCGGTAGATACAGCACTTGCAATGTTCAGCAGTGCGGACCGCCTCCAATAGAATGCAGTGCAATACAATGCAATACAGCAGTCTTTAGAGGGAGCTTGTGAGAGAAAAAAAACAGAACGTTGCTTAGCCCTTCTTTAATGCATACCTGTAGGAATAGAATGCAACACAGTGTATTAAGGGATTTAAGACAACACTTAGTTAAGAAATGCCACAATTTCATGTGCTGGCTCTTCAAAGAGTAGTAAAAGTGAACTAGGAGGCCCCTACCCCCGGGTGAACATTACCTCATCTGTAAACAATGATGAGTCAGGGAAGCAATAAATAGTCCCACCCTTTCAATAATTGCCCTAATTTATTGGCTGATGAAAGACACGGATCGTTTATGATGCGCTTCAGTAGCTGAGTGATCAGTATCACTGAGCCTGCTCACCCCCCCCCCCCCCCCCGCCAGCATTACTTTTTAAAAGGAACCCGCTTAAGAGCAGCAGCATATTTTTCAGTGCCGTAATTAGGATTATGCAAATCAACATAGTCTTTACTTAAACTAAGACAACAAATAGCAAATGCACATAGCCCGCCCTCATAAAATGGCTCCCGTGGGAAATACTGTGGGAAGGATTGGTCTTATTGTTGTCTTTTGTTGAGTTTTCTCAACAGCAGATTCGTTATTTTGGTCCCTTTCCCTCCTCTTCTTTTGCTGTACTGGCCTGGGAATATCTGAGTAGTGCGTTGCATGTCAGTAATGCAATGCTGCTAAGGTTGACGCTGACCATTCTTAAGAGGAGAAGAGAGGGAGTGAAGTACATCACCCTTGTTGGGATGGATGCAGGCCCTGTTTATAACTGCAAGCAATGGACCAATGAGGTGGAGAGAGAGCGAGAGAGAGAGAGAGAGGATGGTGTATGTGGTTCAGATTTTTCCCATTTTGCAATTTTGTAAAAGAAATTACAAAACTGTTTGGTCTTGTGGTGGGAGCTGTGATATGTAGATGTTTTTTTTTGTTGTTGTTTTGGAGGTGGTAGTGTGTGTAGGGGGGAAGGGGAAAATGAACATGCAAAGAAAAGTCCATGAGAATAGAACAGAATCATTGTTATTATCATTGGTAAATTACTGCAATGCATCTTATAATGGAGCAGTATTCAAACTAATGGAGGGCATTTCACATAACAATTTGTAACATTCCCAGAGAGCTCCAATGGGCCATGAAACAACAGAATATTTTTATTAGGGAAAAATGAGTCACAGAGTCATTGTTTTGAATGCAGAAGGAAGGAATTAAGGAAGGAAAGAAAGAAAGAGAGAGGCAGAACTGGGTGGGGAAAGTGTGTCCAAATGATATAATAAAGGGTTTTGGAAGAAAAGGAGTAAAGAATAAAAAGGAGAAAGGACATAAAGAATGAAAGGGTGAAGATAGAGTGGCCTTAGGGGCCGTTCACACGGACACACTTTTTTAAAACCCCAGGCGCTCAATTTCAATTGTTTCCCTATGGAATGGTGCGTCTTTGAAAAAGTTCCACTGCTGCGATGCGTTCGGCTTTTTTTGTCGCTTGCGTCTCTTTCAAAAAACGCGAGGCTTCTAAAAACACGAGCCACTCAGAGTTGAAAACGGTTGAACTTTTGAGGTCGCGTTTTTATTAACAATGGCCGTTGCATAGCAACGTTTACCTTCTTTAACCACTTTGCAAACGCCAAGTTTTTTTAAAGGTTGCGACACAGTAGGCTTTTTGGAGGTTAAAAACGCGTTCCGTGTGAACGGCCCCTTAGGCCTTTTTTATTTCACAGAGGTTTTTGCAAGAGAAGGAAAACAGCAAGGAAGGTTATCAATTTCATTTGGCTGTTTTGGGAAGCATTTGTCATTGGACTCAATGTGGAAATGAGAGGTGGGGTGGGGATTTCTGCTTACTTAATTTCCACCATACCCCGACTACAGGAGGGAGGAACCAGCCCCCCAACCCCTGATTTATGATGTCTAGTTGGAGGGAGATGAGTGAAGAACCCCACGAGAGAGCAAAAGAGAGGGGAGTGAGGTACTAGAGGGAGATGAGTGTGTGTGTGTGTATCTGTGTATCTGTGTGTGTGTGTGTGTGGAGTATGTGAGGGGGTGCGTTATGAAATTTAATTAATGCTCTTATCACGTTTGTTTCACCTGCTGTGATGGCGCTGCGCTGGTGCAGAATTGCGGAATGACCTCCCATGAATCACGAGTGAAGAGAGAGAGAGAGAGACAGAGAGAAATTTTCTCTTTTTTTGGAGCATCTCCACAGCAGCAAGCCTGGGAAGTGCTTCAATTACTGTCATTCCGAGGGCATGCATGGAAACAGTGCACCGTGACAAAGAGAAAACAAGACGCCTAATGTCAGCCGCTGTTGGCGCTTGCATGCCAATTATCGTTTTACAGCACAACAAAGCCGCACGGCTGCCTGGTTTGCAGAGTTAATCCGCGCGTGTCAGACACAGTATTGTGATATAAGTACATTCCATTCCGGGAGTTTTCCTCTTTTGAAAGCCTGATCCTGAATCAGCCTGCCAAGGCTCCAAGTGTCATGGGCTGGGAGTATAAAGAAACAAGTGGGCAAAGACCTCTTAACGCCAAGTGTACCTTGTCTCTTACACGCATATTGATCCTCTGGTCCTGGCCATTGAATCTATGTCAACAGAGGCCATTCTAATGAGATAGTGAGGATGGGATCATTTAAATATGCTTATGATGACATCTTTTTATCCGGTTGGCTTTCTTAATCTTGGGGATCTGTATAAATATTTATGGTTCTTGGTGCATAAATGTTAACAGTATGAGTCAGTCCAGGAAAATGAGTTGACTATAAAAGCAACTCCAGACCTAATTTAGAGCTGCAGGAAAAAAGAGGGTGGGGGGATGGGGGTAGGGTTGGGGTAGAGGGGGGCGTGGGGAGATTGTGAGCGCCATCTTCAACAGGCTTCTAAGAATGGTCATCTGAATAGATCAAAAGCCGTTCACTTGGGGAACCATCAATGTGTAACTAATTCCTTATCATCCATAAATAATCAGAAACAGCCCTGTTCAGATTTTGTCTCCAACCGTCTGTGAAGTGCGTATTTCAGAGGCGATCCGCTGGAGGATGTCTCTGCTCGTAATGGCAGGCGCTCTTATTGCCGCGGTCCTCTGAGAGGGAGTACTTCAGAGCCATTTCCAGGCCACAAGTATGTGTTCTGCAGCCCCTGGGAGAGACGGCCCCCACCTTTCACCCAGCCCCCCACACACTCACACACACACGCATGCACACACACACACACACACACACTCACAGACACACACTCACATGCTTATTTTCCTGGCATTTCTGCTGCACCATGAAAAAAAGGTTCAAGGATAAAAGAAGCCTTATAGGCATGAATATAGCTATAGTGTGGAATGGGTTACTACAGTATGGCTGCAGCCATTATGTGTTACCTATCCAGGTCTTTCAATAAATTCAATAAAAGTTGAATTGAATAAAAATGTAGTGAAAATACACAGTCTTTAGTAAGTGGTGAAAAATAGAGATGTCACATGAGATGTCTGCTTGCGAAATCTTTAAAGCATGGCCTTCAATTTTTCAGTGTTTGTTTTCCAGTGTCTATTTTCAATGTGTGTATGCTGTTTGATGTTGTTCTGATAAATATATCAGTCAGTCATGATGTTTGGCAGGCATTAGTTTCTCAAAGTTTATTTTTTTCCAAAACTTGCACCAACAATAATTTTTCCCACTGATTGGTTGCGACAGGGGAAACATGAAGAGCGGTTCACCAAATTTTCCAATAATTAGCATGTCAGAGTCAGGCCTTATCACTGTGGCAGCCGAACGCGTTATTGTCCCAAGTGGCGTAACAATAGCCTCCCTGGCCGGCCGAATTGCTGCAGCCGTGGGCTTTATTAATTAATCGAGTCAAATGAAGTCTTCTATTTTTACATTGCCACAGGATATTAGGCGGCGTCACCACCAGTGTGTCACAGATACCCTGCTATTTATCCAAAGGGCCTCTTGGATCATTAGTCCAGCTCAGATGGAGGCGGGCAGCCAGGGTGCTGTTGGTGTGTGTGTGTGAGTGTGCTCAAGTGTGTGTGTGTGTGTGTGTTGTGTTGTAGGGGGCACAGACATGTCAGACCGAGCTAATGGTGGCCTAATGACTGGTTGGCATTGAGAGAAAGTTAACCTTTCCTCCTCCATTCTTGTAATTATCCACATCTCTATCACTCGCCCCACATCTTCCACCCCCTGCTTCACCCATTTCCCAGCCTGCTTACAGTAGGTTTCCATGGCAGTGGCATCAAGAGACTGGCACAGCCTCCTTTTGCCATGCTGTTAAAGAGGCCAAGATAAACCGACGTGGACTGACCTTTGGATTTCTCCGGTCTGACCTTTATGAATGCATTGCGATGAAGACAACACTTTTTTTCCCTCTTCCACTGCACAGCAAAAAATAACTCTGCAAAATGTGCTGTATTTGAAGGGCTTGTTCTTTTTAACCTGAGGCTAATCCTTCTCAATTTATCCTTGCATCTTGTTTGCAGCACATTTTAGGGATATTAGCATGTTTACATGCTCTGTCTCTACTAGCAACACAAGCCATCATCCAAGCCACTTGATCACACTTACTCAAATGTCAGCGCTCCTCTCTCAAGGTGACTCACAGATGACAGCGCCTCTCTTATGGACGAAGTGTTAAAGACCTGATGTGCCAGATGCGTCAAGAGAACACTGTCTTCGCACAACACCAGTCGTAAATCCAATATATAATATCACCCACTCCAACTACAAGCTACTTCTCATATCAGGACTAATTTCCTTTTCTGTTTTTATTCATTCACATTCTGTCCTGGTCCCCCCAGAGCACTTTAAGAGTGATTTTATTGCCCACGATGCATTGCACGGATGAGCCATCATTATGTGCACTGTCCCAGGTGTGCAGTCTTGTCACACAGTCTTGGAAGCTGGATCTCTGCCCATCTATCCTCATTACTGGACACTAATTCAGAAAACTATCAACGGCGCGGTGACAACAGCCATTTAAGGATGGAGAAGGGCCATCTTTTCTCATTAACAATGGCAGCCAGGGGGAAAACAAACAATATGATACACTAACAGTGTATTGAATGCCCCACTGTGTGTGCGTCTTCGTGTTTTTTTCCCCTCATTTTGACAAGAAAAAAGTGACTGCCAAAGCACCGCCCGGGTTCTGTCAGCTTTGTGGATGTTCTTCACAGAGCCTTCAGAGGAGCAAGTCCCTGGTGTTTGCTTTCCCACTCACCATCTGCAAATCAAGCACGCCATTCAAATGCAGGTGATCAAGGTGAAGCTCCAACCAGTGTGCTTCCTGCGGTAATTAGAACTGCACCTCAGGTTCAGCTCATCACTTTGGGGAATGAGAAATTAACAGCCCTGCAGCCGCTGATTGTGAGACTGATGGAAACGTCTCTTGAAATGGACTGAACAGATGTCCTCACGGCGCTTCTTGGACAGTCAGGTGTATTCATTCGCACGGTCAAGGACACAGCTTTGTGACGTCATGCTGTTTCTGACGAGCTCGATGAAAGGGCCAGGGGATCAGCACAGCAAGGCAAAGAGACCCGTCATGCATCAGTGAACTTTTCTTTCGCATTGTTTGCACTGCTGATGGTCCTTTCTTTCCCCCAGGTTTGCCTCTGTCTCTTTGCACACATTAGGCAGAACAGAATTCTAGGAGTGCTATTGTACAAACTCTCCACAAATGCAACTGAAACCTGTGAGTCTTATGAAACCAGGTAGTTCCCTAGAAGGTCAACATGACTAAGAGCACATTTAAATGATCTTCACTGGTTGATGTCTTTTGGTTCATAAACCAAATTCAAATATAATGCCCAAAGACACACACGCAGAAATGCGTGCACACACACACACACACACAGAACTGCGTATAGGAGAAATTTGAAAGCAAATGCAGAATATAAACATGTCCACATGTTGGCATCCTGGTCAAAAAGGGCAGTGAGCACAGAATTCTCTCCTCTTCTTTCTTGCTTCCTGACCAAAAAAGGTAAAGTACACGGGACCCATTGATCACCCCATCCACCAGCATAGCCTTCATGCCGCTCTTATCAACATGCCGAGAGGGGCCTTTGTGTCGGACAGCGGGAGGCCTGTTTAACAAAGACGCATTCGCTCTGCTGAGTAAATGGCAGAAACAAAAGGTCTCAGCCGCCACCCGAGAGCACATTTGTCTCGCCGCTCAGCCCAGGATCAATGACGCCATTGAATCTGCAGCACGGGTGGGATATAGATGGGGATGGAGTGGGTGGGTGGGTGAAAACTTGGACGTAGAGCATGAGGCCGACATCGGGCCGTTTAAGTCAAAGCAGGTAAAATGGGCATCTTAACCAAATGGAAGCTAGTTCACCTCCCCTCCTCCAATGTCCTAATCGTTATTTCATCTTCACGACAAGAACAGCGGCAAAGCTGAGAAGTCTTCACAGTCTCTTGATAAGGCGATATAAATTAGTTCCCTAGTAGATGTAATGCAGCTGTTATTTCCCCGTGGTGCCCTGCAATACATTTGCTTCCCGTACAATACAGTCGCACAAGCACAAAGCTAACATGTCAAAAGCTCACATGTCATTTTGCACAATATCAGCAGCTAAAGAACCCGTGTAGGCTACTGCAGAGGCTGATTTCTCTTCCGATGCTGATCTCTGAATGAGATGCTGAGCACTGAAACAAGATTTGGAAGTTGTTTGAGCTGTTTGAGGGGGGAGGGTGACATTATGTTGGCTCTAATAATGTTCGAGCTTGAAAGCCATCTTTGTTTGACCAAGACTCTTAAAATGAGACGGCTCCGCAGTACAGGCCAGCCCTGGAAAATCATCAGCACTAAATGGCCCCAAGGTGAGTGTACTAAATCATATTCATTGACTCAGCTGCACTGACTGTCAGCCAGGGCTGAGATTTTCTGCACGTTTGAACATCTCCCAAAAAAGAAAGAGAAAGAAAAAAAACCATCACCGATAGACAGCGAAAGCATGTAGGTCCCTAAGTAGAGACCTTTTTTTTTTCTCTCTAGACTTCAGGACTTGGATTAGGTTGTTAATTCATGTAATGCTGTCTTGCACCGAACTAATTTCCCTCAGGAAGAGCTGAACGACTCTAGCTTTCCCCTAAAACCCACGGCTGTTCCGCGCCTGTCTCTCCAGGCAAGTCACTCACACATGGAATACATTTGTGTCTTTCACATTCCGTTCCGGAATGAGAATTGTGAACTGTGGCAGATTGTGAACTGTGGCCAGTTGGCATGTTCTGAGGGAAGGAAAAAAACACAAAATTGAAACAAAACAGTCACATACATTTGACCTATGGCCTTAAGATGGAAGAACGTGTTTTGGCAGAAAGTGATTTAGGCGTTTGTCCTTGAAGGACAAAGAAAGAAAGAAAACCTGAAGCTATGTTATGCTAATGCAGATCTAAAAAGGGGAAATGTTTGTTGCCGTGACCACCTTTCCTATCATTCCCATTGGTTGGTGCAGCCTTAGGCCTTTGAGCTGAGAACATATGCATATCGCACAGTATTTGCAAGGTGAACTTTTCCCTTTCTCAAAATGTGTTTTGCTACTGTGAGTCTGTGGGAACCAACTATTTTTTCTGTCTAATTACCCCCTTCCCCTTCCCCCCTCACATGCACCCTTCCAGAAATTGAAGTGAAACTGTGACCTTTTAAATAAATGCCTCCTTCTGCTCCATAACAGAATTTGCAAGGGAGGCAGGGAAAGAAATTCTCACTCAAATATTCATTAGGTGCATTCGGGGTATGCTGGTGGAACCGTTGAGTTTGTACTCCACTGGTCAGTGGAGTCTCCTAGGTGGTCAGCGAAGTTGTTCGCACTTGGCGAAGCCAGCTGCTAATTACCGGCGACAAAAACCACTACCGAATTGAAACCAGTCATACTTATCATCAATGTAATTGTGTGAGGCCTGGTGTGATTTGCAGCCCCCCAACACCACCCCAAAAATGATAAAGCCATCCTGATCTTTGGGACATCCAACAAGTAGGAGACTGGAATGGGGCCCCAGAGCAGTTTGAGCAGCCGTGCTGGTGCTCGCGAGTGGCAGTCAGTCCGTGGCAGTTTTAATTTAATTAGGATGCCCACTGGGCACAATTACTTCTTCCTACTCGCCCGGGTCGTCTCCGGGGAGACGCTGAGGCAAGGCTTCTGGCGCAGGGCACATGGGTAAGATCCGCTCAGTTTCTTGTTAAGAAATTATTCTAATATTTAAATTAAGAATATATTTTAAATGACACAGCCAACTCTTACGCAATGCATGTTTAATTTGATGTATTTTTAACTGGCTGAAAACCAGTAGGAAGTTGCACTGAAATAATTGACGGGTGTGAGGGAGATATATATTTTTTCTATTTCTGTCTTAGTATTACATCTAAGGTGAGCTAAACTAAATCCTTCACCGCCGAAAATCAGCTCTTTTTTAAACAATGACAAGGAAGCTCTGGATCTTGTTAACAGTGAAATTGTCTTACTGTGTGGCTGGCTGAAAACTAAGGACAGAAAGAGGGAGATATTAAGTGAGAGAGAGAGAGAGAGAGAGAGAGAGAGAGAGAGAGAGAGAAAGAGAGAAATCCAGGGTATAATTTTGCGCTGATTGTATTCTGAGACGGTTGTAATGAAGGCCTCAGCAGCCCTTTGGAGGATGGAAAGGGACCCGGGCTTCTCTCGGAGAAGACAGAAGGAGGACGGGCAAGATTAAATTCTGCTGGGAGTTTTGCCTGCTGCAAGATTGGTTCTTATCACCACGGCTTCACTCCATGCAGGTGCAGCAAAAAGAATGGAAGAAAGATAGGAGCAGAGGAAGAGGTAGACAGTGCTAGAGAACCTAAATGAAAGGAGGGGTGAAATTTTGAGGATATTATTAATCCATTAATCCATGTTTGACATTTGTCAGTGCATCACCTCTGATTGCTTCCTGTGAACTGTAGCACCGTTTATTTGACAAAGTGTCTAAGCACCACATCTGTAGTACTAGTGATTTTTTCCCCATAAAATAAATTCGCTGTATTCTGTATTATGTACATATTCTGTTTATCATGACATGGACTAAACATTCCTATTATTGATAAGTATTTATATTATTTATGTTATTTTAAGAAAAAGATCCAATATCATGTCATATTTGATTGAATCCCATGCTGTTTGACTGATGATTATGATACAGATAATGGTAAAAATAATGGTAAAGGTCACATTACTGGGCATGACATTACAGTATGAAGCAATCTTGTCCACTGGTTACATCCACACGTTTTGTGCCCAAGGTCCCTGCACAGATTTGCAAATACTATCTTAGTAATTGGAAAGGTAAGGCTGAACATGATCGTGTTTAGATTCCATTTCATACAGACCAATATCAGCCCCTTCACTTCCAGAATGGGGTGGGGTTTAGATTGGGACGACTGATATGTATTGAATGGAAAGAGAGAGACATAGGGAGGGATAAGAAAAAAATGAAAGTCTCCCCTCGAAACCACACCCCACGCTGCCACTCCCCTCCGCCCGTGGTCTCTCATCTTTTCTCCTGTCACTGCACTCCTCCCTTCCATGAATCCCCCCATCTTCTAAGAGAAGACAATTACATCCAACTCTGTTATCAGCACTGGGCTGTTGACAGGGTCAGGTCAGGCACGGATGGTATCGCAAGCGGTTTTTGGAGAGCTTAGATTGATCGTTACCTCCTCCGCCGATTGGATGCTGCGCGGCCCTGATGGCTGGGGCAAGCAGGAATTTGCAACGGATGAACTCAGGCAATCAGCAGACTGTCACCACTCTGGCAGGCACGGAGGCAGGCAGGCTGGCAAGTCGATTGCCTACAGAATTAATCCAGCTGTCTGAACTCGACGCAAAATGGAGACCTGTCTCTAATTGAAACCTACCTCTCCATCTGGCATGAGATGGGGGGGGGGGGGGGGGCAGCCTGAGCTGGTTCATGCCATTTCCACCACTAGCTTGGCATATTGCATCAGTCTAACATTAAATTTTCAAAATCTCGTTTGCTTGATGGTTTGCTCTGCTCCTGTTTTCCTTGCCCAAAGTTTGGGTCAGTGCAACTTACAGTGTAGGAATGATGGAATATGCACAGTTTCCTGGGTGAATTTGAGTCTTCTTGGAAATTGAAGTTCTCTCTATTTTTTTTATAATTGCAGTTAAATGTAGGTCCTGTGTTTTGTGTGAACTTCTGCTACAGCCCCTGAATGCTTAATCCCAAAGCTTCTAAATACTCGATCTGTCTCACTATCTATTATTAATGCACAGGGATCCAGGCCACTTCTCCACCGCCAACACCAACCCTTTTATTATGTAAACCCTTCAGCACCCAGAATCACACACACACACACAGCAAAAATCATTAAGCTGAGTAGGACTCCATGCAAAAGGGAGTAGACTTGTATGAGAGATTGGGGGCTGCATTGCTGGGTGGCTCATTGTTGTATTCCACCCTGAAGATGTTGTGGTCAGATTAGACAAGGACTTTAATTTGCTCTGTGCAGCTGGCTCGGTGCAACAGATTTCACAAGTCCATTCACACTCTCAGGGGTTGGTTTCAGTGTCAGCGTCATTGCTCCTGCAGTCTTGCTTGTTCTGCCTTTTTGATGAAGCGGAAATGCCTGCGATGGTGATGAAACTATAGCAACAAAGCTGTGAAACCCATCTCATCATTGGAATTCACTGACAAAAAACAATCTGATAGCTTGCCTCGTCAGCTACATGCCAGATTGAGGAAATGATTTCCGATTATTTTTTGCCAAACCTGTGATAGAGGAGGATTCTCATCTTGTCCTCACATGTCAGCGATATACTGGTGCCGTAATTTACTGATCATTAGCCAAACAAATGTTTTAAAGACAGCTGTACTAGCCTGAGATTGTCTTTTTACTCCCACTACGGACAGCTTTCAAAAAAAGAGCAACAACATTGTACATTGTCACCAAACAAAGTAGATTTTTTGCAATGAATAGAACTCTGTGATGATCATTTTGTGATGACTGACAGGCCAATGAATGAGATTTCGTTTTCTTTCAATTTTGTTTTTATATAACACTGTCATATTTTCACTTTTGTAACTGCGCTTAGCAACTCTACAGCTGGACGAAATAGCTTTCATTCACCCTGTAATGAACCATTTAACTATCTATGTGATAGCATAGCTAGAAAATGAACCTGGAAATAGCATAAAAGGTTCTGGTAAGCAACACTAAAGATGATTTCACATGGAATTGAATTTCTTTACCTCATTCTTCCTTATCATCAAGTCATTATCATTGATTTTTAATCATTATAATTAATTATAATCATTAATCCCTTGCTTTAAACAATCACTTGTGGTTAACACACTGTTCAAGATAATTATAAGGGTTTTTGAAACTTCTGTTCTCTGTCACGTTAATACAGTGATCCAGGGATCCCAAGCGACTGTTTTCATATTCACTCTTGCAGCTCGATGTGCAACTCATGACACCACCAAGCCTCGCACTCAGAGGCCAAAATAGACCGCGGAGTAAAAATAAAACCACCACGAGATGATTGCTCATTAGCAAACATCGCATCCCTTTAGCAGCCATTCAGCAAGCAGGAGCTGAAAAAAGTCACATGTGAAACGTCATTTAGGCTCAATGCAGCGTTTGTTGCTAAGTTTAGATCATTTTTTTATGGCTGGGTGGCCAGCGGTAAAAACCCATCCTCACTGTCACAGTACTGATGATAAATGTAGTGCTGACCTTGTCAACTCCGAGGACCCGCCACCGAATAATGAGTGGCAGTCGAAGTGGCAGCGTCTCTTAATTATGTTGCAATAACAACATAAAGGGGGTCAGTGCCTCATCAGGCTCCAAAAATAGAGGCATGAAGGCGCCGTGACTTTTCCACACTAATGCCCAATAGCCTTAAAACCAGCAGGCACTAATGATATTCATTGTCACCCTCAATTTTAACAAGATTTGTGTGTGTGTATGTTGTGCTGTGTTTGTGGTTCTTCTTGCCTTTTGCTCTCGGTCGGTATCTTTTTTGCCTTGTTTTGTTTTCACTCGCGGTGAAAAATGGAGAAATTATCTGGCTAATTGAGCAAAGGTGATGCAGACTGTTGTGGAACCCTGTAAACAACTAGAGTGCTTATTTGTGCTGGAGCATTCAGAGGCTCCAAACGAACAGGTCACCAATCATGCATCCATATTTGTTATCTCTCTTGTTATTTGTGAAGAATGCAGAACACAACCCCCCACCAGCACCCCCTTCAGCCTTTCCTCTTTCTCTCCCTCCTTCCCTCCCCCAAGGCCACTGCTGGTCCTTGTACTGGCCCTGCCTGGAGTCCCTATGGACAGCGTTTTATTGGAAATATTCATAAGCAGCCAAATGAAGGGCCCCCCCTTGCCCCTCCTTATGAATAGGGAACAGCTCTCCTCTCCTCACACCGCCCCTGCCCCCGCCCGACCCTCCGCCATCCCTCCGTTGCCCAGCACACTGGCCCCAGTTAAACACTTCTGGCAAGGGGACTTGAGAGACAAGGGCCACTGGGCATTTTATGTTTGCATGTTTTGGTGTGTGTATGTGTGTGTGTCTCTCTCTCTCTCTTTCTGAATGTGTGTGTGCGCGTGAAAGAGAAAAGAAAGAGTGTGGGAGTGGGAGTGTGTGTTTGACAGAGAAAAAACAGACAGTGTGTGTGTGCATATGTGTGTGTGTTGTCTTCATGTTTAATAGGGGCGTCTGTTCTTCCTCACCCTGCGGTTCTGTGAATCAAGACAGTCAGCATTTTCCTTGTTGCCACGGAGGTCCTGTGAGACACGGTTAGGTAAAGTGCATGGACTATGGTTCCATCTTATCTTTGCCAAGAGGCGTGTTATTATGCCAGTGTGTGTCTGTGTGTGTGTATGTCTATTTGTGTGTATGTGTATATTATTCATTGTATGCATGTGATTGCATGTATATTGTATGCATGTTCGTTTGTGTGTGTGTGTGTGTGTGTGTGTGTGTGCATATGAGTATCCACTGCAGGGCACCACCATATTCCTACCTCTGGGAGATCTGCAGTTAATGTACTCTTCTCGTAATGGTTTAATAATTCCCATGGCCATCTGTGTGGCCTGTCCTGTCTTTAATCAGTCTGTGTCAGCATTAACACAAGCACAACAATAGGGAATATTAATAATCACTACAAAAGCTGTATTCCAATGCAGATGGAAAATTGAAAACTGTGGTGTGATGGGAAGTGGGCGGGGGAGGGGAGAACGACAAGATCTCCACAACACAGTCTCTGAGCTTTGGAAAATACTGAGCTCAGTTTTCCAGACACACACACACACACAGAAACACTCAAGCACTAATGTAGCCAAACACCAGTTTAACGACACATACACATATACTTACCACCACCACTATACTCCACACACTCACAAATGCACACATACACACATCACCGACCCATTGTGCTGAGTGAGCAGCCGCTCCGAAGACTCCTTGTAAACACATGTTTAAGTAAAGCTCCACTGTTAGGCAGTTGCGTCTCTCTCTCTCTCTCTCTCTCTCTCTTTCTCTCTCTGTCTGTCTTTCTCTCCTCAGATGAATCTCTTGCTCTTCCTTTCTTTTTTCCCCATCTTACTCTCGATCCTCCCCACCCTGCTACGTGGCAATGGAAGCCTTGTCAGAACAAAGCGCTTATCTGAGGAAACAGATGACTTTGGCCAGTGAAAATTCATCCCTGCAAAATACTGCCAGAGTGCACCTTTGTTGCGCGCGTGTGTGTGTGTTTATGTGTGTGTTTGTGCGCATGTATGTGCGTGTACGCGCATGTGTGTGTGTGTGTGTGAGAGAGAGCATTTGTGTGTGTCTGTGAGAGCATTTTTGTGTTTGCGGCTTGCGGAGAGAGTGGCCCTTGACCTCTGCACTAAATTGAAGTGCCAGTGATGTTATTGATTCAGGGGTGTGGTGAAAGAGAAGCACACCTGAAGAGAGAGGAGAGAGCAGAAAGAGAGGACACTTTTCTTCCTCCTCTCGTCTCTTCCATGACGGGGCTCACAGGGGCTGAAAGAGGAACCGAGGCAGCCCCTGAAGGAGTGCCCCTCCAGACGCAGAACAGAGAGCATGAAATATTATAATAAACACAATGCTGTATCAAAAATACACTGTTTGGTCTCAGTCGGTAACTCCTCATTAGAATTAGGCTTTGAAATGCAAACATGTTTTATTATTGATGTGTTAAAAATATAAGATGTAAATAAGTTTATTTACACGCCATGTGACATTTTGAATTAAACCCGCATATTCTGTGTGTGTGTGTGTGTGTGTGTGTGTCTGTGTAAAGGTTAGTGTGAAAGTGGTAAATCAGATGCACAAATCTGCATTCTGTGTCCATCTATACATAAACACACACACACGCAGGCACACGCTAACACACACACACACACACACACATTCCAGGAAAGGACTGAGCTCTTATTCTGATGGATGTATTCTCTCTGAAAACTGTTGTGGGACTGTGACTTATTTATTCCCTCTGAAGATTACTTCCCCTTTTTTTGGAAGGTCTCGTGTGCATGCATCTGTGTGTCTGTGTATGAACGTTTGCGTGTGTGTGTATGAGTGTGTGCACAGGCTTGTGTATGTGTGTGTGTGTGTGTGTGTGCACGCATTGTGGGTGCGAGAGAGATTAAACCACTTTTTGAAGTCTCCGAGGAGGTGCGGGAGCGGTGTGCTGACAGGGCAGAGTTTTCACGCGTCTATGCTGTCACTGTTGCATTATTTATGACGCTCCCTGCTCCCATTATCTCTCGTCACGTCCTGCCAGTCTTCACCACCGACCTGCCGCCAAGCCCAGCCAGCCAGTGCTTTGTCTATGTGTGTGTGTATGTGTGCGCGCGTATGTTTGCACATGAATGTGAACATGATACACTGAGGTGTGAAGAGGTGTGTTTGTATATGTTGATGTGTTCAGCATATATATATATATATATATATATACATATGTGTGTGTGTATGTGTATCCTTCAAATAAAGTTTCATAAAATGATTTTTAGGCTCATATCCAAGCTTATAAACTCCGACATAATTTGAACTACGTTGTTTTTCTTTTCGTATTTAATTTTATATATTTTTTTTTTATATAGATGGAGTTTTAATCAGATGGCTAATCAGACGCGGGTCTTCAAGGTTCAGACGAGCCCCAGAGCAATCAGTATCCCTGAAACTGTGAATTAATTGCCTGGCCTTTTGCCTCCCCTTTTGCCCCCCCCCCACCACCACCACCCCAACCAGCCCTCCAACCCCTTACACCTTCACCTACACCCAACCCCCACCCCTCAACCATCCCCATTCATTCATGTGTTCTTCCTGCTGACTCACCTGTTCCTCTGTGTTTTTTAGCCCTTAGCCTGAAGTGCACTCACCACCTCTGCCGCGCCAAGGGAGTTGAAGTGCACACGCACACACACACACACACACTTTGAGACCACTTCTAAAAGCAGTAAATGGAAAACACCTTACTTTTGTGACTGATGGGAAAGGGGGGGGCGGGGACCCTGACGTGCCCCTCTTTTCCATCTCTTCCTGAAAACCACTTAATGGAGTCTATTGTGCTGCACAGCATCTGAAACACACACACACACACACACACACACACTTTTACACTGTGATTTTGAATGGCGATGGTAATGGTGCATGGCGTTTTGAAGCGGCACCTTGGCCAGAAGACTGGCACTGCAGCAGTGGTGTCATGTTGTCCTTTTGGTCATATTGGCCGCGGGTGAAAACAGGTGAGGCTCAGAGTCTCCCGGTCTGTGTTCAACAGCGCTCTCTCCGTTAATCCACCTGTGCCCTACATTCATCACTGACACACACACATACGCACGCACACACAAACACACAGAGGGGAAGGGTTAGACAGAGAGAGAGAAAATGTGTTCGTGTGTGTGTATTTTTGTTTGTCTGAGAGAGGAACAGGATGTGTATGAGAGAGGGAGAGAACAGAGAGAGAGAGAGAGAGAAAGACAGAGGAAGAATGTGTGTGTGTGTGTGAATTAGAAAACAGATAATGTGTCTGTTGGTGCGTGTGAAGTGAGTGGGAGATAGAGAAAGAGAGAGAGAGAGAGAGAGAGAGAGAACTAGAGATAGGTAGCTAAAGAGTGTGAGTGTAAGAGAAAGGATGCTGTTCATCAGGGTGGTTGAACAGGGAGTGATAAATGGGACTTGATCTGAACTTGACCTCATGACTCCTTGTTGACCCACAAGAGGAGGTGTGTGTGTGTGTGTAGAGGGCTTGTGAAAAGCAGAGGACAGTAAGAGTCCTTTATTTTCATACAGCACAATTACAACATTGTATGTGTGTGTGTGTGTGTGTGTGTGTGTGTGTTTGTGTGTGCATTTGTGTGTGTGTGTGGCTGTGTGAGTGTGTGTGAGTCTGTATGAGTGTTTGTGTGTGTGTGTGTCTGTTTGAGTTTTTTTATGTTTTGCTTCCAGTGAACTATAGCTAAGCTCCCTGGGAGCAGATGAGAGGATGGAAGCAGAGATAAAGCTGGCTGTATTGTATGTGTGTGTGTGTGTGTGTGTGCGTGTTGGTGCATGTATATGTGTATATGTGTGCACAAGTTCAAAAGCTACACATAACAGAATTCATATGTGCATGTCTCTGACGTCTGTCTTGTGTCTTGTCAAACCATAAGGTCTCCCCTCCAGCTTCAGTAGATAGTGTTCTCTCTCTCTCTCTCTCTCTCTCTCTCTCTCTCTCTCTCTCTCTCT
>JAGFZM010000111.1:53459-64021 GCA_017657215.1 Limnothrissa miodon | reverse complement strand
GAGAGAGAGAGAGAGAGAGAGAGAGAGTGCTAATGGCTTCAGGAGGAGTAGGCTTAACCTTTTTTTATGTGCCCCTAACAGGTGAACATTTATATATAGATGTGGCTGGGTACCAAATGAGAATATCCATTTTGCGCCGCCATTTTCAAAATGAGGACTGTGGGGAGGGAAGGGCTAATACATTTTATTCAAACATGTGCAGTATACCACTTCGCCGATAGATGGGAGAAATTCTCATACGAAAAAAATAAAACTTACACATAGTGGGTTTAAGGTGGATTAGAAAAGACATCCCGTCACGGGATAAAGACAGCATTCATGTTTCAAAAACATTTGTCATCAAGAATTTGTCCATGAAGGCCCTTGATCAGGGTTGGTAAGTTCATCAATCACTGTATCATGAATGATTATTACATATTGATCCACAGAGATGATCTATTAACATTGCCAAGTGCTTTCCAATGAGAATGCTACTTATTGGATAACATGTTATTTCCATTTGGTGTCATAGACATGATGGTCTTATTGTTTGGCCACAATGGGATTTGCGTATCTATAACAAACCAATATGGTCAGCTCAAATAACACAATATAGATTTAGAGGATGAATTGTCACAGACTTGCATTGTATTGGATTGAGTTGAAAACCTAATTCTTACTATTTTTTTCTTGGAGTTGTAAGAAAAATATTAAATACCATCACTCATAACTTACTGCTTTGATAGAGATGTCAAGTCTGGTAGCTTTGACTTTCCACAAAATAAAAAAAATTCTAGTTTGATAGAAGAGATGTCTGGAGGTTTGTTTTTACCTTTATTATATACAGTCTATGGTTTCTCCTATATGAAACTGCAACCCAAACAATTAACCCACTGCAGAATCTCAGTGTTTTTTGTTTCCCCTTTTTTCTCTCGGAGGTCACAGATTTGACATTGACCTTCACGTTTTTCGAAAAAAAGAAGGGGGGGTCGCCTTCATCATATCGATAGGCTTTCATGTACTGTACAAATGTTAGGCAACATTGCCCCCATGCGTTGACATTACGGTATGATTTTGTTCTCTGGGCATGAACGTAGTAAATGCACTTCAGTCTGACAGAAACTTACCTTTAATATGAGATTTACCCACTGGTTAACACAGTGCCTTTACTTAAAACAATGTTATACAGCCAAATGCTGTATTGTGTAGTTCACACAATTAGCTGTTTTATTGAGAATACATGTATGACAGCTTTTAAAAAGGCAAATGGTAGTACGCATGTCTCATTGGGCCTGCCGTAGATCTCCGACATATTGTTTGTGTGAGAAGCAAATTCTCGAAGGCAAGGAGATAGAGGGGATTACTTACAATTTATTTATTGGAAGGGAGAGTTTTTGCGCACACTTAGGACAGAATGGGTAAGTTCATATGTTTTGTAATAAGACCGATGTTTACGGAAGGTGGCTATATATGAATATTTTGACATGACAAGATATTTATGACTTCAAAAAGTAAAATCTTTATGATCCTGCATTTAGTTAGCAACTTAGCTTAGCTTGATTTATCTTGCTTAGCCCCTTACATTACCAGCCCACATCGACTCTTTTTGAATATCCTACAAAAACGAGATATTTCTTTACCTAGTTTATATCAGTCATTCTAACATTCATTTCACTTACGTGATGATCATTTTCATAGCGAAGTATATCGCCGGCTATATCAGGTGCCTAAAACCTCAGGTAGCAAGTTTTAGCCAGCTAACGAAAGGCGTCGAATTGCTTGCTACCTTCACTACTAAGCTAACTTTCACCTAGCTAGCTGGTACCTAGGTTATCATAGCATGAACTAGACAACTAAAGTGAACGTTTGTAATACCTTAACCCTTTTCTGTGACCGATAGCTGTTATTCAGATATTACTGACTACAACCGATTGCTTTCAGGAGTATCTGACCTCAAGTGAACGTTCAAGTACAGCGAAAAATAAATGCTAAGCTAATCTTAATGTTGTCTCTCTAACGTAACGATTAACGTTACATTCCTGGCCAGGACGGGCATTTGCTATGTAATCGCACTATGATGACTTTTCAAATCTCATGTTTATTTATCACGTATCTACTATGATCACCATTTTTCGTACACATTTTTTTTATAATCATATGATGGTTCCTGCAAACTGATTTGGCAAAGTTGCTAACATTACGCTAGTTGACAGTGTAATGTAAATGTAGCCTCGTCAGAAGGTGAGAACGTAATTGCTTGTCAGTGCCTTGGATACTCGTCTTTGTGTGTTCTTGATATTTACAAAATTAAAACCACGAATAGTTAAGTGTCGTGCTCAATCTCGTGTTTGACATTGTTGGATGCTCATATAGATGAAATGAGAGAATGGTCAGGGCGTCAGTGAGATTAAATGTCATCGGGGACGTCCAGTGCCTTACTAGTCATTCTTTCCTGCTGATCTGGCTTCGCATTGTATTCTGTTTCACGCTGATTGACTGATGCATCAAAAGGACCCATTTCTCAACACTACCTGTGCGGCACCAGTGAGTAGCCTCTGACGGGGCCTTGTGTCTGAAATCCAGCCCCATGTCTGTAGCATCTCCAGCCTGCGCAAAGCGAAGGCCAAATGTAGGCTCTGCTTATTACCACTTGGGTATTTCCCCCCCTCCTGTCGTGCTGCTCAGCATTCCCACTTATTGAGGCCATGTAGGCTAGTTCATTTAAAATAGCTCTTGTGGTGGGGGGTTGAGCGGCCCACCAAGCTATTTGAGAGAGCCATGTGATGGGTTGGAAAGTATAGCTTAGCTGTGACCCACTCAGCGTCCAGGAGGGGGATTGCTCTGGGATTATTCTTTTTATAAAGTCGGTGCATAGATGGGTGTGAATCATTTAGGGCTTGGTATTTTTTCCTCTTAGCCCTCCCTCTGTCAGGGTTCCTCAGAATTTTTGTAACAATGACCAGCTGTCTTCAAGGCCTATGACGCAAATGAAATGCAAAGTGTTACAGTGTTTTGAAATGTCTCTCCAAAACCCCTTTGTATAAAGCCTTGTTCACAAAAACTTTCAAGCTATTTCACTATTTACTTTGTTGCTGACTTGTCACCCTGTGTAGAAAGCTGTGCAGGTCCACTTCAAAGTTGTAACTTCCTGCTGCAGGCCAGGGCATTTGTTTTTGTTTCCTTGAGTACGGTTGAGTGGTCGGCCCCTTGGGGATTTTACTCTATTCCATACACCAGCATTCACAGAGTTTAGCTTTTCTGTATGTATGTATTGCCGCGCAGCTCGAGGCCAGGTAAAGCCACCCCCTACCACCCAGATCTGGAACTCAAGGAATGTGACTGATTTCAGTGTGATGTTCACTCAGGCATGTGTGACACACTGTTTGCAAGCCAAGAGTAGTCCTGTCTGTCACATGGCCCGTGTGTGTATTTGCTGAATACTGAACAGAAGTCTGTTTTCTTGGATATTGTTTGTTTTGTTTGTGTGTGTGTGTGTGTGTGTGTGTGTGGGCTAGGGGCTTGGAGGTCGGTCAGGGTTTCAGGGGGACGTGGGCGAGCTGAGCACATGGCATCGAGCACAAACGCTGAGGCCAGGCAGTCTGGGCACCGGTTAATGCAAGCTCGGCGATTAGCTGCCCTGGATAAAATGGGCTTCTGCCTGCCAACCAGCCACCCACTGAATGGCTGGGCTATGCATAGGCATACGCTATGAAAGAAACAGACTGTGGAATGGAAGAGGCACAGATCGAAACGGGCGTCCAACCCAGAATGGCAACGCTCATTGTATTTGTTATTGCCCACCCCATGATTTTGTTTGTGTGTACTACCGGTGGTGGTTTTGACAGGTCTTCAGCTTCAGGGCGTCTGATCAGTGTAATTATCAGCCACACAAATGCTTAATATTGTTCCCTGTTGCTCTTCTGAGTTGCACTAAATGCACTATACAGCAATAATATGAACAAAATTTGGAATTGACTTGATCATTACTTTGTCCATTACCTTTTGCCCTTCTGTTGCTTTTGACCCGACACCTCTTTTTTCAATATGTTTTTTTTTTTTTTTGTAAACAAAGTGTGTATTTGTCAGTTCTTTCCCCCCTCATGTGTGCTCTCCTGTCCCACAGAGACGGCCGCGAGTCCTGCGAAGGACAACTACAGGATGAACCGTTACAAGAACAAAGCGCTCAACCTGGAGGAGATGCGGCGCCGGCGGGAGGAGGAGGGCATCCAGCTCAGGAAACAGAAGCGGGAGCTGCAGGTATGGGGCCTCTGCTCTTTCCCAGCACCCCGCTGTCCTACACACACCCGTACTTCTCCTCACACCATCTGCTGTGCTCTTTTTCCTACCTCCCTCTACCATCCTCTGGTTCCCACCCTTTTTTAATCGCCTCCTCTCCTGACCTCGCCTTTAAGTACTATGATGCTCTCCAACTGAGTTCATCATTAGTTTTAGACCTCAGTCTGTCATTTTCCAATCCCCGGTTTCCATACCTCCCTTACCAGTTCTGGCCTTTCATCCAACCTTTTTTTAAAATGTGTAAATGTAATGCACACGCCATGCTGACCTATTAGACAATGACAAAGTACTGTATACACTGCTGTTCCCGCTTTCTCATTTTCCTATTTTCTCCCATCCTCTCTCTTGTTCTCCCTCCTCCTATTTTTCTGTTCCTTCTCCCATCCTCCCTTTCTTTCTCCCATCTTTCTTTCCCTTCTGCCATCCTCTCTATCCCTCCATCGCCCCCTCTTCTCCCTCTCTTCTTCCTGTGCCATAGCTTTTCAAAAGGAGAAACGTGGAGATGCTGAATGATGAGGCGGCCCCGTTTGAGTCTCCCCTCATGGACCCGTTCTTTTCGTCCGCCTCAACCACGGTAAGTGGAGGCATGCGTGCTGAGTACAGCTCCCATCGCGGCCCTTGTAGTGCACCTTTCTAGGGACGGTATATGGTGGATGGTTGGGCCAGGTCCATGCCCTTGCTTTAATTACCCTGGACACAAGAGCAATGCCGTCAGTAGATTGCTAGCCAGAGCTCCCAGTTCTCTTTGAAAGATGCGGAAATGAGGAATACTATCAGGATGTTACAGATAAGCTCAGTAAGGAAAATTCTCACAGCAGGTTACCCATTAGCTACATTATGCACACACACTGCCTTAATCCAATGCGGAGAAATGCTGACTCTTGTGTAGTATTTAGCTAATGGCAGTCTCCTCATGAATTTATAACCATTAGTAGTTTTTTTTTTGTGTGTGTGTGTGTGTGTTTATCCTGTGTTCATCTCTCTCTGTATCCAGGATGGTGTCATCACAAGAGACATGGTGGAGATGCTTTTCTCTGACGACCCCGAACTCCAGCTCACCACAACACAGAAGTTTAGGAAACTACTATCCAAAGGTCAGCCAGCAGCTTGTCGCCGATCACTCGTACAGTAGATGCACATACTGGGATTCTGTGTGTCTTGCTTTTAGCCTTCTAAAGGAGCTGCGTCTCTATTGATTATTTTACTAATTTCACAATCAAAAATGTATAAGTGAAGGCGATTGTCTTTGGAATGGACCTCAAGACACACAGAATTGGATTATTATACCTCCACACAAAATTCACCTGATATGCAGCCTTGGCATGGGTTGTGTCTGTTGCTTGTGTGTGTGTGTGTGTGTGTGTGTGTGTGTGTGTGTGTTGTGCGCGTGCGTGCGTGTGTGTGTTGAGACTTCACACCCTGCACTGTGCATGTTGCCCACAGAGCCCAACCCACCCATAGATGAGGTCATCAGCACACCCGGTGTAGTGAATAGGTTTGTGGAGTTCCTCCACAAGAGCAGCAATTGCACATTACAGGTGAGCTTGCCTCCACAGCCCCCAAACTCATAACACTTCAGTCTTGAGTCAGTCTCACCTACAAATGCTGTCAGTGTTGTAAACAAAATCCTTCTCAATACCATGGGTGTCATTTATGCTTGACGTGCAAAACTTTGTCCACAACTGAAATTTGTGAGTTCTTTTTTTTGTTTTGGTTTAAAAAGAAACTGCAAAGCTTTGAGGCAAATGGAGCGTCTTTGGTATCATGAGTGACACCCATGTCTATTGACTCTCACATCTTGCTGGGTTTCTTGCTGGGTCCTCAAGAATTTCTCCTGTACTGCATTCTTGTGTTTTTTTTTTTTTTTTTTTTTTTTTTTGGCCACCAACCTTTGTGATTTGTAGCATCTTTGAAACCCTTTTCCTCCCCCGTGTAGTTCGAGGCCGCCTGGGCTCTCACCAACATCGCCTCCGGCACGTCCCACCAGACCAAGGTGGTCATCGAGGCTGGGGCCGTGCCCGTCTTCATTGAACTCCTCAACTCCGACTTTGAAGACGTCCAGGAGCAGGTAGGCAGCCCGTCGGATTAGCCGCCGCTATTGGCTTTGATCCGCAGTGGCCACCCTATCAGTTACCTCTTATCCACAGACTTCAAACGGCTCTCCCCCGCCCCCACATCCCCCCCGGTAACATGATGCAGGGGCCCCTCTGATCTGATTTACCCGCTGAATTTTCAAAGACTCTGTAGACTGGTATCATGATGTAATTGTCTGCATGTTTGTGGCGATGCTCGCTAATGAAGCAGTTTCTCTTCTTTCTATGTCTTCTTTTTCTCCACTCTGTCATTCATTCTGTCTTCTCTTTCTCTCTCCCTCAGGCAGTTTGGGCCTTGGGCAACATTGCGGGTGACAGCGCCATGTGCAGAGACTACGTGTTGAACTGCAACATCCTCCCGCCGCTGCTTACGTGAGCTTCCGCCACTTGTGTCTTCATACTCTCACTTCCCCCCTCCTTTTCACTTAGGCCCAGTCAGGGCGACACACACACACTTTCCGGTGTGTGTGCGTGTGTGTGTGTGTGTGTGTGCGTGTGCGTGTGTGTGTGTTATTGTTGCTTTCAGAAGTTTATAGATCTCAGGAGCACAGGTGTTCTAACACATGAGTGTGTGGGAGCAAGCATGAGAGTAATTTAAACCACTAGAAGAATGTGTGGGGGAAATTGTTTTGCAAAAATTGGCCGTTAGAACCCTAATGTGTGTTTGGTTCTGCAGGCTGTTGACCAAATCAACCCGACTGACCATGACCAGGAATGCTGTGTGGGCCCTGTCCAACCTCTGCAGAGGCAAAAGCCCGCCGCCCGAATTCGAAAAGGTGACTGAATAAAACATTTCCCCTAAAATTACATTAAAATGCCCAACAGCTTATTTTGCATCTATTTGCCATGGCCAAACTCATATGGGGCCTGTCTAGATTTACCAACTTTAATAAGGATATATTTCTGTATTACTTGTATGTACATATGTCTAGGTTAACCAAACATGCACATTTATGAGTGTGTATCAGGGTGGACTGGCATGAGTAGGTATTTGAAGAATAAGCCCCTGCGGAGGTAGTATTTTTATACACAGCTTTGTCCTCTTTCTCACTCGGCTTTTTGTCCCCGTGTCTGGCTTACTGTGCTGCCCCCTGCAGGTGTCCCCATGCTTGCCCGTGCTGTCCCGCCTGCTCTTCAGCAGCGACATCGACCTGCTTGCTGACGCCTGCTGGGCCCTGTCCTACCTCTCGGACGGGCCCAACGAGAAGATCCAGGCCGTCATCGACTCGGGCGTCTGCCGGAGACTGGTGGAGCTGCTCATGTGAGTGCCGCGGAACTGACATCTAACGACGACCATATGTGTGGGAGATGAAATGAAAGGGTTTCAAAGTTTCAGTTACAGTTTTTCAGTACAAAAAGTAAAAAAGGCATGACACACGAAAATAGCTTTATCCTTGTTTGCCACCGGAGTGGATTTATGAGCCGGGTGGCAGTATTTGTTGAGTAAAATCCCACCCCAGTGCTAAGGGCTCAAATGTCATCACGGTGATAAATCTGCATCAGCCGCATGCTGCTCATATACATGAGGGGCTGTATGTATGCACTGGCGTGTGCTGCGGGTGGCTGCTCTAACAGGTCACATCCGTTCTGTCATTCCTGCTGCAGGCACACCGACTACAAAGTGGCCTCACCCGCACTGCGAGCCGTGGGGAACATCGTCACAGGCGATGACATTCAGACTCAGGTAAGGCGTGGGGCAGATATGGTACTCTCGTCTGTCAGTATTATTTGATTTGATTCAACATTTATTGCTGTTGGACAATAACCTGTTGTCACTCAACACCAGTACAAGTACCAGAGTAAGCGAAATAGCTGGTCATCCTCCTGCCCAACATATACAAACATCACATGGGGGCTAGACAAAACAGGAAGATGGGGTTAAAAAAAAAAAAAAAACAGAACAGAGAAAAACCTGGAATACACAAGGAGAGAGGAGGACCTCCGCACATAAGCACATATATATATAACATTCACAAGAGTCTTTGGAACAGGGTATTGGGATAAGGTAGTTGAAGGTAGACCAGCATAGACAGACAGCCAGCCATCTGTCTAGCAGCCTATGGCACCTGTCACAGACCCGTCCGTCCACTCTGGCGGTGTAAAGCAGTGACGAAGGCGTTGTGTGATGGGTAAGGTAATGAATGTATAGAATAAGAATGTACAGGTGCCTATGTGTTTGTGATATCATGTCCTTGGGATTGGGCGATAAGGAATGAAGGTCTCACAGCCTTGTTTGTCCAGGGGAGCTGTTATTTCAGCAGCAGCCCAGACAAGGCCACAGCACTGATTAGGGGTGCCCGAATGAGATGGTGAAATTTGTTTTGGCTTTGGGCGAGAGGCTGTAATTTCACCATTCCGCTCTTGTCTATCTGGTCTCATCAAAATCCTTTCCAAAGCTCTTAGTTTCTCCAAGATGTTATCCATTTTGTGATCAAGAGTCCCAATTCCTTCAAATTTACGATCCAGTGTCCCAAGTGCACTAACCGCATTGTCCCATTTGTCAGAGTCTGAGCACTTGCAGCTCTGCCTACTTAACCTAAATCTTCTGGCCAGCCTAGTGGATTCTTGAGTAGCTGTAACCAGTTCCTTTAATTTTCGATAACCCAGGCCAATTGCAATAAACCCGTTTTTATGAGTCCAAATATGTAGATGTGTTCAATGTCCTCCATGGAAAAGCCGCCAGACACGATTCTCCACTTACACCCATCCATCGTGTATCTGGCTGCATACGTTCCACCAGGGCAGTCAGGTTCCCCCCCCCCAAACCTGTGCTTCTCATCGAGAAGATGGTGTCAATTTCGCTGAGAGACCAGTTGATCGCTGAGAGACCAGTTGATTGAATCCATGATTTTCCTTGGTTCAGAGAGCAGGACAGTTAGAGTCTCTCGTAGTCAGACAGATTAGACGAGACAAGAGAGCTAAAGAGCAGTCAGGGCAGGAGTGGGGAGACATGCGACCGCCTCCATCGAGAGCAGAAAGATGAGGAGGGTGTTCCTGAACTGTGGGTAGTATCAGTATCAGTGGGTAGTATCAGTAAGATGTGGAAGAACTAGTATGGAATATTTTTCACGGTTTTTACTCAGGTTTGCCCTCTCTCAATGCCTTAGCCCCCAGCTAAAAAAAGAATTAATAATCAAGCTACACAGAAGACTTCCACTAGGGGGCTTCCAGAGAGTGAGGGTGCTGAATTAGCAGTTCGTCCTATGTTTGTAAACGTGTGGGTCGTTTGGGTCCTTCTCCCGCAGGTGGTGCTGAACTGCTCAGCCCTGCCCTGTCTCCTCCACCTCCTGAGCAGCGCCAAGGAGTCCATCCGGAAGGAGGCCTGCTGGACCATCTCCAACATCACAGCGGGGAACCGGGTTCAGATCCAGGTAAGCTCGTCTCATCCCACGCAGGCACCACACCAAGCCTGTGGCACTGCTCCCCGTTCTGCAGTTTCCCCTTCCGGCCCTTGTTCTCCACACGCTTCTGTAGGGTGTTTAGTAAAACGAGGTCCTTGTTGAGCTGGGGTTCCAGTTTTTTTATTCTCAGGAGTGCGAAAGTAGAGCATATAGCAGTAGCATGCCTTAGATCACGGGTAACGAACTGGCGGACTCCGGTCCGGATCCGGGCCCATGCGCAATGACATCCGGACCGATGTTTATGGTTTATGTCAGTTTTGAGCTGTCAGAAACTGTTAATTTAATTCACAGAAAACATAAATCGCTCATTTTCTAACTGCAGAGAGTTATCCAATCTTCAGAGTTCAAGGATATTTAAGGATTCAAGGATTCAAGGATATTTGTCACATACTTTTTTAAAAGATAAAAATGTAGTGAAATGTAGATGTTGTCTGTCTATTGTGCATTATAGAGAGAGGGTGAAGAATGAGGTAAAGAGATAGTGTAGAGAAATGGGAATGGCCTACAGTATGAAGTAAGAGTGGAGAGGCAACAGTAATGTCATAACTACTACTCCCAGTCATTAACAAGGGGCACCCAAGAGCAACAGGGGCAAGGAAAAACTCCCTCTGAGGAAGAAACCTTGGGCAGAACCACGACTCAAGGGGCCAACCCAACTGCCAGAGGTTGGTGGAAGGAGTGAGGGGGGGGGGGATGGATTGAAGTGAAGGTGTGGAAGGAGTGGAAGGAGCCAGCTGATGACTTAATGGGGTGTGGAGGGTAGTGTGCTGTTGCGTTGGGGGGGGGGGGGGGG
>JAGFZM010000111.1:12784-53059 GCA_017657215.1 Limnothrissa miodon | reverse complement strand
GTAGTAGTAGTAGTAGTAGTAGTAGTAGTAGTAGTAGATCTCTGTTCGATAATGTCCAGATGAATGAATGCTACGTAGCTCAGCATGAGAGAGAGAGACCTTGTGTATTATTTGTTGCTTTAAGGACATATTGTAACTATAACCAACTTGCCTCACAGCAAGCCATTGTTGACATGTTTAGTCATTCACAGTTTTCTGCCTTTTTCCCCCCTTTGTGCCTCCAGACGGTAATAGATGCAAACATCTTCCCCGTGCTCATCGACATCCTGCAGAAAGCAGAGTTCCGCACCCGGAAGGAGGCGGCCTGGGCCATAACCAACGCCACCTCAGGGGGAACCGCAGAGCAGATCAGGTCAGTTTGGAGCGCAGCCAGGAATGCTGGGTAGTGGGTGGAATGGGAGAAAACAACCTGTGTTTTAGTGGCTAACTGCTTGATGAGGGAGAGAGGTGTGGTGCACTATAATACACAAAGAAGAAACTGAAGCCAAGTCACGTTTCCTTTAAATCTGTTCTTTTCCAGAACTGCTCTACATTTTTGTTGTTGTGTTAAGCTAAAACTCTCAACATTTTACACTCGCTAAAATATAACGCCACAGCCCTTTGGCGCAAAAAAAAAATTATTATTAAATTCTGAACTATGGAGGTAGTGGATTAGGATACCTAGAAGTGTAAAGATTTGTTAATGTAGCTAGCCATGCTATTTTATAACCAAAGGTCCAACTGGATTCAGAATCCCTAAGACTATTTCACCCCTCTCAGGTTGTCTTTGTTTTTTACAGTAGCTTTAATGTTGCCAGCCTGTAGCTTAGCTGGAGGGTCAGAAGAGTCTTGCCCCAGTAACCCACATGCTCCCGAGGCAGTTGGAGGAAGATGGGGTGGGGTAGGGACCTTGGGAGCTTGCGGGAGGCCTGCTGACAGTGAGGCATTTTTCTCCAGATCGAGTTATGCCAGCCAGCCTCCACGGGAAGATTTTCGCTCGCTGCAGAATTCCACTTGATACACTGGTGGTGCCGCATCTTGGCCCCCGCTCACTCCATTATGCGGAATTGCAGAGAACAACCTCCTCGCCCTTTTAAAAACCAGAATTATGTTACCCTCTGTTCTGAGAGTGGTTTCGGGAAAGGCACATTTGTGTCATAAAAGTTGTAATTTAATATGTGGTTTATTATGCATTGGGAATATGGTTGATGGCTTAACTACTCATACTTCTCGTGAAATATATACTGCGACCTGAATGTTAAGAGCTTTCTTTGAATAGAAAATGAGGCATTAGGTCTTGGAGCCACAAACCAAAAAAGATGTTTGCTAAATGTTGAAAGTGAGCACAACAACACGTGGTAAAAAGTGGTTGTCTTCTGTAGAATAATCAGAATTCAGAATTTTTTTCCCCCTTTTTTTTTTTTTTTTTTTTTTTTTAACTCTCCCACACTATTTGTCTGCCTGTCATCTTCATCTCTGTCATGTTTTGTACGTTTGTCCCACTGACCTAAAGAGAGAGATAATGAATTTGACAAGGGTTTAAAACCAAGTAGAACATAAGTCATAACAAAACACTTGGTAATTAAGTCAGTACTTTGAACTGTAATTTTCATCAGCCCCTTTTGCATGGCTATGTTTGAATGCTTAAAGGCAATGGCATAGAACACAGGTTTATTATTTATTTTTTATTTTATTTTTTATTTCCGAATGTTCTGTTATGTTTATCAGAATGACTGGGGAAAAAATATAAGAGAATTAATAAAGAATCAGACTGATACAGTAAGCAGAGCTGGTAACAGCGTAGATTTTTAAAGTCCCCATAATTCCTACACTTGTAGCCAACTCTGAGCTATTCTCCTCTTCTGTTTCTCAGGTACCTGGTGAATCTGGGCTGCATTAAGCCCCTGTGTGACTTGCTGACCGTGATGGACTCCAAGATTGTGCAGGTGGCTTTGAACGGCCTGGAGAACATCCTGAGACTAGGGGAGCAGGAAGCCAAGCAGAGCGGCACCGGCATCAACCCCTACTGCGGCCTCATCGAGGAGGCCTACGGTAAACACACACACACACACACACACACACACACCTGACTAGAACTGCTGTGTCTTGGCAGTGTTTGGATGCTCTTTTGGTACTAGAAATGCTTTTGAAAAAATAAATAATTTGATTTGTAGACTTTTAGTGGATTACATCAGGTTGCTGTGGTACAGTATATTCTATTCCAAATCTGGGCAGTTCATTGTCCCCAATTATCCCCAATACTTTACTTTGTTTTCTCTCAGCAAATGAATTATTTCAGTAGGAAAGCATGTGTTAAAGTAAACTGAGGCCCAACAAGTAAACAAACTCAATAATTGTTCATTATTCAGAATTGAGGTAACTTGTTCAGTCCATCTAGATTGTGATGGTATTGCCTTCACCTTCTCAAGCCATGTACTGAATGTTCTTTGCCCGTTGTTTAGGACTGGACAAGATCGAGTTCCTGCAGAGCCACGAGAACCAGGAGATCTACCAGAAGGCCTTCGACCTGATCGAGCACTACTTTGGCGTGGAGGAGGAAGACGCCAACCTGGCCCCGCAGGCCGACGAGAACCAACAGCAGTACCTCTTTGCTCAACAGGAGGCACCCATGGAAGGCTTTCAGCTATAACCAGACCCCCCCTTTTCCTAGCTTCTTCACTCTGCACCCTTCCCCCTCTCCTCCCCTCCCCTGCCCCAAAATAGATATCCAGCCCCCTGCTCCTAATCTGTGTATCCCCTGCTCTATCAGAGCTATGCAGAAGACAGAACCGCATGGCTGGGCCGAGGGCTGAACTGAAAGGCACACACACACACACACACACACGTGCGCTTACACACACAGACATAGACACACACAGAGAAGCTGTAAGGGGCTGTGAACCTTTCGTTATCCCCTTCCTATAGTTAAGTCAAACTTGTGCAGAGGAAGAATCTCACTGCTTAAAAAAATCTTTCAGATTTTATTTGAGGTCTTTTATTTCTCTTTTTAATTTAAGTTTTTTTCTGTGGGTCTCATACACTTCACATTCAAAAGCACATCTCCAGTAGGTCAAAGAAACAAAAAAGAGGATTTTTGCATAAGTCCTCCGTTTTTTTTTTTTCCTAAAAGATGTCAATTGTTTCTAAACAAACACAACATTTTTTTTCCTCTTCTTTTAATTTCTTAGACTTTGGCCCTTTTTTCTTTTTGTGCTGCCAGTAAACTGGCAGATCCACATTGCTTTCCATATGGATATACAGTCTCTGGTTTTCACCAGGGCTGCAGGGTGCAATTCATATTTTTTTCAATTTTTTTTTTTTTTTATTTTTTTTTTTTTTTTTTTTCAAGGATTTTTCTTTGGGAAGAGTGTGATCATTAAGTCGGGATTCAAGCTCACACACAACCTGTTAGAAATGTTCTGTTCAGTCGGTTATTTTCTTTTCCTTTTTTTTTTTTTTTTTTGGCTGGGTTTGAGGTGGGTCTTAAAATGATGCAAGTTGGCTGAAGAGCGGCCGGCAAGAAGGGTTGTTGAGTAATGGGTTGTAAATGAGGCGGTGGACATTGAGGCTGTAGCATAGATGGACTATAAAAGAGATGACATCTAGAATACTAGTCAATCAGGAATGGTAAATCTAGTGCTATGTTTTTTCGTGGTGTGCAGTGTTCTAAATAATGACGCGTTTGACATATGAAGTGAATTAATAATTAAAATGCAACAATAAGCAAAGCTGAAAAAATAACAATGCAAATCTGAGGGCTAGGACTTTAACATAGTAAATTTTGTTCAAGGTTCTTTTGGTTGCTTAGTCACTTACAACTGGGAATCTGGGTTAGTTATTGCCTTTCACGTAGATGCGTTTTATTCATCTCCAGTATTTCCATTTTGTGTTCATTTGAAGCCTTGTGTGTGTGTTTCTATATACGATGGAGGTCTAGTATTGTAAGAGTTCTTGGCTTCGATTGCTCTCAGTTTTTGCATGTTAGGGTTTTGCATGGTGTTGTATTAACCTATCAGCAGTCATGGAATGTCCCTTGCCAAACTCTTGGACTAGTGTTAGTGACTAGGGATCGTGGAGTTTCCAGGTCCTGTCAGGTTGTCTGTAGAAATTAATTATTTAGTTCCCTCTCCTGCAAATTCATTTGGAATAGTTGAGCTGCTGATCCTAACCAATGCAGTACTTTTTTTTTTTTTTTTCTTTCTCATTTTGTACCATTAAGAATAATATATTTGATTTTGCGTAGGCCTATTCTATGTGCTTGTATTTTTTTTTTAGCTCTATTGACAACAGAGATTTGGCAAGGAACATGTGTTTTATCATGTCAAACCTAACAAAAGCAGAAAAAAAATATTTAAAAGTTAAAAATGATTGAAAAAAAAAAAAAAATGTTGCACACACTTCATGCACCCATGCAGACAAGACCAGCATATACAGCATGCACCACACAGATTTAGAGAACACAGTGGAGGGGAAAATGGCTTCCATAATTGTCTTGGTCTTTTGCCTTTTTTCTCTCTTTGTTTATTTCCCCCACATGCAACTAATTTCTTATATCTTTTTGTTTTGTTGTTTCTTTTTCAGATCTCAAGTTTGCACTTTTTGTGTTTATGCACTTCACTGTAGTCTCCAGCAGGGGAAAAAAGCAATCTGAGTTATCCTTCACTGCGATGCTTTTTAGTGTTGTTTTTCACCTAGAAAGATGGTCTTAAGGTTAATATGTAGACAAGGATCAGATGGGGTGGGGGGGAGTAAATGAAATTTTTCTTACGATGACATTTTTCGGCTTGTTGTCTTTCGTAGTTCTGTTTAACCTTCAAAGCAAACAGAAGCGCATCCCATTTGTTTACCTCTTGAGAACAAAAGATGTGAGAAAACTGTGACTTTGCGTTGTAATTCATGTTAACTTAGTATGGAAGCATTTTTTTTCCTCTACCTCTATGCCACACGGACTGGTGCTTAACTGAGTGTTGGGGATGGGGAGCGGGAGGGGGGGTGGACTTCGGATGGGATGGGCAAAGCCAGCGGCTGCCCAACATGTTGTGTGACGTTGACTTGACAAGCTGCAAAAGGAAAAAGAGTAAACTGCACCCTTGCGTTCACATCCAAGGCTGGTAGCATTGGGCCGTGGAGATGAGATTTTCCTGGTGAAGGCAAAACTAGCTTTATTGTTAGATGTTGACTTGGTAGAGAACTAGTCTGCAAAGTCGCTGGTTTACTACATTTAGTCAAGATAAACCTACTTTTAGACCTACTTTATCTTCAAGCTGAAGCTTTTGGGGAAATTTCCTGAAACGTCATATCTTGTGCACAAAATACAGCCAGCAGCTTGTTTCACGCCCCCTATTACGAAGAGGGGAATTTACCTCTGAGTGAGTGGTGAATAGACTTTTAGGACTTGAAATATGACAGGATATAACATGATGGGATAAGAACAAATAGTTTGATCAGATTGATGGGTTTCACAGGAGAATGGGTCTCCTCCATCCCTAGTAACATTGTACATCAGAGAAAGTTCAGAATAGACCACCTCCCACTTCACATTGCTTTAGACGGGGAGTTTGGCTGATATCAGTACAACTTTGGTCCCTCATTTATTATGGCCCCGGGTCTGTAAGACCGCTGGGTCAACTTAATCAAATCAAGTGGATCAATAAAAAAGGAGATTTATGAAAGAAAAAGAAATACTTTAAAAAAAATTAACTAATTTAAAATGCACTCCTATTCACTAAAGTGCCAATCCGACCAACAAAGACTGCAGGTTGAAATGTATCTATTGTCTTTGGTTTATTTTTATTTTTTTACTTGAATGTGCACAGCTTTTTGTGCAAAAACCTTGCTGCTCTATTTCTTAGAAATCATTATAAAGTTTCAGTATCTGCAGCCGTTTCTTTAAAG
The DNA here is from genome assembly GCA_017657215.1 of Limnothrissa miodon. NCBI lineage: Eukaryota > Metazoa > Chordata > Actinopteri > Clupeiformes > Clupeidae > Limnothrissa > Limnothrissa miodon. Next base: position 47,185 of record JAGFZM010000111.1, on the reverse strand, counting down.
AAGGGGCAGCCTTTAGTTTGTGCACCAAATTGATTAATTGGTAAAGAGTAAAATAATAATGGAACAACTTAAAAAGGACTGTTTTCTGTTGTACTCTTATTGTTTACTCTTTAGTCAGATGCCGATGCAAAGGAAATGCTGTGTTATTTTCCTGTCTATATTTGTGTTAGTTGTGCAGAGAATCTAGTCACAATAGTGGGGGTTTTCAGAAAAAAAAAGGCCATTCATCTGCTAAGTCACACCACTAGGGGCACCTGGAGAGGGGTCATGGTGGTGTCAAACCCCCCTCCACCCCTGTTGAGGTCACCTTTGAAGAAAACTAGTAATGGCAAGGTTTTATTTTTTCTTTGCCTTCAAGGAGCCGCTGTTTGTAGTGATGGCCCTGTGTTTTGGCTCCTTCGGGGGGCTTATGAGTGGACTGAAGACTCAAATCTCAATTTTTTTTTTTTAGACTGACCTCCATCCATTTTTTTTTAATAGAAGAAAAAAAAAATAGCACAAGCAACAATAAAGCCCTCTTTATCGACGGCCAGGATTTGTTGAAGCTATTTCTGTGGAATCGGTTTTTAGAAATGAGAGGTCCCACACGAACTGTCAAAGAAGCAAACCACAAGCTGCAATATCCATGTCCCAAAACCAATATAACCCAGGGATAAAGACCTCCACTATAGGTTTCTTCTGCAGTTTTTACTTACAGTGGCTGATGCCACCATGACATTTTCGCAAAAAAAAAAAAAAAAAATCGGAGCTTTTAAACTATCTAAACTGAAATATTTGAAATAAATCAAGTGGGACTTGGTGTATAACATTGATGCCACTGAAGCGAAAATGGTTTACCTGCTCCTGCATCAACAATGACTTCTGAGAAGTGCAAAAAAAAGGATTTAAAAAATTATCTGCATATTGGTGTAGTAAAGACAAATTGGGTCTTTCTGGTCTTCCGTCCTGGATCTTGTAAATGTGTAAATCTCTTCCAAATCTCAATCTAGTGTTTACAACAGTTGTTATTTTTGTGAAATGTTTTCATACACCCTATTCTGACCCCCCCCCCCCCCTTTCCCTTGGTGGATGATGTACTTTAGTCCTGTATTTTTTTCTCCTCTATTGAAATGTATTTATATTTAATTTGGGTGTGGAGGGGAGGGTGGGCAGACGATAATTTTCTTTGGCTGTTACCCATATTACACTGCGACTGACTTGACTTTACCGACCGTATGAATGAGTGACAAAACTGATAACACGTATACTGAACATGTCACACAAACATGGAAAAAAAAAGATGTATATTTAACAATATTGAACAAATGTTTAAATGAGTTTTAAAAAAGGTTTTGTCCAGGAAACCTACTGTACAAAAACAAAATAAAAACAAAAATGCTGTTGCAATCAGTTTTGTGTTTCATTTAGGTGCAGTTTATGTATTAGAATCAGTTTAATGGTCAGGTTTGCTTACATACACAAAGAAATTGACATTAGTAGATGCAAACTCTCTACTGTACATACTTGTAATATACATTCAATAGGGAAAATATAGGCATATCAACATACCATTAGTATACAAATAAGACATTCAACACTACACATGGAGTAGTATGTAATATGGACAGGAAAATACTGCAAATGTGTTGTGTGAAGTGCATATTAGAATGTAAATTGTATTCATCATTGTAATGATAAAGTAATGTTAAAGTGGTTAGAGTGATCTTACCATCAGTTCAGGAGCGTGATGGCAATGGAAAAGAAGCTAGTTCTGTTTTTGTAGCCTTTTTTGTTGTTTTTATAGGCTACCTCAGACAGACATCTTAAAATAGACTTAATCCCTCTACTAATTGAAAGATGCTCTTCAAGGAGAAAATATATATATTCTATATATGAAGAGTTTGGTTCCAAAACGCTATTCAAATATTCAAAAATCATGTTTTTTAATTGTATATTTCGTTAATTATTGATCAAACTTCAAACAATCAATTATGTTAATTTTATTATGTGAAAGTAAAAAAAAGTAAAAGCAACCCTAATGCAGATTCACTGATATATCCAAAAAAAATATTTCTGAAAATGTATTAAAATGGTAGATATGGCATTTTGGAACCAAACTCTTCATATATATTCATCCAGGTTGTGGTAGCCATAGTGTTCAGATAAGGCAACTGGACTTTTCCCATCTCCAGTCAGAACTGATGAAGCTTTCTGGATGGAAAGTGAAACGTATTCAAGCTCAAAAAGAAGTCCAGTTGCCTTAACTTAACACTTTGACTTATTGAGAGTCCCTCAGTTTTTTTTCTTTATGGTGGTCAGTTAGCTACTTAGAAAACTAATCATGCTTTCAGTTCTGAGAGCATAAACTTTAATCATTGTAAGACTTGACCCTATATAGTGGACTTTACAAGTCTTTTGGGGTAATATCTAGCCTATACCATTCATTGTACAAGCACGGCTGTGAGTTTATGTTGCAGACACGGCAAAAACACTACCTCCCATAAAGCAACACCGTTTTATGCTGTAACTTCCGCCGCATTCGTCCAATCAAACTACTTTCGGTCTTTGGTATTTCCTGCGTCAGTTGGCAAGAAGGGAAAAGCTGCATCGGTCATATAAAGTGAAGTTGTTGGATCTGGCAGTGTTTCTGGTAAACAGGTATACTTTCTCTTTAGCACAGCCAAGTGAAATGAATATAACCGGATAAGTTACAGTAAAGATTTATAAATGTACTCGTGTCACGGTTCCACCTAAACAGTGCCTGTTGCTAGCAAAATTAAGCTAGTTGGCTAGCTGACCATCTTGATGTTGGTTACTCAGGGAAGCTTTGATTCTGCCTAGGGCACTTTATATTTGAGTAAACGTAATCGTTCGACATTGTTGTACCGCTGCTAAAGGTAGCAAGCTGGACTTAATGTTAGCATATCATTATGATACCTAAAACTACCTGCTCGACAGAGACATGATCAACCTTGGGTAACGTTATACTGGGTGCACACGTTAACAGGCTCAGACTGTTTTGAAGTAACTTAACGTTCGCGTTATAAGCTGGCTAACGCTAGGTAGGCGCTGGCTCAAGTCACAGCAACGTCAATGCTCATTCCTAATACCTCCGGCAATATTGTTAACGTTACTTATTATAATCATCGTAGATAACGCTATCCTGGGCTAATAGGGATGCTCTCACTGACATGTTCCCTAATCGTCTCAATAATTTATGTAATTGGAAGGCAACATTTTTTTCAGTTTAAACTGGTGTTGCGATCTAGACCAATGATTTTATTTATATATAGGCTTAAGGATGAAGAGACAGGACACCGATGAACAAGAGACGACAGTGGAGAACTCCGCTGGAGCGCCACCCATTCCGGGGACCACAACAGAATCTGTAGAGCCCGCGGTAGAGCCCGCGAGTCCTCAAGGAGAAGAATCCCAACCAGCCGAAACTCCACCCCTTGAAGCTACTTCTAACGATGGTTGTAAGTAACCTAGAAACCATAAGCACTACGTTATTTGGGACATTTGGAGGTTTATACAGGTCCAACACTACTGACACTTCAGGTTTGGATGAGTATGGAAGAGATTAATCTAGTTTGCCTGTTCTTGCTTAAATCAGTACTTGCATTTATCAACTTAGTGCTATAATAGTATTACAGGAAGAGCACAGGTGCATTAAGTGATTCTGTGTTATTGTTTGTAGGGCACACTGCTCCCAATTGTTTTGAGATGTGTCCTGGTGTCATTAAGTTAATTAGATAAAATAGCCTAGGCCTCAGTGTGACTGAACATTTTAACACTATTTGTAAAAGTGTTCTTTGTGGGGTTTTTTTCTAGAGGGCAGGCTGATTGTTTTCAGAGCCTTTCTATTGGCTAATAAAAAAATGCTTTGTTTTTTGGTGACCCAAGAGAAAGAAGAGCTAGCATGTCATGAGGGAAAATAAATATTTTTATGTTTAAAAAGTGTTTTAAAACAATTTAAAATCACTTCCAGTATCTTTAAGAGACATGAGTGTAAGATTCGAACAACTGAGTCATGAAATATTCATTTTTTCATCCTGACCTATAATGGAAATTTGGGAGTAATTGATGGCTAGCTTTGGTGCCTTGGTTGTAAAAAGGAACTGTTATCTGCTCTGCCAGTGGCCGAGGCGAGCGTGCTGGCGTCCACCTGCGACATGGCTGAGGAGCTGAGCCGGCAGCTGGAGGACATCCTCAGTACCTACTGCCAACAGGACGCCACCGAGGACGCAGCCCTGCCCAACGGCCAGTCCGACAGCCTGGAAGTGAACGGCCTGGCCGACAGGGAGGACGGCAAGTCGGAGGAGGTCAAAGTGAATGGAGGAGGCGGCGGTGGTGGTGGCGGCGGTGGAGAGAGAGACCAGAAGAAGACACAGGACAAGAAGAAAGTGAAAGGACTCGGTGAGCTACAGTGGTTGAACGGGCGAGTGCATGAGAGGGCCAACACACATTTATTAAGTGGGTGGGGAAGGGTTGTTGTTGCTTGGATGTATGAGACAGCTATTTAGATAGAGAGCATGGAAAGGCTACTCCCTTTAGCATTTCCAAGACTCTGTGATTTGTGTGTTAATGGTTTTAAGTGCTAAATGTCTTACTGTGTACAGCTCATTCTGCCTTGTCTCTGATTACTAATGTGTGTGTGTGTGTGTGTGTGTGTGTGTGCGTGCACTGCAGGAAAGGAGATAACCCTTCTGATGCAGACTCTGAATACACTGAGCACCCCAGAGGAGAAGCTGGCAGGCCTGTGTAAGAAGTATGCTGAACTGGTAAGTCCAAAATGCTTGTATCCTTACAAGGCTCTGCCTGTTGCCACTATGACAAAAACAGCCCTGGTCCCTGCAACTATTGCCAAGAAGGGAGAGGGCAGGCCTGGGCTTTAGGTATTCATGACTCATTAGCTTGCTTTCTGACCAAGATGTCAGTTGAGCGACAGGATAAGCCCTCTTTCCGAGAAAATACAACCTATGAGTATTTATGTATTATTATAGTAGTTGTTTTTGACTGTGTCTGGAAGTCCTACATGCCCATTCCTGGTCTGATGTGTATTTAGATCCTCCTGTGTGTTTGCTAATTCATCAAATATAGATAATTCTGAATTACAGCACATGTCCAAAGCATGCTGAAAACCGAGCATGCAAAGCACTCTGCTAAGCATCATGGGTTCTTAAGAGTTGATGACCTCTGCTTCCTATGTCTGTCAGTGCTGAACAGGGAGAGGATGTGTGTGTGTGTGTGTGTGTGTCAGACTGCAGTCAGCAGAGAGAAACCTGGCACTGGGTCAGTTCTCTTGTCACAGTATCAGATTTGGCAAGGCCTGCAGCAGGAGAAGCTAGCAGAGCGTGAAGCAAAGGCTCCAATCCCAGGGAGTCCTACAGAGGTTGCTTAGTGGTCTTTGGGGAACCGATAATGGGAAAGGGTAGCGCACTTCAAAAACATTCACTAATCCTGCTGATACAGACCCTATCTAGTCAATTCATTCTGAAAACAAACAGGAAGAGGGTATAGTCATAACTGGCCTAAGACAAATGTATGGAACTTTTGTTAGTTCCCATTTTTATATTTTACTAGTAATTAATATTAAATTTGAGCATATTAGTCAAATTGATGAATGTTCTAAAAATTGTACTGAAATCTAATAGGAACAGTTGTGTTTCTTAACTATTTCACACTTTTTCTTTTTTTGAGGTAATGGAGGATATAATGGCTTTGGCTTAATGGCTTTTCCTCTATCATTTCCTTCATCTCTCTTTTCCTCTTTCTCTCTCTCTCTCTCTCTGCCTACTGCTTGCGTGAAGCTGGAGGAGCACCGTAACTCCCAGAAGCAGATGCGCTCACTGCAGAAGAAGCAGACGCAGCTGGTGCAGGAGAAGGACCACCTACGGAACGAGCACAGCAAGGCCATTCTGGCCCGCAGCAAGCTGGAGAGCCTGTGCCGCGAGCTGCAGAGGCACAACCGCACGCTCAAGGTGGGTTTGCGGCCCTCTCAGGAAACGGACTGCACATGCAGTTTCTAGACGGCACCTTCCCAGTTCAGAGTGGTGAACATGAATTTACTAAGTTAGCAAAATCATCACTGCCTGAAATCACTATACATGATGGAAATATGCATGTAGGCAGACCTCCTATTGACACCCACATATTTAGTAAAACCAAAACAAAGCTGTTATCTGTCTCCCTGTGCAGGAGAGTGGTGTCCAGCGTGCGCGGGCAGAGGAGGAGATGAGGAAGGAGGTGACGTCTCACTTCCAGGTGACACTCAATGACATCCAGGCGCAGATGGAGCAGCACAACGAGAACAACGCCACGCTGCGCAAGGAGAACATGGAGCTGGCCGAGAAACTCAAGAAGCTCATCGAACAGTACGAGCTCAGGGAGGAGGTAAGCTACAAGACGTGTGTGTGTGTGTGTGTGTGAGAGAGAGATAATCGAGTTTTCTATACCATATGTGGCTCCATGCTCCTATTGAATTTAATACGGATCCGTCATCACCAGAATTGTCTATTATAAAAGACTGAACTTTAACTATAACTAACTATTTTACTACATATGTCAACAAATGGCCCTCATGAATGTGCAACTAATTAATGAAAAACTCCTTTGCAGCACATTGACAAAGTGTTCAAGCACAAAGACCTTCAGCAGCAGCTGGTGGACGCTAAACTGCGACAGGCCCAGGAGCTGCTCAACGACTCCGAGGAGCGCCACAAGAAGGAGAAGGAGTTTGTACGTGTCTTTCTTTACTACCCTGTATCTACAGCTCCCTTGTAGTGTGCCATAGTAATGCAGCTTTGGTAAAGAGTCTCAGTTTCACAGTAGTTGTTTCCATACTTTGTTTGCCTGTACAGCTCCTGAAGGAGGCCATGGAGTCCCAAAGAATGTATGAGCTGATGAAGCAGCAAGAGGAGCACCTAAGGGAGCAGGTGAGACCCCCTATTTCCCTAACAGACAGCCGTCTTTAGCATGGCTCAGCAAAATGACACCAGTCCAATGTTGGGATGGCCTGTCTGTCTTTGATATTGGCAAAATGGCTCGATCAGGTCTCATCAATTAAAGCTGCTCCATGGGTCAATCTGTTCACTGAATAACACAGGCCGAGGGACCATAGGGCCATAACAATCTAGTGAAGTTATGCTAGTCTGTAATGACATCTGAAAACAATCTTAAGCTACTTATGGTATTTAGCTGGCACAGACATGCACGAGACGGGCTGCAGCAGAGGTGCCCAACCAGTCGTTTGCAAAGTCAGTGCAGGTAGATCACAAAACGTTCTTAGAAAAAAAATTTTTTTCACAAAGGCCGATAAAGATATGGCACCCCTGGACTACAGCAATACTTGGCGCAAGGTATACCTTTACTAAAAGCACACAAAAGCAAGTGCCATTCCTGAACAGTGAGATTAACCTTATCCTGTCAATGTGCAGAGTCATAGTTAGAATAGAATAGAAAACAATAATAGACAATGGGCACTTACTAAAGTAAAAACAGATTTGGAATTTGTTTCCATAGGTGGTTTCCCCTTCAGATGTTTTTGTCATTTTTTAATATGTTGCACATTTCTCCTTCCTTTTCAGTTATCATTATACACAGAGAAGTTTGCGGAATTTCAGAATACACTTTCAAAGAGCAACGAGGTGTTCACGACCTTCAAACAGGAAATGGAGAAGGTAAGCACCCTCCATGTGAGCATTAGAGTTAAATATGTCTTCTGAAACATAGAAATGGTGTGAATTTCAGAAGGTGGTTATATACAATACTATATGCAATATAATTTTTTTTTTCTGATCTCCTTCATGGTAATTGGTAAAGAAATCTGTGCATTCACTGTATGTACAATGACACCTCTTGCTCTGCTCCAAGAGCCATGGGTAGGCCTAGTCCTTAAGCTGTGGTCTAATCTGTCCACCTTGGCCACAGATGACGAAGAAGATTAAGAAGCTGGAGAAGGAGACAACGATGTACAGGTCACGCTGGGAGAGTAGCAACAAAGCCCTGCTGGTGATGGCAGAAGAGGTAAGAGCCGCTGAGCCGTCGTAAGCATGCAGGGCTACATGTATACAGTGCGCTGTCGAGGAAGTCACAACACTAGATTCTAGGATTGCGTCAGTAATCAAATAATAAAGGCATATGTTTAGTCCATATGTTATGTGATGTGGATATACCGTTTTCACAAACAAGGGTAATAAAGGTACATCACATTTTTATAGCACTTTTCAGGGCACCCAAAACCAGCTATGGAATGGGAGTACCCCTCAATGGCACACAGGGCTTAAAGTTTTCCGTCCTATGACGGATATCCGTCAACCAGAGGCGCAAGAGGGATGCGTATTAATTGGAAATAAGTCAGTGGATTGTCACAAAGTGGTTCATTCGCTAGTAGAAGCTCAAAATGTTGGAAAATGGTGCTTATGCCTACACACGTTGCTTAAATAAACGAAATAGCAAAGACTCATAGATTCAAAGCTGCAGGCTCTGTAGCTGCGAGTGAATAGGCTATTCTATGGCAGTATAATCCCCTATCACAAATAATGAAATATCACTTCCTACTAACCTCTGCGTCAGCCTGTTGTTGTGAGAATCCATGCTGCTTTGAGGAACGCATTTGTAACTTTTTGCTTCGCTGTAAGTGCTTGAACCAGGATCTTGCAGCTCTGTATACATTTGTATATCCAGCCGTCAGCGTTTAAATTAAATTAAATTAAATTAAATTAAACTCAATTCAATTTTATTTGTATAGCGCATTTTACAAAAGACAGGTATCGTAGCGCTTAACAAAGAGCACCAATTAGCAAGTGGATATGTTTTTTGGCCATGCGTCGTCGCGTGGTGCCTTCCAATATATTCTTTGCAAACGGCTACTACAACCTCCTTGCAGGATGAGATGTTGGAAGTTCATAAATTCAGGTAGGCTGAACACAGACCTTTCCTTCCACTCTTCTTTGTACGTCCTACATTTGCTAACAACTTTTCTTTTCGTCGCTTTGGACAGTGACATTTTGCTTCGCTAGCTAAGAATCTTGAGTGTTTCACACATCCCAAACAGAAACAACATGAGGATGTCATGCGAGAATAAGCAACTTCAACTAATGCATAGCCAAATCATTAGCTATTCAGGTTGCTAAGCCTATCTGTTGAATGACGAATGATAGGAGCTGTTTTTATTTTGTTGCCTATAGCCAATGATAGGCCTATAAATAGAGTAGCATATAGGCCTATGATATAGGCTAAAAAGTTTTTTTTTTTTTCAGTAGGAAAGCATGGTTTGCCTGATGATGGCCCGCGATTGAATTGTCAAAAAAAATTTCCCCCCCCCCCCCCCTTTGGGTATCCTGAGAAGCGCTATACAAATATAGGGGACAGTGTACACTGCAGGACAGTTCATCATGTTTAAAAATGACCACAGTGTTTAGTACCCAATGAAACAAAACCAGGCTACCTATTCGTGCAGAGGCAGTTTGAGAGAGAACCACTGAATCTGCTCCTTGGATTGAGCCCGGTCTATCAGTTATAGCCAGACTATCCATTCTCATGTTATAGTCAGGCTTGTCAAGCTAGAACTGTCTAGTTGTAGTAGACATTGCTGTAATATCATCTGCCATGATGATGCATTGGTTAGAATTGAATTGCTGTTGAAGTATTAACTGTGTGTGTGTGTCCATGTGCAGAAAACCCTGCAGGATAAGGAGCTGGAGGGCCTCCAGCAGAAGGTACAGCGGCTGGAGAAGTTATGCAGGGCCCTGCAGATCGAGCGCAACGAGCTGAGCAAGAAGATCCAGGAGCTGGGCGACGGCAGCAACCCCCCCGAGACCTCTGGAGGAGATGGAGGAGAGACGGCGGCAGAGGCCAGCGAGGAGCAGGAGCCCAGAGACTCTGAGGAGGGCAGCCCCTCCCACGCCCATACCGACACCTCCCAGGCAGAGACTGAAGTCGTCGACGTCACGTGTCCCTCCGCGTGCCACTGCGAGCCCGAGGCGGTGGCCGAGTTGCCTAGGGAGCCGTGTGCGCTGGGAGCCCGGGATTAAGGCACCCCCTCTAGGCTTGGGACACCTCAGATGGTCCCTCATCTCCCCCACCCCCCTGGCCCTCCATCTCTTAATCTTCATTGACCACCACCACTACTACTATTCCTTTCTTACACCAGCTGTTCAGCTTTAGGTTTCGCTCAGTAGCCACAGATGTGGATTTGTCTGTGCGGCGGTCTCCCTCTCCGCTCAAAGAGTTTGTCTGTTGTCAGGAAAGTTTGTGCCTTTCAAGATGGTTCTTGCTCTGCGCCTTTCTCACTTTTGTTTGTTTGTTTGTTGGTTTGAATGGTTACTCCATCACTCCATGTCCATTCCATTTGGGGAATGAGAACCATATCCTGAAAGTGAGCTCACTGTCAATAGGTTTTGAAAGGCTACAGAAAAATTGCTGCTGCTTAAAAAAAAAAAAAATACTATTCCTTTATTTGAGAAGATGGAGCTGAAATTATCTTAATGTTTGTGTGTGCGTGTGAGTGTGCATGCGTGTGCTCTTGTGTGGACTGCTGCACTTGGCTATTGGTCTCATTTACCATTGCGGAGGTTTTGAGACTAGTAAGTCTTTAAATATGTGGTGGACCCGTCGCAAAAGCCTCCTCTTGGGTTAAGTTTGTCTTTTGCCTTAATGTATATCTTTACTCACTCCATATTTTAAATTATTCCGTGTTCCCGATATTAAAAGATGAATATGGAGGTGTGGCGTTCCCCCTTCTATCCATACTTTTTCCAATGTAACTCATCTATACATTCTGAAAATGGCAGTATGAAACCACTACGTTGGTTTCAAATTGGTTCATTATGTGAGTTTATACATTGAGTTTATGTATTGTTTTAGACAATCCATACTATGGCATTGTGCTTATCATTCCATTGTATTTCTGACAGACATTTCACTTGAATGTGATCATGACCACTGAAAAATATACAACCAATTCTGTAATTCTTGGATACGTTAAGTCATTTGTTCGTTAGCTAGCACATTGACACTGTAATGTTTTGGTGTGTTCATCAGAATGGGTTGACTGCTGCACATTTACTTTTTATCCGTTAACATCCACCTCTCGTGTTTTGATTCAGGTAAAATAAAGTGACAGTAACAGTTCATTCCTATGCAATACCAGCCTCCGGTCTGTCTAGATGCCTTTGATTTTTTGAGCATCACCACAAGACTTTATCGCCTTCCTATGAGAGAAGGAATGTATAACTTCAACTCTTGTTCAGTACGTGCTTATATTACTCTCAAAGATTGTTTCTTTTGCAACTCTCGTTTTGGCTTTGGATAATTTTGTTTTCCCGTAAAGATTGTTTTCTACTTATAAGTATGCCTTTTTACTGGAATTAGTTTTACCATCTAATGTTTTGTGTAGGGGTTTACTGTCCAGTTTATATTTAAGTCTTCCATTTGTCTCCATGTATTGTGGGCAAATAAAAAATAATTAAGGTCTGATTCAGTGGCAAACATAAGATTTATTTTCCTTCCTTTGCACTACTGTTGGACCTACTTTATTGAGTAGGCTCAATTTTTACTTTATTGAGTAGGCTCCTTTTTTCTTTTCTTTTGCGTGTCCTGTACAAATAATTCGCTTATTAAAGATATAAATACATTCTCAGAGTATTGTGGATTTTTGGATGTTTCCAAAAAAACACCTTAAAACATGGCCTGTGAAGAGTGAATTACCTACACATTCTTAACTCAATAGCTACCTCTGAACGACATAAATCACAATTATCTGTCTTCCCTGCCTCTTATTGACTCCCTGTTGCCAGTTGAGGTCAATGCCAGGACTGATTCTCCTGCCACTTACTCACACATACGCAAACACACACATTCACACACACCAACTACCAACCAGCACCAGTCACTTTGTGTAGTAGTGGTGCTCTGCTAACTACCCCTCATTACCTAATTAGTCTATCTCAAAAGACCATTTGTCTGTTCATAATGTCACTTTACTACAAAAATGCTCTTTTTACACAATTTTTGATATTCTTATATATTTATATAACTTTATTTAATTGCATATTTAAAATTGTAACTTTTGTATTTAATCTTATGTGTATGCACCTGGGGTCAGAGAGTAACTCTCCTTAAGTCTGACATGTGGCAGAATTGACTTAAGTTGACTTGAGTTGACTTCTAACTGAGATGCTCTGAAGAAACAGTAGCAGTCCGTCTTTTAAAAAAAGAGATGACAGATCTGAAGAGAGGGCGTTTCCTCTTGGACCAGGCAAATGAAGTGGATAGTGGAAGGGGTTCCTCGTTGTCTGGGACAACACAGGCACTAGACTCCATGCCTGAGAAAATGGCAAAAACAGAATATCAGAAAGTATGACAAGTACATTTAGTACTGTACAGATCAAACCAAATCAATCCAATTGGAGTCAAACACAATGCTTTTTTTGTTTGTTTTTTGAACTAAAATAGAAATATGTGCTACTGGGGCTTGCATAATCGCTGCCCAAGGATAGGGCCTTGAAGTTAAGATGGCTGCCACCTTTGACCTTCGCTTCAGAGAACAATTTAGAGAGAGAGAAATTAGTTTGAGACTGTCATGGCATGCCACTAACCAAGCATTTCCCTTCTATCTGTCTGCTTGCACACCAGCTATCCTTCCTGCCTGCCTAGATACTGCCCTGTCTGCCTGCCTGCCTGCCTTGCTTGACGTTCATCTATCCATTCAGTCTCACTTGAAATAGGACGTGTGTGTGTGTGTATAAAAATTACCATTATTATCATCACAGATGTTGAATACTTCTAATCCATCTGTATTTTCTTTTTTTTGTTTATCTGACTTCTTTTTCTGAGAAAAAAGGAAGGTGTGTCAATTTTTTATATTGTCATTGTTATTTCATTTGCATTACGTGATATATTGTACAGTGTATATATTGTTGTAGTGCACAATAATTTTACCTTTAGGAAAGAAGTTACTTTTTGTATGCTTGAAAGGAATCTCAGTAATCCTCTCCTTTTCTTTAACTTCTTAGGTTTTGTGTCCTCATCATCTGTCACATCGGTCATCATCTCACTGATTAAAGATCTAACAATAATCATCTCAACTGAAGGATCCATTGATTCCAAGGCCTTCAGGAGCCTGTTATGAGATCCAAACTTAATCAGGAGATCTTTGTGAATGACTCTCAACACATTTCTGACGTTGATGCTTGCTGGGCAAGGGTCTGTCTTTGCGACACCACTTGCTGTCACAAGTTCAGAAAGCACCTTGTCAATAAGGACTCTGCATCTCTCTAACATTTCATCAGAGAGGGAATCCTCATTTTGTAATTTTGTCACTTCAAAAAACAGCTCAATCATCAGTAAATTTACAAGGCAGAAGTAGTCTGTGACATCATCATGACTTTTAAAAGGTTTCGTGTCATGCGTGAATCCAGAACCAGGTCTATTACAGCCCTCAAAATCAGGAGTACCAGATTTCATGAAAGTCTCATGAATGTTCTCAGGTGAATGCAGCATCTGGGAGACTATGCCCATCACATCTTTAGTCATTGCATCCATGGCAACCTCCAGGACTTTGGACAGAATCTGAGATGGTGATTCTGAGGCATCTTTTTGTCCCCTTTCAGCCATCAAACTCAGTCGTTCTGGACAAGACAGTGAGGCTACAGCAAGTTTAATTGGAAGCAACTGGAAGCAGGGCAGAAATAAACTCCTAATGCTTTCCTGCACAAATCTGCCTGATATTTCATTTGCAATGGCTCCTTCAGGTGCATCATGGCCGTTTGTCATGGCAGCCAGAGCAGAAGAAAAAGCAACAGATTTTCTTCCCGTCAGGAGAAGCTGGTAAATGTCCTCTATTAGTTCACAGGAAGATCTAATAGTTTCTCTGAAGAGGGATTTTTCCAGTCTTTTCAACACAGACATAGGACTTCTTTGTGTTGAGCTTTCCTCAAGTAGGCGGAACTTGTCAATGATTCTGTTCACAGCACTAACAACTGTTTCAAGAGGCATGCAAGAAGCCTTGTCTTGAGGCAAGACATGGAAGTCCATGTTTCCTGCCAGCAAAGCGCCTGCGTCCAGGGCATCTATGGTGGAGAACTCGGATAGGACTGGAGAAGGTGGCTCAGGTAGAGTCTCCTCGCTCCAGTTTGACCACGTCCCAAGAGAAACGACTGACATGGCAGAATCAAGTCTCTGCTGTTCCTGGCTAGCTTTTTAGGTTAATCCTTCAACACTTTTAGTCAGTGCAATAACAGTGTCCTTTACTGTACGGACTTCCCCATCAAAGCTGACCTGCACATCCTGAAGAGCATCCAAGACATGGGTAACAACTTCTTTAGAAAAAGTGAATTGTTTAACCCGCATTTTCTGTCTTGAAAGCTCGGTAAAGAAGCGTTTTAACTGCAATTGCAAGCAATTAAAAACAACACGGGTGGTGGACCAGACTTTAAATTTGTCATTCAAATTATCCTGGGTTGGTGTGGAGCTCACAAGATACTGCACCTCTTTTAAGATCATTTCCACTGCACTGGACGCAGCAGAAGTTGTGTCTGAGGCAGGGCAGTTGTTAACATGGTTCTCTGACATCACCATTCCAGTTAAACTTTGAGAGAGTTTCATCAATATCTGGCTGACTTCTTTGGTCAAAATAGCCTTGAATTCATTGCAGGAGAGTTACTCTGCTATTTCAGACTCTTTATCACAGGCTTCAGTAGGCTCTTTTGTCTGACGCATCTGAATATCATCAGAGACACTAAAACCTGTCATAACTCGAAGAGCCGTTGTCATCGATGCCAACAGTGACTTCAGCTTCTTGTTTCCATCACAACATGTTTTGGTTGTGTGGAGAACAGCATTCATTGCTTCCCAGGTGACCAATGGTAAAGCTGAGTCAATTTCACTTTCCACAACAGCTGAAGTCGTGCCTGTTGCAGAAATAATGTGTGCTTCGAGAAGAGAGGCCACATTGTGAACTAACTCGGAGCTAATGGTCTCAATGGGGGATGGAGGAACAACCTTAGCAATTTTGACATTAAATGTGTCAACAACTTCTCTAATAAGAACATCTGTCAAATGCTGCAGGTTAGTTGCTGGACCAACTCCCTCTAACTTTTTCATTTTCTCCTGAAGAGAACAGTGAATGCCCTCCATTGGCATCTTATACTCGGCTTTGAAGGCTAAATTCACTGAGTTGCTTCCAACAGACGAGGGTGAACTATAAGACATAGGGAAAAGATATATATTTAATGTAATAATAATATTCAAAGAAATTTAATGTAGGCTAGTCAGAACCAAACAAATACCATCAAAGCTTTCTCAAATGCCTAGTGTTTAGTGTAAGCAATAAGAGTATTACTATAGTAACCATTATCTATCACTATAGTAACAATCCACAATCACTGAATATCACAAATACCATAGCAACCAACATAATTACCTAGCAACTATCATTGTACTCACCTCGATCACAATAGCAACATGACTACATTAGCAATGGCCCAGTGAACATTCCCCTAACCTTAGAAACATCAATTTGCATTTGCAACAAAACGGACTACCCTAGAAACCACCATACCAACTTGAATACCTACACCCTAGTAATTGCATTAATCACCTCATTGTCACCTTAGCTGTGAATTGGCATAGAGTGCAGGTCATTCAGGAAATACTTGATCATTTCTGATAGACACACTGTAGGCCTACCTCTTTGTTGACAACTGAGATAAATTAGGCTCCTCATATTCTGAACGGACTTGGCTGGGAGCCTTCTTCGAAATAATGTCCACCATGACACCACGCTTGAAAATGACCACATCATCATCTTCATAGTATATAACTGATGATGTTGATGCATCACTGCATGATGATGATGATGTGTCACTAAGCCATTTTTCAGCTTTGTCCTCCATGTCTGATGCAGGAATATTCGAAAGCAGTCTCACAACAGCTGGAATGACTACTTTGACTGTACACTGTGACACCACCTGTATGATGCTTCTGCACAGTTTATAGAACTCAACAGCTGAGACCTATTTTGAATATGGAAAATAAATCAAAGTTTGCTTCATCATGTGAACCATGGGCCTCTGAAACGAATAATACTTTTTACAACCAAATTTGAAAATGGTTTATAGATTCATAGATTTATAGATTCATTGCCACTTACAGGATCGCTGGTTGCTTGATGAAGAGCTATCCATTCCCTGCAGCAGATGGACAATTTGTAATTAATTTCATTTTGCGGATGAAATCATATTAACACACAGCAATAATGTAATTTACAGTATGCCATATTATTTGATAGACGTTATATTTCAGTTCCAAATACTGAACACCACATACTCTTTGCCCATGTGCTTTATGTAGTCACAGATTGACATATCCTCAGGCAGATTTTCAGGAGATGGCATGGCATGACCATTCTCCTCATCTTGCTCCACCAGTGAAGCCACTGTAAAGATTGATACTGATTTAGGTTCTAAGTTACTGATGTTACCTTTAATTGATATCACAAGACTAATTGGCAAAGCTACAGTGTACTGAAAGAGTACACTGTAGGGGGAGGAAAGACTTACCAACATGTGTTGTGACACTTGACTTCTCAGCAACCAGAATTTCACTGGTTTTCATTTTTCTATGTAGAATATATACATTTCTTAATATTACAGGCTCATAAGCACTTTTCTTTCTTTTTTTATAGATGTTAGGTAGGCTAAGTGTTATTCATGTTATGCCTAAATGCAAAATAAGATACAAGCTATACAACTTTACAACATTCTTCCCTTATTACTTGTACCCAGTTGTATTCATGATAAAATACAAATACAAATGAAATCTCTCCCATTTAAAGTGGGGTCAACTGAAATATAGGACATGTTTTCTGAGCTTTTAACAAACCTTAGGTGAGAGATTTTCATTGTGACGCCATTGCTGTACCAGGCTACGTCAGAATCTTTCGGATGCGTTCAGGCTCTGAAAATTCGTGAAAATAATAATTTAAAAAAATACAGATTGTTAACAGATTGACCTAAACAGAACCGTTGACGCAGTAGCCAGACAGATTATAACATCAAAAAGTTTTTTATTGCTATTGCTTCTACATTTAGAGCGGTTTCCGCAATTGTCTTTCCACCGGCTTCTGCACGCTAAAACGCCGCTAGGTAGGCTATTAGGCCAACGTGTTGGCGACAGAGGAAAATCATTGTCTAACAACTTGGGAAAAGCTAAGTGGTCGGTTGTAGACGTACAGGCTGAGCAAAGTATTTGCAACTGTTGTGATCTCTTGGCCTAGGGTCGGTACCATCGGTCCTCTAGCGCGCCTATGTGGGGATTTTGTATTGTGAAACAATTAAATTACAGTAACGCCGGTTTGCCGATTGTGCAGCCTAGAACACACGTTCATAGAAGTGTAGCCTCCATGCGTCAGTAAGAAAACTCTTCTATGGAATGTCCACTAGATGTCAGACGTTCTATCCACAGGTATTCACCAAAGCCACATATTCCCTGGAATTTATCCATCATAAAGGCATAATGTTTAATGGATGAATAGATATGTACTGTATGTGCAAGTGGGATTAGATGTATAGGCTATTTTCTTTATTTATCACATGTATTAAGAAAGAACAAAAAACTTCTTTCACTATGACACAGTTGTAATACCTATCACAATTAACCTGGCACAGCTGGTCAAATCCAGTCAACAGTAGTTGTCTACTGTTACGCATTACTGTGCTTAGCACAGCGAGGGCATCAGTGTTTCTGCATCCAGTCCAATAATTATATTTCTACCGGTGCAAAGGAAATTTACACAAACAATATCTCAAACAACATTTTCAGGTCACAAGGACTTTTTAGATAGGATGCTATAGGCTCTCTCCTCTTTCAGGCAAAAATTGTTTTAACACGGGAGGGGTATGTTCATTTTAACAAGCAGAAAACAAGTGATTAACAACAGACTAAGACTAGTGTTTGGGGAGGGTAAAGGGGCAGCCGTAACAGAGAAGAAGAGGATTGTTATTTAAGACTTGTCCTATTAAATGTCCTTGTCGTATCCTGTGATTAGTTCTTTAGTTAGACTATCTCTCCATATATCCCATACAAGAACTCCTGATGAGGTAAGTAACTGCATTCAAGCACTGAGGAAAGCCTGAATGGTCTGGTATACAAACGAAACACAGTTACATGGGTAAGAGGCATCAAATGCAAATGCTGTGGCAATTTGATGGTAAACGTGTCCCATACAGTAAGTTAAAGGCGCTCTAAGCGATGCTGTTTCACGTCACTTCTTGTTGACGTTCGAAGTATTGTCAAACAAAACGGACGATAGCTCCAGAGAGGGTTCAAGAGTTATAAGTTAGCTTACTCCTCCCCCTCCCTCCCATGCCTCCCGAAAGACTTATGAACCTTGTCGTTTATTGGCTGGAACACTGTTATGTTTCGTTTTCGTTTGTTATGCTAGGTTTGCTCACTGTGTTATGTTGCCGTTTGTGGAGCCTGTGCTGTCTTCAGAGACTGCGTTTTTTACAGTGTGTTCAGGGGACAGGCAGCTAGCAGATTGTGAGGAGATGTTTGCTGTATGTAACAACACATGTTTTAGTCCTAAAAACGTGTCACATCGCTCAGAGCACCTTTAATTCCAAATTAAATTAGAAAATGAAATAATAGCTGCAGCTGGGTAATTAGGGAGTTCTAAATCATACTGCACTATATAAAGTGTCTAGTAGATTAAAAAAAAGCCAATTCCCAGAAACATTTTGATAAACAATGGACTGGGTCTTAAACTGAAGTCCAGGGACCCTTACAGGACCGCAACACCTTGACAGGGTGTCCATTAAAAGTTGGCTATTAAGAAACATTCATTTAAATTGTACAATTTATCAATTTAAAATGTATAATTTATCAACAGTTTTATCTGGGAACTATTGCTGAGCGTAATATGAATTATACGGACATTATTGTAGCAACACAGGAAGTTGAGCGTTTTCTTTCCGCCTCCTAACCCGGCGCAGTTTACACGCGTGCCCATTTCTTTTTTAGAAATCAGTCTGAATATAGTGAGATTTATTGGATACGAACGCTACCGTTATGGTAAATATATATATATATACATATTATATCGGCGATTTATTGTTAATGAGTGGAGATGTTCCAGTGTCATGGCATTTGCACTTAAAACGTACTACCTGATAAGCTAACGAGCTAGCGGTCTTGCTAGGTCTTTTAATCAAACGATTTCTTGATTAACGGTGATAAAAGTAGAATTTCTTGTTTTATTCTTACATGGGTTGCGATTTCTTGAAATATGTGTGTTGATGTGTTATAAGTAAACTCTTAACGCTACCAGATGGCGCCCCGTTAGAGGCGTCTATTTTGAATAGTTGGCATTGCTTTTTTTGCCCTGTAACGTTTATCATAATATGATTATTGACTATGTAATTTATGAGGTCTACATCAATAAACTGTTTGTCATATAATGCCAAATAATAATGTAAAATTATATTTGTTAGACATTTGCTGGAACCTTACCCTCTTTCTGTCTATTGTAGAAACCCATTCTGCTACAGGGCCATGAAAGGTCCATCACGCAAATCAAATACAACAGGGAAGGCGACCTATTGTTTTCCGTTGCCAAAGATCCCGTAAGTTCAAAGACTTGCTATTTAGGATAGCCGTGAATCAACTTCAACATCTATCTGAACTAGTGTTAATGGCAGAAAGATGCTCACTTTTTTCTCTCTTTTCAGGTGGCAAACGTATGGTATTCTGTTAATGGAGAGCGGCTCGGCACATATAATGGCCATACTGGTGCCGTGTGGTGTGTAGATGTTGACTGTATCCTTTATTAAACACGTTTGAAATAAATATATTAATTATTAGTTCCTTATAAGCATCAGCAATGAATCATAGTCACTCATTTGCTGAATTTGAAACAGTTTTTGCATATGCAACACTCAAGTTGTAGCCCACTGGTGTGTCGGGTGTCTCTTGTCCTTAATAATGATTGCAGGGGACACCAAGCATGTACTGACAGGATCTGCTGACAACAGTTGCAGGTTGTGGGATTGTGAGACGGGTAGGTGGAAGATGCACTAAGCCTCCGTATACAGTTTAAGATTTGAACTGGTCAGTTATGATGAGTGTATATTGAGTGAATCAGGGCCTGTACCCTGGGCATGGAGTAAGCCTTGTCCTAGAGAAAATCTTTAAAAACTGCAATTGTAGACCAGGGGCCTATTGCACAAAACTAGGATAAAGGACTAAGCCAGGATATCTTGGTTATACTGATAAATGATTGGTTAGTTCAGCCAGGATAACCAAGATATTGCGGCTTAATCCCTTATCCTAGTTTTGTGCAATAGGATCCAGGCCCTTGAATTGGGATCTGTTTGTTTATATCCACACGTCCTTTGCTTATTACTGATAACCCTGTATTACATTGTAACTCTTTGATAACATTCTGTGTGTGTGTGTGTTTTAGGAAAACAGCTTGCTCTGTTGGACACAAGTTCGGCCGTGAGGACCTGTGGCTTTGACTTTAGCGGCAACATAATTATGTTCTCCACCGATAAACAGATGGGTTACCAGTGTTATCTGAACTTCTTTGACCTGAGAGACCCTCAGCAGATTGGTAAGTTCCACTCTGCTTTCATGATCATTTGTGTTTGTGTGTGTGTTCTGTGACTATCTTAAAATATGTTAGTATGCTTTTTTGTTGTTTACTACTATAATTCTCTAAACCCTAACCATATATTACACAGAGGACAACCAGCCTTACGTGTCGGTACCCTGCAGCGAGTCAAAGATCACCAGTGCCGTGTGGGGACCTCTTGGGGAGTTTGTCATTGCTGGCCATGAGAATGGCGAGATCAACCAGTTCAGCGCCAAGGTACAGTGTGTATTTTTCTTTCTGACAATTCTTTTGAATACTTTTGAATGCATACTTTTTATTATAAGTGGAACCGCTTAATATAGAAAATGTAATATGTTTCTGATGGGCAGTCTACTTTGGGTGGTAGTACCACTTTGGTAACTGGGTGGTATGTAATTTCACTGTATCCAGAAAAGTTTGTGTGTGTGCTTTTTAAGAATGTAGAATTCAATCTTTATTTATAAAGTGTGTATGTGTGCCTAGTCTGGGGAGATCCTGAAGAAGGTGAAGGAGCACACAAAGCAGATCAACGACATCCAGTCATCTGTGGATCTCACCATGATCATCACAGCCTCCAAAGACTGCACTGCCAAGGTAATAAAGCTGTGACAGGGTGTGTTGATGACCTTAAAGGCATTGTTTGGAGTTAGTCAGTCCAGTCTGAATTTGCTCGTTGGTAGAATTTAGTCATCTCCTGATAGGTATATTGCAAATACAGGCAGACATAGACCCCTTATTTCAATATTAGGCAAAATACACTTTGTTTTTTTTGTTTGTTTTTTTACACTGTTACAACTGTTTAATTTTTTTACCTGTTCATGTGGGTTAATTTTCTGTGGAAATTGATGGATGAACATGGAGGCCTGCTGGTTTAATGTCAATTCTATTACAGATTAGGCTGAAGATAGGAGAGACCTCATTACGCGTCCTCTATTTGGCAGCTAAATGAATCTACCACCACTCATGTCTTATGATCATCTTCCTCCATGTTCATTTCAACTTATCTACAATTCACTCTGTCCTTTCCTAACAAAATGTAGAGACTCCTTTTGTAAAAAAAATATTCTTGAGTCACTGACATATCAAATCCTAATCACTGATCACTAATTACTCCTTTAATCCAGTTTGATTGAATGTTCTGCTTGTTGGGGTGTCGGCAAAACTTTGATGTCAATCTGTAGCCGTGTAAGATATTCCGAGATCAGCCACTAGAGGGCATTTTCACCCTCATTTGACTGCCTTAGACTAGTGGCTCAGTATTTCTCCATATGCCTTTATTTTGTATCAGAAGAGGATAACTGAATGCATACTGCTTCATGACTAAAGAAACAGAATTGTGTCCCCTAAAAATACCAGTTATGTTTCCGCTTTCAGCTATTTGACTCAACAGCGCTTGACCACATCAAGTCCTTCAAGACTGAGAGACCCGTCAACTCCGCCGCCATCTCTCCCATCATGGACCACGTAAGACCATCAGCACCCCACCCTAGTCTCAATTAGATTGCGTTTGTGTGTGTGTGTGTGTGTGTGTGTGTGTGTGTGAGAGAGAGAGAGAAGGAAAGGGAGAGAGAGAGAGCCCGCTGACCTGTGTATTTCCACCACTTGTGCAGGTGGTAATGGGTGGTGGACAGGAAGCCATGGAAGTCACAACCACATCTACAAGGATCGGCAAATTCGAGGCCAGGTAAAGACTTTTAATGTATCAGCTGTATACCTCTTTAAGCAACTCGTTAGCTAAATTAATTAATTTAGTCATGTTGAGTGTAAAGACTTGTTTTAATATATATTAATTAAGGCCACACCAATGAAATTAGTTGGTTCTCTGATTTTTTCAGGAAAAATATGGAGCGAGCGAAATAAAAATAAAAAAATGTTCTGAAGGTAAATTAGTACATTCACAGTTAATGTTCATTAAAGACATTTACACATGTGTTTAGGAAAAACTAAAAGTGGCCTAATTTATAAACTTAACTTTCACACCTCACAGCACACTTTTTGTCATGCAGGTTTTAGGCAATGTACGAAAATTCATAATTCTGTTATTCTATGTTATGTAAAGGTTTGACGGTTTGTCATTTATTTGAGAGTTTGTGAATCTAAGCTCCAAGCAAGCTGGCTGTGGAATTTAAGTATGACATATAGGCCTAATGTAGACTACGTTCAAACTCATTTTGTCACAGTTCATGGCATGGGCAGGACAGGGCATTAGAACGTCAAAATCACATTGATTCACCAGATAGCAATTAGATAGTGACTAAAACTCCGTGATCAGCGCAACGGAGATGAATATTCATCAACGTGCAGTCGTGAATCTAGAAAAGAGACTATTTTTTTGAATGAGAAACAGAAGCTTGTGTGTGTGTGTGTGTGTGTGCGCGCGCACGTGAGGATGTGAGTGTATAGGCACATGCTATTCATTTATTTATTGATTGATTTTGATGGCGGGTTTTTTTTCGCCTCTCAATCAATGAAATGTCAAACTCACCTTCACAGTTGCGCAAGCAGACTGCTCTCGGCACCGTGAGTACAACTGCGCAAAGTTCTCAACCATTTCAGGCATCTTTCCTCATAATCATGTCTCTTGTCTCGATTTGATTGGTTTTCGACATCACGTGAACACATCATGCTGTTTTCAGGATTATAGTTATCGGCCACAGTGTTTTTTATAGTCGTGTGAGTTCGAATTCAATTTTATTTTTATTTCATTTTGCATTTTTTTCAAACGGCGAATCCAAGAACCAACTAATTTTATTGGTGTGGCCTAAAATGAGAACGTGATTTTTATGGGAATTGAAACATACTGTTTTAGCTCTGTGTGATGGGGAACTTTTTTTTTTTTTTTTGCTGAAAAGCTGTTAATTCATGAGAGAAGAGGTGCTGGTACTATTTTGGACATTGCTTAATCGGACCAATTCATCAAGCCATTGACCCCTTAAATTAGTTGGACATAGAATTTTCATCTCTGTGCCATGCCACAGAATATCGATTTCTTCACACTTGAGGAGCTTGTCGGGTCCTATTAGCATCAGAGATTGTGGTAATCTCACTTGCTACAGGTTCAGTCACCCAAAAACATTAGCTTCCCTTAGGGACCCCACTGCCTGGGCCTTAACCTGAGTTTACCTTTCCGCCCTAATTTACACCAGACAGAGTTTTAGGCTCTGTTTTTCCACCACTGAAGTTTTGTGCCACAGTCTAGTCACAACACAGTGCAATCACATGGTTTTGAATAATTTGGGTTTCCTTAGCTTCCTTAGCTTTCATCCAAAGTGACGTACACAAATAAAATGCTACAAATAAATAATATCTTCTGGCCCTAGATAATCTCTATGAAACATTAATTCAGTGGTTCTCACTTTTTCTACCATTCCCTACTTTAGAGGCTGAGGAATACTACAAGCCCACCTTATGTCCATTGCCCCATCGATAAGCTTTAACACATTTTTTTGCGCTCCGAATTCATCGCCCCTCCCTCTCTATGTAGATCTAATCAGACATTGTTTCAACTTTTATTTGGGTCTAATGACTTTGTGTGTATGTGTTGTTGTTTTATTTTCTTCTAATGGGTCTTATCTTTAAATGGGTTAAATGAAGAAATAAAGCAAATGTCCTTTTTAATGATGCACATCCTATCTATCCTCACTAGTTGGCTCGTTCCACTTTTTGAGATCCAAAGCATTAACCGGCTCTATAGGCAAAGCATTCTGTCCTGACTGTGCTCATTGTCAGTGTTATGAATCCAGTCTTTCTTTTGTTTGTTTGTTTGCCGTTTCTAGGTTCTTCCATGCGGCCTATGAAGAGGAGTTTGGCAGAGTAAAGGGACACTTCGGTCCCATCAACTGTGTGGCATTCCACCCAGACGGTAAAAGGTAAGAGAAACATTTCTCACTTGGACCGTTTTTTTATTTGTACACCAGTATCAATATTTTTACATAGTGGATGAATATATCAATATATTCTGGTGTTCTGTTATGTTAAACTCTTAAAGATTCAAGGGCGTTTGTCACATGCATACATTTTATGGGTGTAGAAAATGCTGTCATCAGACTATTGTGCATAAAGGGGGAGGGGGGGGGGCAGTAGAAAGAGGCAGAATAAAGTGTGTGTGGGGAAGTGAAGTCACATAGAGATGGTGTGAGTAGGGGTGTGACCATAATTATGCAGCTCATGAAATGTCCCTTTTTAAACAAGTAATTAACTGAATAGCCAGTTGGAGTTATAATATGCAAGAATGTGAAATACGTGGCTGTAATGAGAACCACAGAATCGGCCAGCATAGTACTTGAGCAAAGCTCATTCATTTTGAACCAATACAGACTTCAATCCTCTCTGTTTCTGATCCATGCTGTGACACGTCTCATCTGTTTTACAGTTACAGCAGTGGAGGAGAGGACGGGTACACCAGAATTCACTACTTTGACCCCCAGTACTTTGATTTTGAATTGGAGGCGTAGACAGCTTCAGCAGTAGCAGCATTCCTACCTATCTGAGCTGAGCAGACCTGTCCCCAGATCCGTTGTATGGAGCCTTGTCAGGTGCTCACTCTGAAGCAGCCCCAACCATCGGCTGCACTTATGAATTTCTGGTTTTTGTATGCTTGGTTTTCCATCAATACTTTACTTAAAGTGAGCCTTACTCCAAGGTCTGTTAAGTTAATGGATAATACAAATAAAATCTTGGTTTTTATGGCACAATTGTTTGTATTTGGAGTTATTTATGCCGATAGGCAGCAAAGTTGACCAGCTGCTCTAACTAGACAGAGGAAATAGTACCTCCAGGTCGTCATCTTCATGGTTGACATGATCCGCACTAAATTAGACCATGGTCAGTATAGTAATACAGTCTTGGGTTGTATCAGTACCTAATATCTCCTCAACCATGGTCAGTGTAATAATGCTTGAGGAGATTAGGTACTGGTACAACCCAAGACTTTATTTTTGTTTATTTTAGTGTATTATCCCTAGAAACGGGTATGGGTTTAAGATTGTTTGTTCAAGATCCTAGTGATGCAATGCACGGGCACAAACACCACTCCACTCCAATGTTTAAATTGAAGGATCAATCACACACTGAGAAGGAAACTTCAGACCACTTACACTATAGTTTCATTACCACTATATAAAAATAGCAGGGTGCGGCTGCTTGGTTGGGGTTGTGGGCTTGTCAGGGTTAATTTCTCAACTCCGCTTAAATCCTTTAGTTAGTAATTGACTTACTTACATGCCTACAAAATTATATTTGGATTTTCTCCTTAAACAGAGGGAGATATTATCCTTCATTATTTATTTGGTTCATTTTTCAATTCTAATTAAACTTTAATACTAACAACAACAAAAAAAAAAACACAACCTCAATTATGTAACAGGAAAAACGCACAAAAGCTTAATTTTCTTCATTTATTTACCAAATTCATTATAATAGACATTTGACAACACCGGAACCTTTTGGAAACCCAAACCGGACCGCAGACCCATCTAACCTGCTAATGACTGCTCTCCCTATATAGCAGTAACTAAACATGTGCTGAGTAAACCCTCTTCTTTCCCCTTCTGCACCACTCCTCCCCGTTCCTCCAACATGGTCTTCACAGCCATCAAAGCAGGAATGGTGATAAAAACAAAGGTCTTTTTCTCTTAAAAACAGGGTAAAAGAATGCTGAAGCAGGAAACAGAAAGGAGACAGTTGCCAAAAAGAAAGCGAGGAAAAAGGAGAAAAAAAAAAACTTGGAAAAAAAAAATCTTTGTCCATGATGCAAAATAACTTAGATATGAAAGCCAGGGAGATAGCAAGCTGGTGAGCACTGGCTGAACTGTGACTAGCTCGGGTCCGGTTTGGTTGAGGTACTGTTTTAAGCAAAGGAACAAAAACAAAAATTGTACTGATGCAAACTTTGGAAAAAAGAAAACAGGAGAGGGGGAAAAAAAACAAAACAACATACACCTTGCATTTCAATTCACACTGGCAATGCAAAAAACTTTATACCGCTTCTTAAGAATACAAATAGTAAAATGAGTCATACAAAATAATTTACAGTCTTTTGCTTCCGCAGGCTAACCTCTACTCTGTGTGTGTGTGTGTGGGGAGGAGGGGCATCCGACAAGGTCATGCATCCACAACTACTTCTGGGCTCTGAACTCAGGCCGTCTTCAGTTCTTCTTTTGGCCTGGCAAATACAAGTAGTCATGAGTATCTTATGTCCCAGGAAATAAGAGAACCCTCAACACCAATTATAGAAAACATAACAAAGACTGCTAACATGAACCTAGCCCTATGCATTGTCCACTTTCACAGTTTCACTTTGAGCATCGTTTTACTTTGTACAAAGTGTCTGAACCATTGGCATTTGTTTGCTCCACCCAATTACCACCATGCGCTTTTGAATTTAACCTAACTGTTTTTAATCCTCCCTCTGTTTGCCAATTGGCCATTGAATATTCTGATCAGAGTGAACCAAAGTTTGTGGCTATTTACTTGTCGCAGTTGCTGGAGGTAAATGATACTGACCATGAGCTCTAGGTGGCGCAAGCGTCAGCCAAGGTGCTGTTCAGATATTCACACTGCACTCACCCCTTTGTGTCCATCTTCTCCTCGGGTGCTTTCTCTTCTTCTTTCACTTCCGGTGCTGACAGAACACAAAAAGAAACTCATTGGAAAGTGCTTCAGACTAACAGCAGGATTGTTGCAGACTGTGGAAGCTATCCCAAGTTGCAGACAAACAGCCATGCTCAGATGTAACGGCTTGAACAGAGTCATAAGAGAGGGCCGGAGGCTCACCTTTCTTCTCCTCTCCATCCTTCTCTTCCTCCGTCTTGACCCGTTTGGCCTTCTTGAAGTTGGCGGCGTTCCGGCGGCCGCCCTGGCCCTCGTCTTCCGAGTCGGAGAACTCCTCCTCACATGCTATCCTCTTGTCATGGGCGCGGACTGCAAGGTGACAACATGCCGTTAGAATCCCAACTAACCTGCTCCACCCAGATGTTACAGTCTAACTACACACACAGCCTTCAGAGGATGAGTTAAGAATACTTCATAGTCTTTAGAGGTATAGTATATATGACCTTGTGAAGGAAATGGGGCCTCTATTCTCTATTGAGATAAAAACACACACAGCACATAGTTAAAGCAACAAGCCCTAGCCAGTAGGTTACAGCTACTATATAACATGGGTATACAAGAGAGCCAGAGATAGACCAAAATGAAAAAGGAAGTGGTATGGGTCACGGGTGTTGACGTACTCGAGATGCGTTTGTCGGGGTCCTCCTCCTCGTCTCCGCTGTCCTCCTGTACGGCGTCCTCTGGGATGGCCTGCATCTGCACGCCGGGGGCGTGGGGCAGCATGCGCAGGTTCTCAAACAGACGCTGCCTGCTCAACGCACAGGACAGACAGCACCGGACAGTCAGACACAATACGTCAAAGAAGCCTCTGCATGCACCGCCAGATTCGCATCAGAGCTTGAATGGCCCAAGCCTTCCCCTTTGTATGGGAAACTCCTAATGCACTTGTTTGTACAGAGAGATGTTTCTAAAACAAGTTCATCTTAGCTATAGTGCTATAATTTTATGATTACATATAAGGAAAACCGTTTAAAGAAATCATACGCTTATATGGTGATCCACTGGCATACAGTATATTACATTAGAAACAACACGTACTTGATCTTCTCCAGGTAGTCATTTGTGTTCTGGTTGGTCATGTTGGATGGACTGATGTGGAGTTTGAAGTCTGGGCCGAAGTACTCAAAGTAGTCATTGTACGGGAGCTCTGGACATCGAAAAAAAAAAAAACTACGTCACAGAACCGCTACTATAATTGCCCAGATACAGTGAGAGTGCAGCATTCTAATCTGACAGAACACACTTGAAACTGCTTAAATGACACTCCTGGAAAATGTCTAAAAATGGGGAACGTGTAACTCAAATGTGAAGTGCTAAAAGGTCTTCCCATTTTGTCTGCTAATTAGTCACTTGTTCATACAGTCTGAAGCTGAAGTGCTGGAGCGGATCAAAAATGTGTTACCATTGGGGATGGTGCTGTCCAGGGCCACGGCCGTCTCATAGGTCCAGCAGCGGGCCACGTTCCTGATGGTGTAGCCTCCACCTCCCAGCATCAGAAGGGGCAGGTTAAAGCTCTTCATGTACTCCACACACTTAGCATGGCCTACGGGAAATACATACCACGCCACGGGCAAGTGAAGTAAAACCGTTCAAAAAAGATCATACATTAAACATACATTCACAACGGCCTCAAGACAGAAGCCAGTACTCGGCCAGGTGGAGCCTCACCAGACAACTCTACGCTATTGGAATTCACAGAGTATTTGCAGGGCGCTAGGCAGCTGGCCCCTTGAGCTGTATTTCAGCCCAAGGTTTCTTCCTAGTCTAGTAATGATGTCAAATGGGAGAGTTTTCCTTGACTCTGTTGTTACAAGTGCTCCTTGCTGTGAAGCACCATAAGACAAGACTATTGCATTGACTATTGCTGTAAAAATACAAACAGACGTTTTACACTAGTCTTTTATCAACTACCTACAAATTAAAAACCTAAAAATTCGGTTCCACGGCACAACCAATGAGTAGAGCACCAGCGTGCATCCGGATAGACACGATTCCTAAGCCAGACACAGATGCTTAGTGTCCAGTCTTACTCATCCTTGTACCTTTGATGGTGAGGTTGAAGCAGCCCAATCTGTCTCCAGAGAGCGAGTCGGCTCCACATTGGAGCACCACGGCACTGGGCTGGTACATCTCCATCACTTTGGCCATAATCTGCACAAATAAACATACCCGGTTACCATTAACCACACCCTAATAAACAAGACATCAGTACCATTATTTTGGTACTGTACCGGTATTGTAGTAAAACTCAGAGATTCTATTTTCTGTTCAGAGATTCTATATTCTATTCTATTACAGAATTCAGTGATACTAACAGGCTTGAAAATGGCCTCATAGGACTCATCGTCGATGCCATCCCTGAGGGGGTAGTTCACAGCATAGTATTTGCCCTTTCCTGCTCCAATGTCCTGTTAACAAAAAAAAAAAAAAAAAAAAAAAAAACACACAACTTTAATTAACTTTAATTAATGAATCAATTAAAAACACCATCCTTATTATATTTACAGATGGCCATTTGCCCCCAACATGCTTCTTAAAGCGCCCATAAAACACATTTTTGACCATCATAAATTGTCCTCAACCTCAATAATGGCGTATGCAAATTTGTGCGGCTGAAAATAACCCAGGAGCACTGCTAGTGCGTTGTTTACAGGCTCATTTAGAAGGCTTAGATCGAAAATATTCGTAATTCCCGCCTCCCCTGGCAAATTCATGAAGCAACAGGGGATTGGACCAGGGACTTTTCAAAACGATCTTTGGTTGGACCATGAAAATATAGGTGCATCTTAGTGCTACCGACGTCAAGAGCCACCTCGTTTCAGATTGGCCTTTTTCAGCCCGGCCATTTCTAACTTAAAATTTACATGTAGAACGAGGCGGAAGACAGCTGTGGTCCATTGGATACCGTAAGCTACCTAAATTCAACAATAACAAGGTAAATGTGGCTTGACATTCTATGGGCACTTTAAAGAATTTACTGACTGGTGCACAGTACATCATTCACAAACACATTTTGGAAAAAGCAAACCAACCAACCAAATGGCTCTTGTGCTGGTACTTACTCTGAGGTCTCCTGTGCCTGGGAAGTACTCCCCGTACTTGTGGAAGGACACGGTCATGACGCGATCTGTGGTGTAGAACGCCTCCTCCACGCCGTCGCCATGGTGAATGTCGATGTCTATGTACAGCACTCTCTGATGGTACCTGAAGCACAGGAGGACATGATGGTTAACACAATGATCCAAATGAGTTTTGAGTATTTGGGCAAATCAGGAAGTTCCAGTGCTCCATAGCAATTTCTCATTTTAAAATCTTAATGCCAATATGATCTTTGTGATTCACTTATATCTCTTTGTAAGAGCGGGCAGTAAACTGAGAGTATATCTGCTATGCTACTAGGGGAAAAAAAAAAAAAAACAACATGCTTGAGGTAAAGGTCCATTTTTTTTTTATCAAACTGCAAAGCTGAGCAAACTCATTGTGCTGGTTAGAGCGTAAGGTGGAAGGCTACTGGCCTTGAACACTAGTCATCCATACTCTAGGTAGCCTTATTCCAAACTGTATTAAACCCTATGAGGACTCACTTTAGCAGCTCCAGGATGGCTAAAACAATGTCGTTGACGTAACAAAACCCAGAGGCCTCGGACTTCTTAGCGTGGTGAAGGCCTCCAGCCCAGTTGATAGCGATGTCTGTCTGCTGTTTGTTCAGTTTTACAGCTCCCGCTAAGAAAAAACAAACACATGCACACAACTCAAAATACACTTCAAGTATCACCAAAAATCTGAACAGGAAGAGAGATTACCATTTTTTCAATTATAAACTGTGGTTAATATGAACTTTGCAAAATAACAGGCAGCTCTGGGGTTACTTTTTGGTGGCAATGTTTTGTGACACTTGTAAAAGCCAATATAACATGTGTAACCCATCATGTAGTAGAAGCTGGCTATAGGCTACATCTCAGACTTGTTTTCTTTAATGAACTCGACATTTAAAAGTGCGGTTAATTTACGCTTTCTAGATTTGAATTAAATAATTGTAGTTCTACGGTTCACCCATGGCATTAATATTTAGGAAATTACAGTATTTGTGTTTCTTACAGCTTGCCATTTAAATGTTATGTTAATTTTCCCATTTTATTATTTACTTTTATTTTAATGTGCAAGGTATTTAAACCCACTATGTGTAAGTTTTATTTTTTTCGTATGAGAATTTCTCCCTTCTATCGGCGAAGTGGTATACTGCACACGTTTGAATAAAATCTATTAGCCCTCCCCTGCCCACGGTCCTCATTTCCCAAGATCTTCATTTTGAAAATGGCGGCACAAAATGGATATTCTCATTTGGTACCCAGCCAAGGTTTTTTTCCAAGGTTACCCCTAGAGATGACCATTTTTAAAATCCATGATTACCAATGTCATGCTTTTTCAAAAAAGTATGAAAGCATCTCTGGTCCTGAGAAAGATCTTCACGGTAAACTCAAGAGACAGACACATATACACTTACCAACTGAGCCTCCCGTAGAGAGTTGACAGAACTCAAACAACCCGTCAAACACGGGACAATCCTCTCCCACATTAACTGTAAAGGAGAGAGAGAGACGAAATACCAACAGGTAAATCTGTGTCAACTTGAAAGACAAAAAATTACAGTCTAAACATACATGGCTGTCTACTTACATCTTTGCATCTGTTTGCTGTACTCAGACATGTTGTCAGGCCGAATAGAACGTAGAAATTTGATGTAGTCATCACTGTGATACTTTGTCATTTCTTCGCCATTGGCCTTGTGTGGTCTCTGTTAGGTCAGGCAGATTATGCATCAAAGATGACATATGACAATGCATGAACACATACTTTAAAAATGAATGCTTTAATTATATTGTTTTACTATGTAGCAAAATAATAGAACAGAAATACACAGGACATACATAGATTTCCATCTTTCTGTAGAGTCCATAGTTGAGCAGGAGATTGTGGGTCATGCGGATTCTGTGGGGTTTCATGGGATGGCCCTGGCCATAGTAGTAATTCCCTACATCACCTGGAGGGAGGGAGACATCATCACTACATAAACCCCCATAATGCAACCCACTTCACATAGGTCACCCCAAGTGAAAATGCAGTGATCAAGAAGACATTTTTTTGCAAAGGTTGATTTCCTGATGCTTCAATAACTTAACAGGTATTAAAGATGCACTAGAAAAAAAAAACAGGCTGTTACCAAAAATCGTTTGGAACTTCATAAATTCTCTCTGCTGTTACTACGTGGTTGTTAAAAAGCATTTATGATTTGGGCTACTTGAGCAGAGGCATATTTTGACTTGTGCAGACAGCTATAATACCCATAATCAATTGCAGTCCTTATTCACTACTAATATTTTAAATTCCGTGACTTACTTCAGATGGTAACTTGCAGGATGACCTAAAGGCCATCTCTATTATTTTCACCACGCAGAGAAGACAAAATTAATATTTTGACCCCCTCACTCAAATAAACGTTAAAATCGCATGCAGACCTGAACGTTACTACTACACTGCAAAGGTAATGAACTATAAATGGGTTTAAAAGACAGAGTTAAGCAAGCCACTGGCAAGCCGATGCACATCAAAGTCAGGGTGCATTATCGGCAAGAGGAAATAGGTTAGCTTGCTAGGCCGTCTAAGCCGCTAGCTGACTTGCATGTAACTGTGGTTCTGTTGAACAAACAAAACACATAATTTATGGTCTGACTTGGAGGGAACATTTAAAGAAAATAGAAACACAACACCAGAATCCTAACTCTTCATACAAAGAATCTAACTTATGGATGTAATAGCATTTGCTAGCTAACTAGCGGACCAGCCACATTGCTAGCTCGCTAGCTTGTTGGCTAACAAGTTGTAGAATTCCTGGGCGCATACAACGCAAGCTAGACAGTTAACACAAACGGACCACAGAACACAACACACGTGAATTAAGTAACATTTCAGTGAAAGCATAACACTTTGGCCAATAACAAAATACTCGGACAGCGATTAACGCCACCAGGATGCTGCATGCTTCCCTGCAGCGAAACAATTAGCTAACAAGATTGGGCTAACCCATAGCAATTACCTAGCCCAGCGGTTGGCCGGCTGAACTCATTTACTTGCCACAATCACATCATAAAAGAAAGCGATTAATGAACTTTCAACCTAAAAGCCGAACTAAACATGTTTCCGCTGTTCCTCAGAATGTAATTAAACAAGACTTTATGCTCATTCTTACCATCATAATAATAGCAAACTTTCTTCTTTGTTCCTTGAGAAGTCAGCGCCATTTTACCTCCAATTACTGCCTGAGCCTGCCGGGCTTTCTACGCAATGACAAACTTCAGTCGGAACTTGCATTTAGTGTGCTTCTACCAATCGCATTACATCTTTCACATCTGGGGCGTTTCGTTAGATATTTGGACCAACCACTTAGCAGGGATGTACTGTTTTCTTTACGGTAATATGATGTAGAAGGCTAAAAAAATAATAATTGTAAACACCAAACATGCTTTATTAACTAAAAATAAAACTACAGAATTAAACGATGAAAATATTATGATTTATGATACTTAATATGATACAGTAAGACTATCTATGTAGTGTGTGTGTGTGTGCTTTGACACTTTGCTGCAATAATAGGGCCATATTCTACATTTACATTTAGCCTAGATTTGCATTTAGGAGAAACTTTTATCCAAAGCGACTTGCAAAAAGAACCAAGCTACATAGAAGAAACCTTAAAGAGCCTACCGCTAGGGGATTAGACAGCAACTGTCCTACCACAGATAGACTATAACATAGGCCAACATGAGACTATTGTATACAAGAAGTAAAAATGAACAAATGAAAGTTATTTGGACATGAACTATTAGTAGCCTTACGGTACAGTAGGCCTAATTGTAATTTTCAAAAGATGATATTTAGCATAAATCTAATAGCTAAACCATTTATAGACAACTAACAAAAAGATTGTTCATGAAAAATTAATCTAATTTTCATCTTACTAAAAAACTGGATTTACTTGGCTTTAGTGGAATGGTTGGTAATCAGACCACCAATTTTCAGTTTCAAAGTGTGTGTTTGGTGAAAGGTTTAACATTGTTTCTCACATTTGTTTCCCAAAAGCAGTAATGCCTATTGCTCTCTGTTTGCCACAGTTT
>JAGFZM010000111.1:0-12774 GCA_017657215.1 Limnothrissa miodon | reverse complement strand
TCTCTCTCTCTCTCTCTCTCTCTCTCTCTCTCTCTCTCTCTCTCTCTTTGTGTGTAAACTAAACCAAATACAATTCTTGGCAATAGGTAATGTGTTTAGGCTGCCCCAAAAGGTGCTGCTGAGATGGATGTAGGAACACACATAACACACATAGGCATAGACTAAACGGTTTCAGTCTGGGAAGACCTTTCTGCAGTCCAAATTATTAAATTCTTAAATTATTTCATCTGACACAGTCATAAAAATAAAACAAGAGTGTAGAAATATAAGAAATTAATAGCATTGCCTATTTTAGACAATTGCAAAGGAAATTGGCTAATGCAGCAATCTGTAGTATCAAGTATGATACTCACACTGCTTCCTCTCACATTCAGTTATCTGATTGTATTTGTATGCTGAACTAAAAAACAATTCCTGAAGATATTTGCTTTAATGTGGAATAATGTGTCTCTCAGCCTATTATGTCTGAGTCCTATGCTTTCGTTAAATCTAGATGACCACATGATGGCGCCCAACACCGATTTTCTTTTTTTTCCGTGCAACACTGCTGAAGATATTAATGTTGTTCATCATGCTTATAACTAAACATGCTTATAAACAGCTTAGTACAGTTTTATTACACATAGGCCAACATCATTTTCCAGTCAGTTAAGGGGTTTCAAGAAATAACTTTAAGCTATTTTTTAAACATATCTTTTAACTATATTTTCACATGCTGAAGGTGAAATTATTTCATGCTCAGTTTAACCTATGCTGTGGCAGATGCATTTGTCTTTGCTAAGGTTACATAATTACAAGAAGCCAATGTAAGTGGTGAATGTGGTGAATTTCAGCCCTCCAAGATGATTGTCAATTTCCAAAAATAACAAGTGTTACACGGGGGTGATGTAGCCATGACATAACCAACATCACCACACACTTGGACACTCCAGCTTAGCTGAGCCAGAGAAAAACAAACGACTATAATAGAATAAACTCACACATACAATATTTGTAAGAGATGTATTTATGATGTTCAATAATATGTGTCATATTATTATTAATAATACTATTAATGTTATAAATACTATTCTTATGATCACACAGGCCCATTTATGATTTGTCTAGGTATGTTATGATTGCATTGTGATGTTCGTATTATTTTGTGATAATTAAGATAAATAGACAGACACAGAGAGACAGACAGACAGACAGATAGATGGTATGGAAGTAGTAGAATGTTTAAGAGGATCAAGGTACAGTAGTGTAAATATGGCAGTGCACATTCAGTATATCACAAAAGTGAGTACACCCCTCACATTTTTGTAAAACTGTCATTATATCTTTTCAAGGCACAACACTAAAGATATGAAACTCTGGTAGAATGTAAAGTAATCAGTGTACAGTTTGTATAATGGTGTAAAGTTGATGTCCCCTAAAAATAACTCAACACACAACCATTAATGTCTGAACTTCTAGCAACAAAAGTGAGTACACCCCTAAATACAAAATGCCCAAATTGTGCCCAATAAGCCCTTTTCCCTTCCCGTTGTTATGTCACTTGTTAGTGTTACAAGGTCTCAGGTGTCCTTGGGGAGCAGGTGTGTTAAATTTGGTCTTATCGCTCTCACACTCTCTGTCACTAGACGTTTAACATGGCACCTCATGGCAAAGAATTCTCTGAGGATCTGAAAGAAAGAATTATTGCTCTACACAAAGATGTCCTAGGCTATAAGAAGATTGCCAACACCCTGAAACTAAGCTGCAACACGGTGGCTAAGACCATACAGTGGTTTGAAAGGACAGGTTCCACTTAGAACAGGCCCCACCATGGTAGACCAAAGAAATTGACTGCACATTCTCAGCGTCATGTCCAGAGGTTGGCTTCTGAAAATAGACGTGTGACTGCTGCCAGCATTGGGCAGAGGTTGAAGAGATGGGGAGCCAGCCTGTCAGTGCTCAAACCATATGCCGCACACTGCATCAAATTGGTCTGCATGGCTGTTGTCCCAGAAGAAAACCTCTTGTAAAGATGGTGCACAAGAAAGCCTGCAACAGCAACAGTTTGCTGAAGACAAGCAGACTAAGGACATGGAATACTGGAACCACATCCTGTGGTCTGATGAGACCAAGATAAACTTATTTGGTTCAGATGGTGTCAAGCGTGTGTGGCAGCGACGAGGTGAGGAGTACAAAGACAGACGTGTCTTGCCTACAGTCAAGCATGGTGGGGGGAGTGTCATGGGGCTGCATGAGTGCTGCCGGCACTGGGGAACTACAGTTCATTGAGGGAACCATGAATGCCAATATGTACTGTGCCATACTGAAGAAGAGCATGATCTGCCTTCGGAAACTGGGCCGCAGAGCAGTATCCCAACATGATAATGACCCCAAACACACTTCTGAGACAACCACTGCCTTGGTGAAGAAACTGAGGGTAAAGGTGCTGGACTGGCCAAGCATGTCTCCAGACCTAAACCCTATTGAGCATCTGTGGGACATCCTGAAATGGAAGGTGGAGAAGCGCAAGGTGTCTAACACACAAGGAGGAGTGGAAGAGGATTCCCGTGGCAACCTGTGAAACTCTAGTGAACTCCATGCCCAAGAGAGTTAAGGCAGTGCTAGAAAATAATGGTGGTCACACAAAATATTGACACTGGGCACAGTTTGAACATTTTCATTTAGGGGTGTACTCACTTTTGTTGCCAGCAGTTCAGACATTAATGGCTGTGTGTTGAGTTATTTTGAGGGGACATCAACTTCACACCATTATACAAACTGTACACTGATTACTTTACATTCTACCAGAGTTTCATATCTTCAGCGTTGTCCCTTGAAAAGATATAATAAAATATTTACAAAAATGTGAGGGGTGTACTCACTTTTGTGATATACTGTACATTTCCAGCGCATAATCCGACTACATACAGGCTACATACACAGCAATTTGAGAGAGGTTGCAGTTAATGACTCCAGTCCTGTCTGGGCATGGTTAAGGTAAGTAAGAAAGAAAACTAAGTAGAAAAGGGGAGGTCAAAACGTAAATCAGGTACACAAGTCTATCTCACTCCTCTTCCTTTGTGTGGCCTGTGGGACAAAGAGCCTTCTCAGCCTGCAAGTTGAGTATGTCAGGATGTCAGAGACAGGGGTCTGCCAAACATGCTCCTCTGTCTGGAGAGTGTGTTTTGCAGATTGGCATAGTCTTTGTCCAAGAGATATTTCAATCTGCTCAGGATCCACTTTTCTGCTACTGATGTCTAGTTCCATGCCAACCACAGGGCCAGTTATTCTGTCCAGACAGTGTAGTCATCCAGCATCCCTCATCCTTCTATGCTGCCTCCCAAGCACACATGGGCTTATGTGTATTTCTTTAACCAGGTTTAAAATGTTTCATATCATATTGCTGGAGTTAATTAATTTTGCCATCAAAATGACAGATTGACAGATCCAGCTATTAAAGGTTCATTCTCAAGCTATTACAGCTTGATGTTGAGACCTATGCATCCCAAAGATTCTTTCACTATATTGTGTCATATTAACTTTAATCGTTATTAATCTTAATATTAGCTCTTTCTGAGTTATGGTTCTGTATATATATCATCCTGTGGAATTGTAAACATGTTATAACCCTTTATAAATGTGAATGTGTTTATTTGTGTGTGATTATGTTTATTTAAAGATCCCTTCCCTCACCCATAGAAGTACAGGAAACTGACATAATTAGGTAACCAACATTTATTTACCATTATCAACTTTACAATAAAACCAGTAACATCTTTAAACATTAGCAAAATAAAGAACAAAATCGGTCAAATGTATTTACAGAGACAAAAAAGCAGATCAAGGCTCACATTTAACACATAACAACTCTGCTTCTTTTAAAACTTCAAATGTGAACATAGCAAGCTCAGATGTGTTTCTTTTTTTCTGTTTAGCCAAGATGAAAATTAAATTGCGATTTTTTTTAACAAACAAGACAAAGCCTTCTGAATATTTAAAATGGTTCTCTATACACCACAAAATACTTAAATTTGGGTTAAAATATAGGAATGTAGAAAGTTGGCAAGTCTTTTGTCATCGTATTTTTTTCTCTATCTCCATTTTTTTTTCTTATCAGTCACTTCATGAGGTGTTGTGCACCTCTCGCCTTCCTGTTGAACAAACATCTTTAGCATCTGCAGGTGTTGGGAGATACACGGCCTTCCACTCTTACACACGCGTTCAACCCCCCTTCTGACACGGAGTCCCATCTGTGTGGATGCAACTGAGTTCCAGATCATTGAACCATAATCAGGGAAGTGAACTAGTGAGTCTAGTTTTGTCTGTTGTTATTATTCTTAAAGAAAGTGGCACAAGGAGTCTTTTTTCACATACATGTGTATATATACATATACATATATCCATGTATATATACATATGTATACATATACACATATATATAAATATATATATATATTTGTATTTTTTTTTCTTGAAAAACAGTTCGCGGTCCTTGTGAAGTACAATCACTCTTTCTGTTCGGATGGTGCGGGTGTTGAGCTGGTCTCCTCTGTTGGTTTTGTGGGCTCAGCAGGGGCAGCGGCAGCAGCAGCAGCCTCTTCCTTCTGGGGGGCTGGGGCCTCCTCAGCCTTGGCAGGGGCCTCCTCCGCCTTGGGGGCTTCGGGTGCAGGGGCGGCCTCCTCAGTCTTAGCGGCCTCCTCCTTCTTCTCCTCAGCGGCAGGGGTGGTGGCTGCGGCGGCGTCTGCGGCCGGAGCGCTCTCTTCTGCCTTTTCTTCAACGGCAGCCTCTTCCTTCACCTCCTTCTCCTTCTTGTTCTTCTTCAGGGAGATGCCCTTGAACTTGAAGGAGTTCTTCAGGGAAAACTTCTTCTTCTTCTTCTTGGGGGTCTCTTTAGTGGCTTCGCCCTCGGGTTTGGCAGCCTCGCCCTCAGCAGCTGGAGCAGGCTCGATGGCGTCACTGGCCCCCTCCTCTTTGGCGGCTTCAGCCGAGCCATTGGTGGTGGCAGCATCATCACCCTCAGCTTTGGCAGAAACATCTCCATTGGTCTTGACATGCCCATTCTCCTGGAAAAACACAAAGAGAATGTGGAAATTGAATATTATTTTTTTTTAACTGAAATTTTAAACTTCACGCATATAAAGAGTTAGTCCTAACAAAGAGCAGGTTTTGAAGAAAATTTGACGAACTCAAGTATAATGGTGCCACCGGGGTCGTCGACCAACATATTGTTGATCGGCTGCATCGTGCATAATGAATGGATTTGAGGTGACGCCTTGCAGTACTTCGTATAATCGTAGGGGGGCGACCTAACAACACCGACACACTGCGTGTGAGCAAGCGGTCGAGACGGCAGTCTTGAGACAAAAGGCTGGAATCGATCTGTGCATCGTTACGAATTCTATTATGACTCCCAAACGTTGTCGTCGACAACAAAGTAATTTGTGACGAATTAACACACGAACAAACACAAGCAACAACTAAATGTATCTCAAATAACAAAGATTTGATAACTTTTTAATTGAATATCTATTTGGAAAGTGCAGCCATTGTATGTAGACATGCATGCTAGCCCCCCGTCTAGACTCGCCAAATCATGCGTCTGCCAACCATGTCGCTCGCTCTAGAACACTGCTGTCACACGAAAAATGCTCGTAATTCGTAATTCTCATAGAGGTACAAAACTCCTAACTATAATCAGACATTTTTTTCTACAAGAGTTCTAAAATAAACAAAAAACGTAGAAAACAAAAACCGTCCAATTTAGGCATCAGTGCACCTCTTGCAGCTCGATGCCTATCGAAATCATTTATCCGTCCACTCAACAAAAAACGCTTCTGATAGACATTTATCAGTGATATTTTCACATTTCTCCACATTCAACAATATCAATTGGATTTAATTGGCAGATCTTTACTTTTGGACACGCGCATCCTTCAACTCTCCAACCTCTCCAAATCACAGCGCACAAGACGGATCGACCGTATCTGTAACTAACAAAGTAGCCTCTTACAGTCTTATTCAGTGAAATTCCAGCTTAACGCTACAAAGGCTCAAACACAGTTTTCCAATTTACAAACGATGAAAGATAGCGAAGCGGAGCGGAGCGCAGTCTGCTTCGATGTGGGTGTGTCTCCATTAACAGCGTGTCTGTAACCGAGGAGCTAGAACGTACCTGTCCGTTTGTCTTGGCGGCAGCCGGGTCAGCAGCAGCGGCTTTCCCCTCAACAGCCACTCCTCCCTTTGATGCCTGGGATCCCATAGTGATAAATTAGGGTTTTCTTTTTTTTAAAGGAAATGAAAATAATCTAAATCAGAGAGTTGAAAAATAAATCCAGCCCAAGGAGGGTGTTGTGCATCCAACGCTTGAAGGAATTTCTTTTTATTCCTTCAGAATGGAAAAAAATCAGACTTCTCCAGACGTCGTTGTCCTCGGACCGCTTCTACAGTGAGAAGGAACGTACTACTACCAATACCAGTTGAACAGCGCTTCAAGATAACCAAATGCACCACCTATGGGCGTGTCCTCACAAGTTTAACCAATCTGAGAAAACGAACTATGGTTTCTCCGCCCTGAATTAGACCCCCCAGTTCCCTCCTATTCCCACCCTCTGTGGCAAAGAGGCCTTGCCATTTTTAACATCATCGTTTGGAATGCCGATCACTCTCTCAATGCATTGTTAGATTGAAAAAGGATGAGGTATAATTAAAGTGCAACATGCGGTTGCATAAATGGGAGACGAATCCGTCGGTTTTTGGGAGTTGGTAAACAGCAATATCGCGAGAGACAGGCATAGGTAGGCTACACTCCATGCCCGTGCAATACGTCAAATAACCCCACTGATCTCCGAGATATGCTTGACTAATCACTTATCGGCCATTTCATATAGGCTACGTCTACTTACTCCATGACATGTAACTACCTCATCCAAGATTATACTATACTATCCTAAATTTCAGTTTAAATTGGTTATAAAAATAAAATATTGCCTCTACTAGTGATGTACAAAGGGGTATAAACCTGTTGATTTTTTGTTTGTCCTTAATCACTTAGCTCTCAAGACCTTTGTTAATGTAAGATAATTGTCTGTCTGCCACAATTGCCACATCATTTAGCCTTTTTACATCAAATCACACCATATTCACAAAATTAATATAAATCTGACAACATTCCTGTTAAGAGGTGTAATTGTGTAATATTGTGTTACATTTGCTTTACATGGATATGGACCTGGTTTTCCTACACCACTCATAAATCATCTCACCCTACTGTGGCCTTGCAAAATGACATAAAGTATCCACTGCCAGCAAAGGAATGCCAAGCATGCAAGCACTCACTAAGAAATGTTCACCTCATTTGTGTCTGGCCGCTATTTCAGAACAACTAACCTCTGGTGGAGTGTGTGTAAGGGTTATGAGGCTTGAACATCCCCTTTTAGCATCAGAAGGAGAATTCCATGAATAACCTCCTGTATTAAATACAAGTCACTTCTTTCTTCTTCTCTTTGGGGGAGTGGTGGAGGGAAGTTTGATAGGAGAAGGGTCATATTCTGTTGTGTCATCAGTGCTTCTTTTAGTCTTGTGGTTTATTTTTGATTGGTCTCATCCTCTCTCTCTCTCTCTCTCTCTCTCTCTCTCTGGATACTTTGTCTCTCTCTCACTATTTCTCTCTTTCTTTCTTTCTCTTTTTTAACCAGACTGTGGTAATGTTAAAGGTCTTTCTTGTAGTGGTCAGCTAGCTGTGGAGTTGTCAGATGTGTGACGCATGCAGTGGAAGGCCAATGGAGCGGCCAATTTCACACTTGTTTGGACGGCCTTGGCCAACGATCCACATTGTGTCTCTTTTCAGTTTTAACCTATAGCCCACTATCGCTGTCACCTCTACAAGCACTACAGCTATTGTGGCACCAAAGGGCACTTAGCATCTTGGAGTTTGGCAATTGGACTTTATTGTGCGCTGGATATGTAAATGAGTTGTGTTGATGGTCAGTTGATGGGACAGTAGATAGGCTATCAAACAGCACTTCCAGACTCATTGGATTTTCAGTATGAGGAATGCTCTGATGATGGTGGTGGTGTTGTGTGTGCGTATGTGTGTGTGTGTGTGTGTGTGAGTTGGGGGATTGTGGAGAGAAGGAGAAGATGGGCAAGACTGTCCAAGGGAGGTGTTGAAGCGTTTTATCCTTGCCTCAAAGACTAAAAGACCAAAGACCAGCTGAGACGTCATACAGGCCAGGTGGCTCGACTGCCCATGCGCACACATAAACAAATATGCTCTCGTCTTCCATGTGGACCTTCTGTGGCCGAACAACAAAGCCTTTCAGAAGTGCATTAAGGGGTCAGCCCTGCAACCCTAGGTCAAGACTCCATGGAGAGAGTTCACGCAGGCAGAACTCTTTAAGTAACCACTGGTCGTTTCTTAGTTTATCACTGTGGCTTAACTATGTGTCTTTACAAGTTGAAAATCTCTGTTCCCCGAATCCTATTATTATATATTAAACGTAAATGGAAAGAAGCAATCTGGGCCAAAGGAATTCATGTCAAATATGCACAGCATATTGCTGAGCAAATGGAACTCTCTGGAGAGCAGAATCATAAAAAGCCTGAAGAATGGAAAACCTTTGATAAAGTCATTACCGACCGTGAGTTTTTTTTTTTCTTTTTTATGCAGGTTGCAATCAGACAATGTTGTGTCAAGCATGTGACAGAGAGATAGTGAGATGGATACAGCATGCCTGATACAGTTTTGACAACAACTAAGTAAGTGAGAACGGTCAGGCTTATGGCTCTCTTTCTCCGAGAGCCTTTTCTCCTTTTCTCTGTCTCTATCTATCTCTGGCCTTGAGGCTGTGGACTGGATGCTCAACGCTTAGCATCTTATCACTCCCTTTTTTTTCCAACCCTTTGCAGAGTCAATGGCTCTTTTTGTTAGCTTGCCCGGATTTCATGCCTGAACACAGAGTGAGATTTCTATCCTCAAAAGGCCCTATTGTTCTCCTTTCAGAAAGCCAACTGATGAGCATCACAAGTCGGGGTGCGCAGCAAGGGGGGAGGAGGAAGATGAGTGAGTGAGTAATAGAGAATGAGAGAGAGAGAGAGAGAAAGAGAGAGAGAGAGAGATTGCATACATCAATGAATTCATAGCTTCTAAGAAAAGTCAATTGTTTGTATACAGTTGTTAGTGATGGCCCCTCCTCCTCATCTTTCAGTGAGTGTTTTGTAGCACAGAATAACTCGGCCCGAGACTTCAACTGGGACTTTTTGTGTCACTTATCTTCTTAAGGCCTTAAAGCTTCAATTTTCCTTCTTACAGTTTTTCCTCATCAAT
The DNA here is from genome assembly GCA_017657215.1 of Limnothrissa miodon. NCBI lineage: Eukaryota > Metazoa > Chordata > Actinopteri > Clupeiformes > Clupeidae > Limnothrissa > Limnothrissa miodon. Next base: position 3,470 of record JAGFZM010000111.1, on the reverse strand, counting down.
CTTTTGTCTCCCGTGGATGGGGTCAGCAACATGAGCAGCCCCCCCACCCACCCTGCCCCTGTCTCTTAATCTCTGGTGGTCATCGATCAATAAAAAGTGCAAAGATCCTTAGCTGTGTGTCTGAGACAATAGGAGCATATGGCAGACTCTTCTAGAAGCCAGATGTCCAACTTTGGGCGGCCAGGCAAGAAAAATAATCTTGACTTTAGCTTTGAGCTTTAGCTTGGGCCGCTGCTAAAGGTTGAGGTTGCGAGGTCAAAGGGCATGCTCAATTCTTTGATCACCCTCACGTATCACATGTAGGTTGTGTGACATCACGCTAAAAACATAAACAGAGAACATGTTGGGGGTTAATAAACCTTCACCTTTACATAAACAGGCCTCTATAGGGATAACACATAGACCCACCACAATGAGGAACATATCAGTCATAGTATTCAGTTAAAGGAACATATCAATTGTGCCTTGAAGCCTCACATGCTCAACTTCCCCCTCACAATGTGATTTTGTAACAGCTGGTTCTCACCAAGGACAATATTATCATTGTCTGTATTCACACTGGCATCTATAATTTCACCTCAAATTTATAATAAATAAAAAAATAAATAAAAAAATAAATAAAATTATTTAGTTTGGCCTCACTTTTTTTGTGCTTGTCTTATGCAGGGCTGATTAAAGCATTGCTTCAGTGCCCCTTGCTGTTTTCCTGTAAATGTTATTCTGCCATCCAGGGATGTCCCTAAAAATTTGATGGTGGGACTTCTACCTGTTTGTCATTGCTTCTGCTTTCATTTTCACTTCATCAGTCTTCGAAGGGTAGGCCTGTGCTTTGTTTAAGATCAGTGTTATTCATGGCAGGCTGGTAAGCTGGAATACACCTGAATTGCCACTGTAACCCAAGGTCAACACTTTCAGATTTTTACAATGCCGTAGTGCTGAGGAAAAGGCAGAGGGGTTTTCCGTGGGTTATGTGTGTGTATGTGTGTCAAAGGGTTTCTAGAGGCTGTTTTACAACTGCACGAGGTCATTTATAGTAATGGTTAGCCCATGTGTTTCACTTTCATTCTTTTCATTCAGTTACCTTTTTCTAGTAGTCTGTGTGTGAGTATGCGTATTTGGCTGAAATCAGGGGAAGTCCCAGTGTCACAGAGGGAAATAAAAAACAAACTCCAAATGCAATAGTAGATTAACAAGTGTTTCAGTGACACTCTCACTAACTTTTTATTATTTTAGGTTAAGCTTTTATGACTTTAGACTTTAGACAGGCTAGCTCCAAGTCTTGCAAGACACATAGACAACCCAGCAAGAACACACCACCTCTCTTACACACACACACACACACACACACACACACACACATACAGTGGTGAGATGGTGACCCTATCCAACCCGCTCAATCTGTCTCTCCGTCACCTCCCCGTCATCCCTTCGACCGCTAACAAACTCGTGCTAATGACTTTCCTCATGCGGACTTCTCGCTAAATGCTTCTCTGTGTGAGCGGACCCTTGTCTTCCCAGCAATCTCCAAATGAGAAAAATGGTTTGTTTACCGCACAGCGACGAGATTTTGTGAATTAAATTAGGCCAACCGCTCCGAGCGTTGGCCACGGCCGAGGCATTGAGAACAGATGCATCTGTGTGCCCTTTGCATACATTTCTCTCCTCTTACTATTTTTACTCTTTCTCTCCCTCATGCCTCCTATTACAACTCCTCACTCTCTCTCTCTGTCCCTCTCTCTCTCTCTCTCTCTGGTCACCATATATCAGAATGGTGGCTTACCATAAATTGCTGGCAGCCATGTTAGCCAGCAACAATATTCTCTGAAAGAAGCCTGGCAGAAGGAAAGAGGGAGAGATTGAATGGGAAAAAAGGTACGGGGGTGTGAGGTGCTCCTCCAGGGATGTGATATGTTGAAAACAATGTGACCACAGGTGAGGTGGGAAGATAACGTCCAGAGTGTCTGACGCTCGTCTCATCAACTGCCATTCTGATGGACAGCGGAGTGAATGGATTTGGCGCACGGATCTAACCAGTGCCTTGGTTTCTGTTTTGGGCCTCCATTTTGCCTTTTCCCTCCATTCTTTTTTCCCATCTGACACTGTTACACCATTTTACACTGTTGTACATCAGTTTGTCTTTTCTTTGTTTGTGTCTCCCTCTTTCTCTCTCACACACACACACATGCACACAAGCAGATGGACACACACATACAAACACCTATTTCTCTTCTTGACAACTCAATGGTTTCAGGAAGGAGAGCAAAAGGAAAGGGAAAACGAGTGAAGAAGTGCTGAATGTGCTGCCATCCATGGAAGGATGAAAGGAGAAGCGTCTATTTTTGCTTTGCAGCGTGGGCTGAGCAGCCGTCCTCCATGCTAGAGCCTGTGCACACGCGGGCACACACACACACACACACAGAAAGAGAGAGAGAGAGAGTCACCCGTGACTATGAGGAAGTGAGACCCATTTTTGGGAAACACATCCATGACTGGAAGAGTCACCATTTTACACTAGGATCATATGCTTCTGCATCACCTACAACTCAGCTCATCCAGAGAGAGAGAGAGGGGGCATGGGGCACAGATTGGCTAGTTGATGGGTGTCTACTAGGGATTCAGATCTAGAGATTAGCATTGTGTTTTTTTTTCTCTTTCTTTTTAAAAGGGGGGATTATAATCCCTCTCTATTGTTATAATCACCAGGAGCTGTTTGTGGTAGTCAGCATTTCCATTATGCAACACATTCCAATTAGTTTAACCTCTTAAAAACACAGACAATGGATTATACAACATTGCCATGCAATAACACCACAACACCGCTGCTAATACAGTCACTTGGCAAAACATATTGGTGTGTTGTGTGTGTGTGTGTTTTAGAACAGTGGGATGCAGGAGGGCAGAGTTCAATGCTAGTGTTTCTGCATGTAGAGCTGAGCTTTGTAAGCGCACAGAGGAAAGAAGAGGCTGGATGCAGGTTATGGGTTTGTAGAGGAGAGCACAGATGGAGGCACTTGCCAACCTGGATGAAAAATCTTTGTTCCACGATGTAGGGTATGCTTGTGTGTGTGTGTGTGTGTGTGTGTGTGTGTGTGAGTGTTTGTCTCACCCTGTGTGTAGTATTATTATTCCACCCTTCCCCCTACTCACACACATGCATGCACACACACACACACTCACACCATTTACATCTGTTGTCATAGTAATAAGGTCAGTGGCACACTTACATGTCAGAAGGGATTAACGCTTACTCATGACTATTTCATTCTGACCAGCTCATCTTCCCCTTCCACAACGTGTGTGTGTGTGTGTGTGTTCTGAGAGAGAGAAGAATAGTATATTTCTGTACAGAACTGCATGCTTGTGTGCAGGTGATTTTGAGTATGTTGGATGTTTAGCAGCCCTGCAGCAATATGTGTTAGGGTTTCTGTGCGTTGGTGCTGGTGTGTGGGAGGCGTTGTTAAGAAACCATG
>JAGFZM010000110.1:214614-259845 GCA_017657215.1 Limnothrissa miodon | reverse complement strand
GTGTGTGTGTGTGTGTGTGTGTGTGTGTGTGTGTGTGTGTGTGTGTGAGTGTGACTGTGTGTGTAGACATAGAGACACAGTGAGAGAGAGAGAGAGAGAGAGAGAGACAGAGACAGAGACAGAGAGAGAGAGAGAGAGAATGAAAGAGAGCGTAAGTTGAGATAACTGTAAGTGATACAAACCCAAAGCGTGTGAGACAGGATCATCCCTGCCTAATTTACAGGGACACAGGGAACTTCCTGAAGGTGACCTTTGTCCAACGGTCACCATGGCAACTGTGCTTCGCTCCACAAGATTAGCAGATGGAGATGGAAAACCGCCCCTAGACGATCAAGTGTGACCATAATAGAAATAAAGGGTAATGTGTTGATGTTGATCATAAGAGGCTATTGTCTGTCCTGTAAAATAGAGTATTCTTTCCATGCCATGAAAACTATTTTGTCAAATATGGCTAAATCTAAAATTATTTTACAAACGAAGACCTATTACACAACTAAAAGCGTTATTAGTCTACTGAGGGTCGTAAAGGCAACTTCTTCTAAATGGTGCTGTGACTAATCCACGTGCGCGCAAGACGTCAGAGAAAGTCCCTACAAATAGCCTACTATGGATCCAAATTTTCTCCTCTGAATATTGGCCTGTGTCTGACAATTTCACGAAAAAGTATCATTATAACTGTATTATTATTATTAGTAGTAGTATTGTTGTTGTTGTTGTTTGTAAATATTTATTTAGATGTTACATTGATTATGTCACTGTTGGGGAACGACCAAAATCTCGCTGAGTTCTTGTTCCTTGTTCCTATGGAAACAAAGAGGGGGAAAAAAGTGTTTTCAAAGGTAATCACGAGCTTAAATAGCTCACTCGAGTGCACGCGAAAAACTAGAAATAGCTACCACTGAGGAAGTAACCAGTGTAGAACAAATTTCCTGTTAAAACGAATAACTGTTAAAATGTTTTGACATGCAGAAAAGACACGAACCATCGTCTTATCACCTCATTTTGGTAAGAAATGTTAGCGGTCGCCATTTTCTCGAGGGCAATAAACGCTCTATTTTTCTGAATACAGAGCCAAGAGGAATTACTGTGACCTTGGAAACAGACCTGTTCACCGCTCACTACATGCACACCTGACACAGTCCATGCATGGAGGTCTTCAGGTTGACTTTCACAGACTTGTTGGACTGGGCAGTGCCAACGTCTAAAATCTGGGTTGTGACAGCTAAAATGAAACGACAACACATACGTAGTAATTCGTAATAATTTGAAAGAACGTAAAAAAAACTGTCATAGATCCTGTTAACGCTCCCCTCCCTATCCTTGAGCGTGGCTAGCGCTGCGTGCACGCATGCGCCAAGAAGCTTTGGAGCTTGTGAATCATCCTCAGCATCAGCAGCGGGGATGCAAGCGCCAGAGTGATGGGACCCGTGTGAAACACCAGCAGCACCGCGTCACTCTCCAGGCAGGTCAGGACAGGTAGGGTATCTGTTATTTGTGTCCCCTGACCGGGTTTGGGTATATGTCAGCGAAATACCACTCTTTGGAATGTCTGAGTAGAGTATGAGAAGAAATCTCTCGAAGTAACAGTAAACGCGAGTCACATGGCAATTTAGTAGGTTAAATACACTCGCTGTCTTAAATGGTGGTTCACTGTAATGTGTTTGCTAAGCCGTTTGTATGGGGGATAGCTATCGTTTATGCTGACAAATTTGCAGGCTGTGCTAGTCTGCAATATAGAACAGGTTCTTGCTGCCTGTTGTAACAGTTCTTCAGATAGATTACGGTTACTTATTAGGATCAGGCTATACATTATTTATCGCGTTTTCACAAACTTCTCATTAAATTTTTCATTTATTTGTCTAGAAAAAAATTATTTTAGATATACATTAGAACGGAGAGCTTCACCGAATGTCGTCATCGGTTACGCTGATGTGTTTTAGCACCATGGACATCACATTGTCAAATGACGCGCGCTTGCGCCGCTCATGCACTGAGAACGTTACGGTTTTTATATTGTTTGATTCCATGTTGTTATCGACATTTTGTTTTATATTACAGCTGTCTGATAATTTATCAACAAGTGCATTAGGTAACGTAGGCCACTGTGCTTGTTGTAGTTATAGTCTTCCTCGGGAAAACAAAGACGTTTTAATCACCACAGTCACCAGAGACCATTTTAGTGTTGACTGCCTTGTCTAATTAATTTCAAGAAAAGGTCAAAATGTCACAGTCTCCATAATTGCAAAGGGTGGGAGCAAAGGAGCTGTTGGTGAAAGACAGAATAAGGTCAGAAAAAAGAGAGATAAGGATAGATAAGGATAATGGTATAAGAAATGATGGTAAATGACAAGAACAGGAACTACATGCACACACAAACACAAACATGCATGTGCACGTGTCTGTCTGAGGGGGAGATGGAGAGAGAGAGGAACATTGGGAGATGGTTGAGAGACCATTCTAATTTTCTCCTGAACAGAATGACAATGAGCCGAGATTAAATTAGCCAGTTTGAGTTGGGCTGCCCCTGTCTCTCAAAGCCAACTCACCTTATTCTCAGCCTTCCTACCACTGGTTCACGCTGTTCTGGGCTAGACTGGGGCTGGGCTGGCCTGGAGAGGTGACCAAAAGGGGTGAGGGTTATGTGTGTTAGAAAGGAGCATCCCACAGTAAACACAGCAACCATCTGCTCAACTGATAAGCAAGCATGGAGTATGACATTCACACAAGGGAGAAGGAGAGAGTGTATGTGTGTGTGTGTGAGACAGAGAGAGAGAGAGAGAGAAACAAAGAGAAAGCTGGACCATTCAAGCTGAAAATCAATGGCAGCTGATAATTAGACACACATGCATAAAGGCAGTTGTATGTGAATGTGTGTGTCTGTTCAACTGTGCACTCATATAATCATCACTGTGTGTGTGTGATACCTAGTGCTTGTGTAGTTAAAGCTTTGGAATGATTGATTTAGTATGTCTTTTCACTTTTTAATTTTTGGCTTGTATGCATGTGTTTGTGTGTGTGTGTGTGTGTGTGTGTGTGTGTGTGTGTGTGTGTGTGTGTGTGTGCGTGCATGTGTGTGCGAGCACAGGTGTGAAGGATGGCGTCCTGCTCTGAGGTCTGCGGCTCGGAGTACAGTGCGGTGAACGGGCACCAGTATGGCGTGCGCTCCTACCTCCATCAGTTCTACGAGGAGTGCACCGGCTCGCTGTGGGACCGCGAGGCCGACTTTCAGATCCAGAGATCGCCCAGCCGGTGGAGCTCTGTCCTCTGGAAGGTGAGGCCTTTACAGCAGTGCAGTACAACTCTCATAGCCAGAGATGCCCCAACATTGTCTGTTTTTTAAATGAATGTTGCCTTGGATATGGAACATGCTAGAAATAGAATTGTCACTGCCTCGTTTTGTCTTGCTTTGCTAGGACTTGCCTTGGTTTGCTTTGCCTCACCTTGCCTTACCTTGCCAATGTAGAAAATAAAAATTACGTTGCTGTGTTCCATAAACATAAACTGCGCAGACAGAGATGGTCAGGATGCTGTGAACAATGGTGCTAACATGTATTAGTTAGTTGCAACAACATTACGGACAACAGACTATGGGGAAAGTCCGGAGGGCGCAACACAGGGTTTCCACCTTCAGGTGTTTACCGGTGTACTGGCCTCCCGAGTCACATTGTACGACAGTATTTAAGCATCATTCATGATGTGAATTGCATTAGCATCAACAATGTCTCAGGAAGCTACAGTGACTAATTGACGGCTGCCATGATGTGTATTGCATTGGCGACAGAAACACATGGTCACACGGTCGTTGACTTGATTAGACAAAACAGGGTTGGTCACAGGTTTGTGACATATGAAACAACCAATATAGTTTTACTACAGAATATTACATTAACTACAATTTCTTTATACTACACCATGCCATGCCATGCCTTGCCTTGCCATGCCTTGCCCTGCCTTGCCATGGTTTGGTTTTCTTTGCCTCACCTTTCCTTGCCTTGCTTTACTGGGCACCATCTTTGGCTCATATCCGGTTCTGAGTTGGCCTTTGGTGTTGTGGCTGTGGTGTAAAGGAAGAAGTGGGTGGACATGGCCAAAGTTAATTTATACTGCACAATGAGATTAGTCTCAGATTGAATTAACAGGGAAGACTGTGTGACTGATGTTATGTAACTCTGCTCACCCTAATGCTGTGCTTTCCCCTCACCATCTTATTTCCTCCTCTCTCCTCTCCCTTCTCCACTTTTGTCATCTCCACCTCGCTGCTTTCTTTATTTGCCTTTCATCATTTTGTCCTCTCATTGTGATTGGATTATTACTTTTCCTCTCATCTTCCTTTCCACTATCTTTTCACTCTGTTCTTTTCTTTTATTCTTCGTCATTCGGTTTTCTTACTTATATTCTCTGTCGTTCGCTTTCCTTATTTTTCTTTTTTCTCCTCTTTTCTTTCTGCCTTTCTTTCTTACTTGTCTTCTAATCAACTCTCAATCTCTCCCTCTCCCTGTTCCCCTCCTCATCGCTCCTCTTTTCCATCTCTTCTCCCCTCCTTATGGCATCTCTACTCCCCTCTCTCTCTTGAATTAACCACACCTTTCTCCCTCCATCATCTCTACCTCCTCTCTGCATCACACCTCCTCATCACTCCTCTTTTCCACTCCTCTCCACTTTCTGTCCTCCTCTCTCTCTCTCCTGCTCACCACTCCTCTCTCCCTATATCATCCCCATCTCCTCTCCCCATCATTCCTCCTGTTTTCTATCTCCTCCTCCCCACTTCTCATCCCTTCCCTCCACCTCTTTCTCTCCTCCTATTGACCCCTCTCTCCCTCTATCTCATCCCCATCTCCTCTCTCCATCACACCCCCTCTCCTCCCCTCCTCCAGGTCTGCGTGGTGCTGGGCTGCCTGATCATGCTGGCGGGCCTGGTGGTTCTGTTCGTGGGCTATGCCACGCCGCCGCGCATTGAGGCCTTCGGCGAAGACGAACTCCTGTTCGTGGACGAGCGCGCCGCCCGTTTCAACCGCGCCCTGGACGCCTGCAAGCTGGCCGGCGCCATCCTCTTCTGCGTGGGTGGAGCGGGCATGGCCCTGGGGCTGCTCCTGGCCGCCTTCACCCAGACGGGAGCCTCCAAGGAGGAGCAGCAGCAGCTGCAGCAGCGCTTCCGCGACCGGCTGGCCGAGCTGCAGTCCGCCATCCACCCCGTCACTCGAGCGCCCACACCAGGTGGCGCCAAGGTGCCCGTCACCCTCTCCAGAGTGCAGAGCGTCCAGCCTGCAACAGGAACCTGACAAGAGCAGTGGAATGCCACACACACTCATACACACATAGACACACACACACACAGTAACACAAACACACACACACATAGACAGACACACGCAAACACTCACACACAGACACACACACACACTCTCTCTCACACACACACACACACACACACTAAGACAAACACACACACACTAACACAAACACACAAACAAGGCATATAAGACTACACAAGTGAGACACAAACACACACAAGCCCAATCTTGATCACTTATTTCTGCCTTAGATCTGCGCATAGAGAAAGCAACACTCAGTCACACAAATCCACGCTCTGCTATATACAGTACACACACAAATGCGCACGCACACACACACAGGCACACACAGATACCCACATGATTATGCTAGCGCAACCACACGCACACACACAGACACACACACACACATCACTTCCAGTTCAACTCACACTGAACTAAGTTAAGCTAACCTGCATCGACAAGCACATTTTCCAGATCATACTGGAAAATCTCAGACCACAAAACTCAGTCTCTCAGAAGCAAATGCACTGACCTCATGCTCTGGTATAATCACGTTAATGTATGTATGTATGTATGTATGTATGTATGTATAATACATATATATTCGGTGCCATACAACATACAGTATACAATGCTCTTTACAAAGTCGTTTTACATGGTAAATGACATTAGTAAACGACAAAAAATATAACAAAAGATACAATAAGGATACGATTTATTTCACGAAGCATGTTAGAAATCTTATCTTTCCAGACCGAAGTCACACTTTAAACAACATGAGTCTAAAATAAAACATGGTCGTGCACGCAGCGCTCTAGGAATGCGATGACAGATTTGATTTGACGCGTTCCTGATGTACGCCAGTGTGAGAGTTCGCCTCCCGCATCTGCTGCCTCAGGCAAGCACGAGCTCCCCGTCAATCACCGCTAGCCAAGTCCTGCTATTTACAGCTCACTGAAGCAGTGACCTCTGGCTAGTGCCGCAGGCTGCCACAGAGCAGAGGGGAAACGGATCCACAGATCCGCTTAGCCTGGATCACATCCACTCACGTCTGCAGCTGCGTTCACCTCAATTCAATGAAGTTCATTGAAATTCAATCTAATTCACTGCATTTCAATTCAATTCAATTCAATTCAATTCAATTCAATTCACTTCACTGTGTCTGCAGCTGCATTCACCTCGCTTCAATGAGGTTCAACTCAATTCAATTCAACTCAATTCAGTTTTGGAGCCCCCGGCATTCAGCACTGAAGCTGTTCTGGGGTCAGTTTGTCTGATTTCCACCTCCAGTGCTGGTGCGTCAGCCTTCACTTTGTGAGCGAGGAGATGAGCAGAGCTGGAAATAGACCAGAATTCTGGGTGGCTCGTCGGCGCAATACGCAGCGTCCTGATCTGTAGGGAGGACACACGGCAGCTGACTCAGCATCCAGATCAGTTCACCCCAAAAAACACTCCTCTCTTTTGCGATCGCCCTCGCTCAAGTCAGAGCGACATCACTGCTGACGCAGGGTAGGGTGCAACTCTGTTTTTTTTGTTGTTTTTTTTTTTCCCATCAGCTTTCATCTTTAAGCCTTGTCTTAAAGCCAAGATTAAGATGCAGATTTCAGTCCTGAGATGCATGCCAAACAGCCACAGGAAGCAGAACAACAGAATCTTTAACCCAGTCACTTGAAGCAGATAAAACTGTAAACTGGACAGTGACTGATTTAGTGAGAAAATTACAGTAACAGTTTATAATGTGGAAAATATGTGAAATTTATTATTGAGTAGTGTGGTCATACTGAATTTATTCTGAAACACTTTGAACAGTCTTATTGCCATAGAGCCACTTCACACACACACACACACACACACTCGCACACACACACACAAACACACACACAGACTCTCTCTCTCTCTCTCTCTCTCTCTGTCTCACACACACACATGCACACACACAAACACAGACACACACATGCACACACACACGAATACACACACACACACACACACACACACTCTCTCTCTCTCTCTCTCACACATACACTCACTAAACTGTATGTAAATGTATTGTCATGCATTATGAAGTACTTCAATTTAATATAAGACAATACTCTTCCTCCTTCCTATCTGGCCAACTGTGTTACAGACTTTACGCAATGTCAGACTTTCTAGTGGTGTTTCTTTCATTTCAGCTCGTCATATTTGTCATCTATTTTCTACCTCTTTCTTTAGCCTTTCTTATGCTTTCTTAAGTTTCTCTCTAGCTGTTTGTGCTGGATGTGTGTTGTGCAGTGAGATGAAGATGTCAGTGCTGCCTCCCACACATGGGAGTGGAGGGGGTAGTAGGCCAGGCTTCAGAGAAAAAAACAAAATGTCCGATCATTGGATGCACAAAACATAAACAACATCCCTAATAATTAGCTTATGTACCTGCTTGTAGAGTTACTTTGGGATAGAGTTGTTGGCTAACTTCCTAAGCCATATTGGTGTCTGTTCCACACTGTGGACGAGCAAAATTTAACAGCAACTTTAAACAACAACACTTTCTAGGAACTCGGGCCAATTAGAATCAGCTCTTCCAGGAAGAGGGTTGGAAAGAACATTTTTTTCTCTCTCTCTCTGAAGCCTGGTGATTAGCCAGACGCACCGAATATCTAATTTTTACCCCACACAAAAGCAGGCCTGTGTGGACTTGGATTTGAAACCAATCTGCTCCATAGATATCAGAGAGCTTTATATTGCTAATTATACTAATCTGGTTCATCACTAGGCTACATACTGTATAAGCATCCATAGACATCTCTATCTGTCAAGACAACGGTCGTTTCTTCTTGCTCCAGACATGTCTATTTTTAAACAAAACAATAAAAAGTGACATTGTCCTTGGCCAGTTGTCTGTACTATTGCATTTTGGGATTGTTTGTTTTGTTTTGTTTGTCACTGGCTGCTGCGTCTCTAGCTGGACTGCAAGTCAGTGTCAGGTCTCTGGGGAATACACTTGCGAATGTGTGTTTCTTAGGAGCTGGAGGCAGACACGGTTTGTGTGTGTGTGTGTGTGTATGTGTGTGTGTGAGAGAGAAAAAGTGTGTGTGTATGTGTGAAAGAGAGACAGAGAGAAAGAGAGAGAGAGAGGGAGACTTCCATTTACGTCATTGAGGAGGATCCATTCTCTAACAACAGAACAGAAACAAGAAGACAGGCACTGCAGAAGATGCATTTCAACAGAACTAGAACAGTCAACGAGGGGCTCTAGAAACAAGGGGGTTCATTATAATGGATCCAATCTCTAGAAACACGAGCGAGAGATGCTCGTCGGGGAGGATTGAGCCTGTAAAACAAGAACAAAAGGCCTTCGTTAAGGAGGACCCAGTGTCTGGAAATAGAACAGCCACTGTATAGCGCTCGAGGGCCAAACAGAGACGTGTGACTCATGCATGGGGATTTCTTTCATCGCACCTTACCGCAGGGCCTGTGAGTCATCTTCACACCCATCTCATCTCTACCTGTTCTCTCACTCGCAACATAAAGCGCACATATACATATTCTTGCAGGAATTGGCAAACGACTTCAGCGACTAGGCTACTGCATGCCAGACTTCTTATACAAGCCATTTGTTCGCTGTTAGAGACAGATTTCGTCTGCTCTCATATCTTTTACATGTAGTCATGCGTCATTTCAAAGGCCAACTATATGCTTTTGCAGTGTGAGGGCTCCCTTTATACAGTAAGTTCCTTATCTGGTATTAAAAAATAAATATATATATTGATCAGCAAGCTTAAGATGTTTTTTTCCAAATCAGTGTGACCCCTAAGCCTATTATGACTTGTTTGTCCAGATAGTTAACTAAAAAAAGGGCTTTTTCAGCTTTGTCTAGCTAAAGGAGTTAACCAAAAAGGGCTATGTGTTTGGCACATGGAGGAAAGATTAAATCTCATAGCAATGTATTTCAATAAAAAGTCACATCCACAACATAACATCTAAACCAGACCTAATTTCGGAGGCTGTCGAGACAATGAGGCTAATTAACCAGGACTTGTCTGTCTGCTAGAAGTCGTACCTCTATGCATCAGCATGTCAAGAAACATCAGAGACTGGTGAACTGGATCCAACAGGTTGCTTTGTGGAAGGAAGCCGTCTTTCGACCTGTCGTGTGTGTGTGTGTGTGTGTGTGTGTGCATGCCACCAGAGGCAGAAAAGGCAAGGCTGAAGGAACTACTATCAGCTGGTAGCTGTCCATCACACTGACATGAACAGACACACACATACACACACAACCTCCATGTTTCAGCAGCCTTGTGCTCCCAAACACACTTAGTAGAGAATAAAAGATTACTGGCACTTAAATACAATTACCACCTTTACAAAATGCCCACACAAACATGGCGCCTTGGCCCAAGTTGTACCTTGTGATACATTTGAGACAAGTTTAATTATCACAGATGACAACAGCACGTCAAGACTATGATATTTATTTAGGTATTTTAGAAAGGACAATGGAATGTTGTTATAACTTGAGAAGAAAAACAATGCTTCCTTTTTGCTTTGGAAGATTCACTCTTCAGATGAGTGAAAAATAATGACTCGAAATGTAAAGACGTCATTTCACACAAAGATACTTGATCTAGTGTGGTTGAAGCTGACATTAAAATATGTCATACACGTTCACATATATGTTACCTAGGAGACAGAAAACAGAACATGGATTCTACCTGAGATTAATTTGGGGCTCAGAATCAGGATTAACTGGTTAGCAGGAGAGTTTTGGATCAGAACCAAATGAAACTGGTACATTTGCCCAAAAGCCTGCAAATCCCTAGAAAACTCCAGTGAGAGAAAAAACTTTGTATGAGAGTTAGAGTCTGTGTTAATTCTTTCCCTCACTGGTCTTTTCTAGGTATTTGTGTGCCATTTGTGTGCCAGTTCCATTTGGTTATGACCCAAACTCTCCTGCAGCACAGCTCACACTACATACAGCAAAATATAATGTTCACTATTTTTCCATAGTCATATACGTTTACAACGTAACCACATCAGAATGATATGAATGCATAATTTCACCATGACATCATTCACATTAACATTTGTTTAGCTCACCACATAAGAATACAACATAACCAGTGCATAGCACACAGACACCAGCTTACAATAACATGAGGAAAATAAAACATCTGTGACCGACTCATAATAATAATATAAATAATGTGCAACTCTAGTATAAATATCTGCATTTATAAAAATAAAGTGCATCTTACTACATTCAGCTCCCACACCTACTGTATGGCCATTCACAAGGACGTGGATCGCGGCTCACAGCTGGGCCAGATCCGGCAACTCCATGCTCAACTCCACAGCTTAGTTTCACTACTGCATACTCGCTACACACATTCACACACTACATATACGTCACGCGGCAGGCCTTTCAAACTAGGGGCTTTGAGGAATCAACTCTCTGAAGACACTTCATCCTAATCAGCACTTAGAATGTATACAGTACATTGGACATTATGTATACAGTACTTAAAATGTATGCAGTAGTTAGAACGTATACATTATCTCTCGAGTTGTGTCAATGGGCCCAGGGCTATTGCTGATCTCTATGGGAAGTGAAGTTATATCATTCTGAAGGGTTTTTATTTTAACTAATAAAATATTAATATAATAATAAATTATAATAAAATCATAAATCTTAAGATGGGAGCTAATCTTTTGTCCTTCTGCATTTTCTGTGTGTGTTCTCTTGTTATCAATCTCTCTCTCTCTCTCTCTCTCTCTCTCTCTTTCTATCACTTTCCATTTCTCTCTCTCTCTCTCTTCCTCTCTCTCTCTATCATTTTCTCTCTGTCCTCCCATTACTGTCTGGAGTCAGAGTCCTTCTCTGCATCACCACTGGTGTTTATGGACACCTCAGACTCCGGGCTCACCCCTCCTTCCTCCTCCTCCCCTTCCTCTCCTCCCTTGTCTTTCCCCTCTTCCTTTCCCTCTCCATCAGTCTCCTTATCATTTTCTCCTCCATCAGCTCCACTCTCTTTCTCCTCCTCTTTCTCTTTCCCTTCCTCTCCTTCCTCCTCTTTACTCCCTGTGTCCTCCTCATTCCCCCCTTCCTTGTTTTCTTCCGCCTCTGTGGACTCCTCGGCCTCTTTGGGCTGGGAGTCTGGCTCGTCTTTGTCTTGTGTGGTTTCGGCGCTTGGAGTCTCTTCCGCCGCGGCGTCTGCTTGGTCAGTGTCGGCTTTCTGCTCTGCCTGCTCCTCTGCTCGAGTCTGGGGGAGTCAGAGAGGGCCGAGAGGTGACAGACAAACTGAGAAAAAAGTCCTGTCCTGTTCTGTCTCAGAGTGACTTTTATTGTACAACGTTTCGACTGTACAGGTCTTCGTCTCCAGTAACAGTGTGCGGGTACACTCTTTTTCTTTTTAACTGTTGTACTTTTTACCCTGCACCTGTACAGAGCTGGATCTACCACTGTTCTGTCTCAGAGCCTCAACTGAAGACATTTTTAGTTTACATTCACAATCAACATCTCTCTGTTGCCTAAGACTAACAATACATCTCAGCATACTGATGGATCTTAGTGGAGAGTTCTCTGTCTTTGTATGTGTATGTGTGTTTGTGTGTCTGAATATGTATGTGTGTGTGTGTGTGTGTCCATATTTATCTCTATTTCTCTACCTGCTGTGCATTGGACTCCTCCTGTTCAGGTTGTTTCCCTTCGGCATCATCTGCTCCAACCACCTCCTCACCTGATCACACAAACACACACACACACACACACACACACACACAGAAACACATTTCAATTATTCAAAAGAACAGGAGACTGAAATCTTCATCTCTAAAAATCATTCAAATGATGTTTTTAAGGTTTAATTAAAATCAAGAAGAGGGATCAATTACTGTAAGTGAAACACTTTGATCCAAACTAACTCTGAAACAGCCAGGTCTTGCTGCTGCTAAAGAGCAACAGCGGCCTCTTGAGGCCATCCTAGGTACTACAAGTGCTCCAAGAGGAAGTTCAATCTGTGAAGTGTGGTAAACATTAAATGGTTTTGCTTCATGCTTTAACTAAACTCAGCAGGATGAGAGGCTGCCTGAGCAGCTGAGTTGGTTGCGGTGGGTTGTCAGCACGCAAGCATCCATCCTCGAACGCAGTCACAGTCTACTGAGGACACAAGGACATGAGTCATCACGTCAGCGGCCATCTGGATATAAATATGATCGTGCATGGAGTGTGATCTCAGCATGCGCAAACACACACACACACACACACACACACACACACACACAAACACACACAACGCAGAAAAAGGCAAGCTTGCTGAGAAAACAATCACCCTCCCACACACCCACCCACGAATTGCAAATACTATCAGGATTTACACAGGTGTGAGCTTGAAAAAAAAAAAGGAAAAGGAAAAACTCTGTAGAGACATACAGTCCTGGCCCAGGGATGACCACTATAGGGACAAATATATGGGATCTATATAAAATATATAGTATACAGCCATGTATATATTGTATATTTTATCTAATCTTTAACATATATAAACATGTAGCAGACATGTAGCAGCAGACAGTTTATATACAGTATAATTTTTATACACATAATATTTAATAATATTTATATGTGGCTATATATATTGTTATACACACACATAAATATTATGTTTTTAAAAATGACATGTAGCAGCCAAGTCTCTCTCTCTCTCTCTCTCTCTCTCTCTCTCTCTCTCTCTCTCTCTATATATATATATATATATATATATATATATATTTAGAGCCGTCCCTTGGTCATCTACTGCTCTGCTGATTGGAGTAGTCTATACTATATAAGGGGTCTGGACCTCTATCCCCCAGCACAATCCACTGCTCCACTCACAGATGATACAGTCATTTCATGTGATTACCACATTGTGTCTGCCTGAGGACATGAGCAGACTAACTTAGGCTACGCAGGAGATGTCTAGCCTCAGTGCTGGGCTCTACATATATAGTGCAGAGGACAAACTGTAGCTTGGGGATGAGACGGATTAACTAAGAATTCAAACAGCAGGAAAATTGTACACAGATATATATATATATATAACTCATAGAATACACATTTTCTACTCTCTGGAAATATAAATATGCATTTTTTTTTGCTCGGCTGTGATTATACTCAGCAATGCAATGCATGACTGGGTTTTCTCAGGTGCACACACACACACTCAGGTGTGTACACACACGCACACATACACACACACTCCCAGGTTATCCCCCCCTCCACACACACACACTCTCGGGTGCACATACACACACACACACACACACACAAACAGACAGTGAGAAAAGAGAGAGAAAAGCCTGCTGGTTAAAGTGAGCATTTGATTATAAATGGAACCGGGCAATTAGTATTCCCTCTCTCTTTCTCTCTCTTCAGATTTATTATCACGTTGTTGTATGCTCCGATAAACAGGAATATTACACGAATCCTTCTGTTTTGGCTTGATGAATTATACATTCCAATAATGTGCGGGAAATCAATACATTCTTAATAATTAACTGTGGAAGTTAATGTGCTTCCTACCAGAATACTCCAACTCCCAAGTCCCTGTGTAAAAACAGGACTTTGCCGATGATATTATTTTACCAGGGCGCTTAATGCATTTCAAATGCAAAACAGATTAAGGTTTTAAAGCAGGAAGATAAAACGCCATGGCAATAATATGCTTCTCTGAATATTTTATGGAAATGAGACGCATTCGTTAACTGTAGTCCAAGGCCTTGACTGTAAGCAAGGAAACGTAATGTGACTATAAACATTTTTAATGTGATTGAGCGAGGGGACGGGCCCCATAAAAATGCTGGATCAAATTAAATGCAACATTTAAAAATCCTTCATTATATTCACAGAGAAAGACCCAGAGCTAGGCAGAGAGAGTAAAGAGCTCTTATAATGTATGTATGTGTGTGTGTGTGTGAGAGAGAGAGAGAAAGACAGAGAGAGAGAAAGTATCATGTGTGTATGTGTGTTTGTGCCTGTGTGTGTGAGAGAGAGAATCATGTGTGTGTGTGTGTGTGTGTGTGTGTGTGTTGCCATGATCAGAAGGCTGTATCTGTCTGAGTGCTTAGCTTAGCCCATGCCCAATTAGCATGACAAGGTCATTATGTGTTCTGCAGGAGGAATTAAACGCCAGTCTGACAGCTGCTCCCCTGTCTGCCTCTACTGACACATATACTCCATCTTAAAGCTAAAAACGCACACACACACACACACACACACACACAGGCACATGAACATGAACATGAACATGAAAATGAACATTTGCACACACACACACATACACACACTTTCCTGTTTGCTGTTTACTTTAATTTCTTATCTGATTGCCTGTTTTTGTTATGTGTTTCTGGTCTTTACCTTCTGCAGTCTATCCAGTGCTACACACCTACACACAGTCTCAATGGGAGCAAACACACAGGTAAATCTAAAGTCTGACATTACAGTGAAGGAGGTTGCCTCTCTCTCTCTCTCTCTCTCTCTCTCTGTGTCTGCTTCCCTCTGATGGGATTGGAAGCCATCGTTCTTTGAGGGTCCCATGGTAACCCATGGTGCGCACACACAGACACACACACACACACACAAACACACACACAACACACACATTTTCTCTGTATTAGTCATTCATTACTTGCTTAACTCACTCACTCTGCCATCTGCATAATGTTACAAGAAAATGGAACATACACACACACTCATGTACACAGTGTGCTGAGCCTACAGAGACCTGCTGTTTTTGTCAAATGATTTTGGCAGCAGGTTGCAGTTCTGGAAAATTTCCACTAATGTTCTTTTGGGCTGAATACAAAGAGACCCAATCCCTGCTGGGATGGGATGTGTGCTTGTGTGTGTGTGTGTGTGTGTGTGCGTGTGTGTGTGTGTGCGTGTTTCCATGTGTATTTGTGTGTGTCTTTCAGTGTGTACGTGTGTGCATGTTTCTGTATGTGTTTGTGTGCATGTTTCTGTGTGTATGTATATGTGTTTGCATGAATGTGTAGATGCGTTTGTGTGTGTGTTAGCGTGTGTGCATCTGCATGGTGCTCTCTGTGACTGGTGTGGCGGTGCATGAACGTGTTTGTGTTGTTGTCTGGTACACTACCTCCTCCGCCCTGGCAGGACTCAATGGTGTTGCTGTCCCTGCAGGGGAACAGGAACACCAAGGCAACAGCAATCCCACAATCCCAGAGGTTTAATATGCCATTACTACATAAGGCTACACATGTCTACTAAACGCATATGTTAAATAACATGCGACTAGGCCAGATACTTTACTATAAGAGGCTATGTTTAGAGAATGATTGACAAACTGCTGGGAGTCATAGTGATGTGTTTCTATGTGTATTACACTGTCGGTGAAAATGGAATTATCTTTTGTTTGATTAAGAACACTTTAATGTGTTCATAATTAGAATATTCTCAAGGCTTTCTCTTAAAGGAGAAGTTTGCTGTGAATCAATCCATAGCCCTGTTGTTTCAATTACCAAGTAATGTCAGTAAGAAAAAGAATAAAAAATATCTACATATTTTCCAACATACACTAAATATTGAAGTGGCAACTTGGACTAAATAAATGGGGCATAATGACTTACTTTCAGTTTCCTTACGCTATGCCCCGTTCACGTAACATTAGTTATTTGGTTGGTGTTGCATCAAAATTTCTGGTTCATTTTCCTACTGTCAGCATTCAGCGTCACTAAACAACAGGGCTATGGATTGATTTACACCAAAGTTATCATTTAAACAACACTTGTGCATGTAGCAAAATGCTTCGAATAAGAGCCTATGTTTAGTGAACCATTGACAAATGGAAAATGCCCGAACCCAAATAAACTTATCAATATACATATATTACATCGCTAAGCAACTGTCCCCCGCTTCTGCTTTAATCACCTAAGTTTACGATAAGTTACTTTATAATAACAACTAAGTTCATAATAACTCTTTTCATTTCCACCACGGCTAACAAGCTATTGACAGAGCCACGCTAATCCTTCAGGGTTATCACCACACTGTAGCGTTATCTGGCAAAAGCAGCTTCTAGGTTAGGAATTAGGAGAGGACGTGGTTGATGTGTATTTCACAACACGTCTTGCAGGGGAAGCCATAAATTATTTGGACAGTGTATGAAAGAAAGACTAAATCTAATCTGAGCCTTGTCAGCTGCACTTGAGCACCCTTTGAGAGGAGCTCTCCATCGTCTCTTCCCTGCTACTCTTCAACTGATGATGCTTGGGAGCCTTAAAGAAGCCTGTGTGCACATGTTTTAATGGAGGCCGCACTTATTAAAGCAGTGGCAGCTTCAGCGCATGTTTAAATGGAGACTGCGCTTATTAATGCGGTAGTGACTTTAATCCCGTTCTTGTGTTTTCTCCCCTCAATCCGCGCAATCCACTAAACCTGCTTCAAAGGCCACGGAACGGAGACTGGAGACGAGATGAATGTGACACTGACACACACACACAAACACACACACACACACACACATACACACATGCAAAGTGGATATCACATCTTCCCAGACATACTGTATGTACACTTATGAAGACAAGCAGACACACATGCACATATGCACTTACAGACACACATGCAAAGTGCACATCACACCTCTATTAGACATAATGTACACCTAGACAAACACACACACACACACTGTTTTTAATGACATTAAACAGGATAGACTTATTCTAGTGATTAAGTGCTCAGGTCCTGACTGCTGTTGTCTAATAAGTGTGGAGTAGAAGAAGTGTCTAATGCTGTTGTTGTGCCACAAGGAAGGCAGCTTTCTCTGGGCTCTGGATTAGCACATGCATGGTTAATTACTGATTCTGCCTCATTAAGCTCTGGAGAGAGATTAGGCCTCTCTCTCTTCATGAACAACACCCAGCCCTCAGAGAGACAAGCAAACAGAAGAACCAGCGGCAGGAACGGCCGGCCAAAGGGAAGATCTTCCTCTCTCTCTCTCTCTCACTCACACACACACACACACACACACTCAAATTTTCTGTGCTGATATCATCATCGCCACTAAGGTTTTAACATCCCATGGCAAAAAGGCTAAAAAATATTTTATACAGGAATTTGGTCTTTTGTGAATCTGTACCACTAAAATATCTCTGTAGCAACAAAATATAATAATTTTATATAATGAATTAATAATGAATATTCTCTTTCTACAAACTCCAACAAGCTAATATGTGCAGCCAAGCTGTCAGTAACACTGAAAATCTCTAACTTAAACCTCCTCCAGTGACGGTTTATGTTAAACTGGCAATGTAGGTTTATCCTGGTTTTAACATCACTGGTGAAACTGACCTGCATTTAATTAAAGTTGAAGTGGGATATATTAAATCTGAGTTTGTCCGTGATATAGATTTACCCATTGATTAATGTAAAGTAAATTTAAATTAGGCAACTGGTTTGATGCAACATAAAATTCAGAAAACTGTGATTTAATTTCACCACTAATTAAACCACACACGTGCATCCCAGCCTTAGAAAGCCAAACCTGAGACGTGGTCAAGTTCAGCAATGCAGGGGGGCGTTAGTGAACACAGAGTTTTCAATTCAAGTTCTCGGCTAATGCTGGCAAACAAAAGCGTGCCGTCAGGAGGAGATAGTGCTGTGCGAACAGAAATAATGTGATACATGGGGGAGATGTAATCACACTAGACACTCACAACTTCAGTCATGGCGCTTTAAAGGAATTATCCGGAGTGAAACAACTCGTAACTCTGTTGATTCACGTTGCTAAGTGCTATCCATAGGTATAAGAACGACAGATTTTCATGCACGGTAGACCGAGTAACGAAACGGCAGCCAGCGCTAACTGATTAGGGCATGTCAGTTTCGTTTTCATATGCCCAATATGCTTAGCGTTAGCGGCCAGTTCGTGAATTCGGTCTACGTTGTACCTACTGCTGTCATTCTGATACCTATAGACACCATTCAACAGCCTCAGTCAACAGAGCTACGGGTTGATTCACTCCGGATAATCCCTTTAAATGTCAAAGAAAAAGCTAACAAAACTAAATATACAATACTGTGTGTATCAACAAAAATGGAATACAAATTAGAGAAAATCCAAATCAAGTTGGCTCAGTGGAGTGTCTCTTTGACCTCTGCATTGTTCAGGTCACAGACTGAGAAGGTCTCAGAAGAAATATTACACTCTAAAGAAGAGCACATTTCAGTCATAACACAGGCCTTGTCAGTCGAGGAACAGTGATCAAATCGATAAATGCTGATATTCTGTCCACACACACACACACACACACACACACACAAATCGTCAAACACTCCAGTGTCAGAAAGCAGACAGGCATCAGAAAGCGTTCGTCTCTGAAGTCTCCGGTTTCATCCGAAGGACACAGCCATGCTTGAAAGCCTTCAATGGATCCACGGAACCAGCACATAGACTCACAAACAGCCCTCTGCCAGCGCTGACTAATTCAATTACCACAACACAATGCTGGAGAGGCGCCACAGGAAAAAGAGAGAAAAAAGGAGGGAGGGAGAGAGAGAGGGAGGGGAGGGAGAAGCATTAGTTCAGAACATGCTGTGCAAGGCCACAATAACAAATCAATTTCCTGTCGTTAGATTGGATGTAAAGGGTTTTACCTTTTTCCCAGTCACACTCACAATGGAACCATTGGCACAGGTTGGGGAAGAAGAAAGGAGGAGAGGAGGGTGGGAGAGGAGAGGAGAACGGAGAAGAGGACAGAAGAGAAAGAAGAAAAAAGAGGAGGGAGAAGAAAAAAGAGGAGGGAGAAAAGAGAAGAGGAGAAGAGAGGCATTAGGTGTGCTAGGATGCTTTTAAGTCAGGTAATCCAAAAGGATGAAAGGGGTGAGGGGATGTTTTACAAAGCCGAGACAATAACCTGTCTCTGGACATTAAAAGCAGTGGTGGACAATGTCTTGGCCTCCTCCTAAAGTATGGCTTCCACACACACAGGGGCAGTGAGTAATGGCGTGTTTTTAAGACAGGCAGGCAGGCAGCGTGGCCACACGACTCCTCCTGGGATCCAGCCTGGCTCTTGAGGAACAATACGGGCGAACTTGCTCAGAGAACAGCCAGGATTAAACGCCTAAGAAATGAGCTTTAATCGCAAGCCATCGCCCATGGAAATAATGCACACCAGAGGGACATTGTTTGCCAAGTCTGATGAATTACTAAGCTGCTGTTTTTGGTGGTAGTGTGTGTGTGTGTGTGTGCGTGTGTGTGTATAGTAAATACATGCCCTCTTGTGTGTATGTGTTTATGTGTGTGTGTACATGTCCCTGTGTGTGTGTGTGTGTGTGTGTGCACTGTATGTGATTTATTTTTAGCTTGTCTTTGTCTTCATTGATACGTGCGTGCTCAGTGTGTGTGTGTTTATGTGTGTGTATTTGTATTGTGTGTGTGTGTGTATGTGTGTGTGTGTGTGTGTGTTGCTGGGGATGAAATAAACAGCAGTGGCCCCACCATCCATGGGGATTGGCAACGAGGTGTTTGCACACCACACAGGAACTGAGCCTTGCTCTATTTCCCTTTACATTCACCTCCTTTGGGAGCCAAGGGTCCAAATCCCACTCTTTATAGGTGTGTGTATGAGTATGTGTGTGTGTGTGTGTGTGTGTGTGTGTGTGTTTGTGTGGGTGTGTCTGATGTTTATGTGTGTGTATATTTATTGCCATATGAGTGTTTGTGCGGTTTGGGATGAGGGAAAAAATCCCTCTTTTATGTGCATATGTATGTGTGTGTGTGTGTGTTTAGGTTTATGTATGTGTGTGTGAGTGTTAAGTGAGTATATGCCCCTTTCTATATGTATGTGTGTGTGTGTACCTTTCTATATTTGTGTGTGAGTGTGTACACTGTATTTTCTAAATGTGTGTGTGTATATACTATGTGTTCTGGAGCTACTGTAGGTAGGTAGGCACAGAGAAACAGATAGAATAGAAGCGTTCAGCACCATGGACAGCAACCAGTCGATTCCAGTTCTACTGGCCCTCCCTGCCACCTTAGATGCTGTTATACACAAAGACTATCTACAGTGCAAGTATCACTGAGACTCCCATTGCAGGATTACATCTCCATAGTCTCTGACTGCTACAAAACATCTCTTCCACAGACAGACATCATTACTACTGTATGACACCATAACAATCTGCTTTGATTTGCTCCTGGGTGACAATGTTTGAGTGTGTGTCTGAGTGTGTGTGTGTGTGTGTGTGGCCCATGGTGATCTCCATATCCATGTTAATGTGTGTATGTATTACAAGGGACAAAACACGAATACAAGTACATGAACGTGTGCATGCATGCATGTGCATGTCTGCGTGTCTGTGTGTGTTTGTGTGTGTGTGTTCTGTTTGCTTCATCGCCATGGCGATGAATAGCCCAGCGAGAGCCAACCAGACCCCCTCGAGTGCTAATGAGGCTCGAGCTGAAGCCTCCTCAGTGTCCCCCCCCCACCCCACCCCCTCCTCCTCCACCTCTCCCCGCACATCACAGCCCTCCGAGGAGCCGCACGCAACGAGGCTTCACCGCTCAATGGTGCCCTATCGGAGAACCGCATCGCAGAGTCTCTCCCCTACGGAGAGGAACACAGGAGATGCCCTAAGGACGCCAGGTTTACTTCCTCTCTGTTCAACCCCATCGAGCTGACCTGTACCCATGAGACAGATGCTCTCAAACGGTGCTCCAACATGTGCTCGGCATTGTAAAAGGAAATGATTTTATGATCTGTTGAGCACGAGCTGCACTGTAGGAAGTGGACACACATTCTCTCTCCACTCTCACTAAAGCTCTCCAATCAGTAGGCATGTGTCCCCTCATTGTTGCCTATAAAGCCCTTTGCAGCATTTGAGTATGAATATCCAATGCAGTATACTGTATTGTTACAGTATACTGCTTCTGTTTTGTCTCCATCATGATAGCTTTCCTGCATTTTCCTCATTACTGATCAATGTAATTGCATTTAATTTGTATAATGTCCATATCTATGAGATACATAGGTGAGGACTATACATAAATATGCATTGTTTTTATTCCTTTATGTTAGACACTTAAAGGGAAGCCTAAAGGCTGCCTAAAGGGAAGTGGACACACATTGTCTCTCTTCTCTTACAAAAGCTCTTCAGTCAGTGGGAATCTGTCCCTCTCATTACTGGCTGTAAAGCTCTTCACAGCATTTGAGTATGGAAGAGATTAGATTGTGCCAGGGCTGAAAACTCAATTCGGTGGTAACATTAATGGTTAACACTGTTTAGCGCTGGATATAAAATGGAACAGGAAGCTGAGGCATGCACGCAGGTGTATAAGTGTGTGTGTGTGTGTGGGGGGGGGGGGGTTTGAGTGTGTGTGTGTGTGTGTGTGTCTGTTAAAGTATGTGTGTGTGTGTGTGTGGTTGTGTTTGAGTGTGTGCATGTGTGTGTGTGTGTGTGTGTGTGTGTGTCTGTTAAAGTATGTGTGAGTGTGTGTGTTTGTGTTTGAGTGTGTGCATGTGTGTGTGTGTGAAAGGATGCACCTGTGAAAGCTGTATTTCTGCAGTCTGTGTCAATCTCTGACTCATATCCAGCCCCTTCCTTTGCTGTGCCCGGTGTGTGTGGGATACAGGCAGATAAACAGTGTTATCTTCTCAGCAATGACATCATGCTTCTCCAGCCTCCATCTCAAGTTAACAGTGAGTGACTTTTCACGGGTGCTTTCTACCGCCGTCTGGTGGACCAACACTGCCACCTTGTGGCTAGGACAATAAGTGTTACATAAGCCTGCCCGCATTACATCATCTGCCTTTGGTCTGAGGTTGTTCTGTCCTTTGTGGGTGTGTGTATGAATGGATGTATGCATGTGTGCGTGTGTGTGTGTGTGTGTGTGTTACTGTATACTTCAAAGAATGTGCTAAATTTAACATGTTTCAATTCAAATGCTCAGGTGTAGCCATATCTCTTTGACATAGAGAGTGTGACATAGAGAGTGTGAATCTGAGGTCATTTGTGTTGAGTGATGTGTAAACCGAGTTGTGTTGAATGATCTGTTGCAACGTGATAGCATATGATTTCACATCTGACCTGGCAGTGGCCTCAACAAATCCACAGTAGGTGGGGTCCAACAGGGGTAAAAGAACATCATCATGAGAACGCAAGAGAGGTAACTTGCCTGTCTGTGGTGATCAGGTCCAAAATATAATACATAATACAAATATTATATGACAAAATATAATATATGATAATAGATTATAAGACAAAACAGACCCAAGTATACAACAGCTATAGATCTCGATATGCACTCTAAAGTAACCAATGTGTGTCCTCTTTGTTCACCTCAATCTCTACAGCCTTTCTCTACAATATGGATGAAATCAAAAATGCTCTAAAAAAGTTTATGAAAAAAAAATGAAATTTTTCGTCTGACAGCAAGGAAGTGAGTGCAGGCTTGATGAATCGACTTGTTTAGACCGCCGGGAGACAGGGCTGTAAACACAACGGCATGTGGGTGCTTGCACCCAAACATTGTTTTAACCATTTATCAATTTTGTTAGAGCGATGTGTTGTAAGGTGCTGCTGGTGTTGCATGCTTTTTGGGATCTGATTTAGAGCATGTTAAAAACACAGTTTAAAATGTTGCCCCTAAAGGGTTAGCTGCCAGCATTACTGACAGCTTCCAGCAGACCTATAAGGGTTGGACTAACATTTTTCATGTCTTTGGTAGTGGCAGGTCACAGGTACAGTAGCTTAAGCAAAAGACTTGCAGATTGAAATGGACCAAAATTATCCTTTAAGCCCATCAATGTTTTTATAATTATACTTAACAAAAGCGCGCACGCACACACACACACACATAAACACACACACACACACAAACACAAACACGCACAAACACACACACACACACACACACACACACCTAAACACACACACACACACACACTCTGGGATAGGGAAAAATGAAGTCTCAGTTTTCTTACGACAGGTGGGGTATTGAGTCACGCCTTCACGCGCAGACATTACTCATATGCACCAGACGAGAACGGACGATGTGAGCGCGAAAACGACACGTCCATTGCGCAGGTGGCGCACTTCACCCGAACCTCATACACCGGATTAAGACATATCACACCGGGCACCCGATACCTGCCACCTATTCCTCTGCCACCCATTAACACCCGCAAAAACTCATTAGAGCCTCGTCCCAGCGACACCATACCCAGCACACACAGGGTGAGGGGCAGTCGGCTGAGCGATCAGGCAGGCCTGACATCATGTGACAGCTGGTCAGAGGCGTTCTTGTGTCAGGGGTCAAATCAGTGCCAAGTCACTCCCAGATTTGAGCTCAGATCCCAGGTAACCATAAGCTCTCCAAAGCAGGGTGACATTACACCAAGATTAGCCACCCAAATGGACTTGTTGCAGTAATGCATTCTAAACATACAGCAGCGTGCATTCCACTAGTGAATGACTTTTCAGTACTGTGCATTAGACGACTAAAACATGACTGGATTAAACTTGATTCAGTTTCATTCAGCGTTTCCCTTTGATCCTTCACATGGCATATCACACCAGATTGTAGGTAAAGATTAGTGCCCTTCTCTTCTTTCACTTCATGTCATTCTGTCTCTCTCTCTCTCTTTCTCTCTAACTCTCTCTCTCTCTCAACTCTTTCAAATTGTGTTATCAGGTGAATCTCTCCACTTCTCTCCATTCTCTCCATCTCTAGTCACAGCAATACTGAACACACTAAATTCTCATAACACACTGAACACACAAAATTCTCACACACTCAAAGCACACCATTGACAAATCTTTCAATCTACAGAACTGATCCACTGCTGCCATGGTGATGCCTCTGGCCAATGAAGAACACAAGAGGTGTGTTCTTTCCCTGTACTCTCTGGCTATTGGCTGAGGAGGCTGCCTGTCTCACCGTTGTCCTGGGCGCTGAGGCTCATGCTGAGTCCGCTTTTCTTCTCGCGAAGGGTGATGAGGCGGCTCTGGGACACCTGCTTGACGATGGAGGACAGGTGTTCACGAGCGCCCGTGCCCGTGCCGTTGGCCGGGGCTGAAGGCTCGCCGTCAGATGGGTCCTCACTGCACGGCACCACCGACATGCTCACCTGTGGGTGTGGGTGGAGGGGAAATAACACACACACACACACACACACACACACACACATATACATACACATATACACACACACACACACAAAATACATATACATACACATACACAGACACACACACACGCACATACATACATACATACACACAAAAAAGATTTGACTCTGGAAGAAGTCTGAAACAGTATCCATTTGACAACAGGTAATGATGGGCTACAGTGTATAAATGCTTATTGCTCATGAGTGCTCTCTGCTGTGAAGCGCTACAGAATGAGACTTTTGTGTAATAAAATTAAATTGGATTGAATTGAATTAAACAATGCAGAGTGTCAGAGCAGTCCACAGGAGACTACTGTACTTACGCTCCCATTCTGCTTTCTGCTTCTTGATATGGGCGGCAATGATGGCGCTTTGAAGCTGAAACAAAATCAGTTATCTAGTTAGTTTAACTTGTATTTACTGTAATGACGTTGACACACTCTTTTCATTGCCCTCTGATGCATTGTCCTCACTTTGCTTTGACCACAGAATGTATATGTGTGTGTGTGTATGTATGTACAGTATGTGTGTATGTGTGTGTTTGTGTGTGTGTGTTTGTGTGATTTCTAAAAAGTAACAATATGTGTCTGCTGTGGCTCTTGTGTGTCTTGTGTATCTGCATTTGCTTTCGAGAAGCACATTTACCCAAAGACCCTCTTGTACCCTGTGGGTTTGCCGAAGAGGAGGTCATTGTACGGAAGCTTCTTGAACTTCTCCCGCCCTACAGCGATATAAAGCTGCCCGGCCTCCAGCTCCTTCCCGTCAGTAATCTGGATCCCGTTCAACGTGTAAAGACTGCTCAATGATAAAAAACATTTCAGACAGGAAACTCTAAGAATTAATTTAAGATTTTATTGCTGTAGATACAAGGCGGTATGCTTCGTCATGGCACCCTAGATCTGTTCAAGCTGCTGCTGCAAATCTTAAAAGGTGCATAATTAAAGCTGCATAGAAATATGTCATAAGAATAAACAAGCAATAAATAAAGAGATCCCCCCTATCTGGAGCAGATATAGACAGGTAGAGCTGGGGAGGGAGAACTGAAAAAAATCAACATAACTGGAGCTGCGTGAGTGTGTCCACCGGCCACAGTAAATTTAAACAAGCACAGCTTTTATAAGTCCAAAAGAACTAAAACATATTTTATTTCTAGTGCAACATGCTTGCTACATTTGCACAATTTTGCTTTATTGGACATAAAAGATTCTGATGAGCATCTCTTAGAAGCATAGACAGGTTAGTCTCTTAAATTGGCTTAGTCTGTGTCTTTTTCCCAAACTTGTGTTTACAATGTTTATTTGTACCTGGACTGCAAGACAAGTTTCCCTTAGGGACAATAAAGTAAAATGGGTATTTGTGTGTGTGTGTGTGTGTGTGTGTGTGTGTGTGTGTGTGTGTGTGTGTGTGTGTGCGTGTGTGTGTGTGTGTGCGCATGTGTGTGTGGTTACCTGTGCACTCCCCCCAGGATCTTCAGACCCATCTTCTCAGTGATCATCTCCAGGATTCGCTCATACTGACCCACAATCCTGTGCGAGATCAGCAGTCTCACAGCAGGGTTCAGCAGGTCCCCGTTTGCCATCACACTACACACACACACACACACACACACACACACACACACAAAACCAGGCTTCAAAATCCAAAACTAAACTGAGAATGACCTCTAAATTCCAATTCAATTTGAATTTGAATTGTAGTTGAAAACAATAAGATAAATAGCAATTCAAATACCAATTGCAGAGATGAAAGTTGTAATGCCATGACACACCTGCATAATTAAGGTGCATTTAACAATTACATTTTAAAGTATCAATATATGATTACAACACAAATTCCACATGATATGCACAAACACACACACACACACACACCACACACACAGTTAATGATGTCTCTATTTCATCAGATGTCTCTACTTCTACTTCTACTTCTACATCTACCCAGACCATGCAGATCTTTCAGACTTACAAAATGGCACAGGGTTCTTTGATGGGCTTGAGGAAGCGTGCAGACACAATGATACGATTGTGCGGCGCAGGTTTGATCTACAGAACACAAAGCACAGCGTGCATCATTAGACCTCATCAGCAGTGTTAGGAACCACTTCAGCAAGTACCAGTATGGGCATCTGCATTTGCAGCCTTTTACAGTAGGTCACATGCTTGGGACATCCACCAATCGCAAACAAGCATTTAGGCCCTAATGGCCTTTTACTGTCAGTGCTTGACTCTTTTACATCTACCACATTTTTACCCATGATCCCTCAGCACAACTGCTAACTGTACGAGTTTGCGCGCTATGCTAGCACCCAGAGTTGTACAGCATCACATACAATTCCACCCCCTATAATTTAACTTCTCAGTCCTACCTGACCAATCTGACCTTTTTCTGATGCTGTAGAGTACTGTTGTTGTTTACACTGACCTCTGCTGCATTGCTCTGACCTCATCAACCTCAGGTGTACTGTTGTATCCTCAGTAAAAGCTTTGGGTACACTGCTCTGTGCATCACACACAGGTGCACTGCTCTACCCACAGAGCCGACCTCAGGTACAGCGCAGTGTCCTCAGCTGCACTGTCTCTGTCCTTAGCGGCGCTGTCCTGTCGTGGTGACCCAGGTTGCCTGGAGACGGAGCAGTGGTCGTGTGTTTGTTGGTGGTGAAGGACCTGTGGCTAATTAAACAGAGCTGGGAATTGCCCAAATGATCTCTTGAAGGCCTATCTGATTAAAATAATCGGAGGTGTGTGTGTGTGTGTGTGTGTGTGTGTGTGTGTGGATCTAGTTTGCTTGATTAGGATGTAGACCCTTCTGTATGGTCCAGCAACCAAAACTCTAAGTGACCTATGTGTAAAGACGAAGGCGTAGAGAGAGAGAGAGAGAGAGAGAGAGAGAGCTATAACCTCTGATATAACCTCTGATGTATGTTATTCAGCACAGGATTTGAGTGTGTGTGTGTGTGTGTGTGTGCGTGTGTGTACACCACATTCTCCGAGCAGAGCAGTATGTTCAGACAAACTCCAAGAGACTCCTGTGTTTGACATGCAGAAGAGATTGAGGAAGTCATAAGTGAAAGATCAAAAACTCCACACACTGATCACTATTAAACTATTTCTTTTCTATTTTTTTGAAGCAACAACTACGTCCTTTGTTCCAAGGGCAATGCAACAGTAAAAATCCTACAGAACACAGATTGCATATTCTGATGAAGCGAACCAAAGCTCATGGCTAGTTCCCTGACGCAGTTGCTGGTGGAATGAAATTGACCATCACCACTAGGTGGCGCTAGCCTGGCTACCTGGGCCTCTCTGGGCCTACACTACCAATTTAAGACCATCTCGATCTCTATCTGTTCTGCACTTTAGTGGAGTTTGATTGGTAATAACATTTAACAAAATTACATACATTTATTTATTTTTGCTCTTCTGAGTAAAAAAATACCAATTGGCCAACTAAGCAACATTTTTCAGTTAATTAATCCGTTTCATACTGTTTAGGTTGCTAATATGAGTCATTACACGGCGAATGAACGGTGTAGAATGCGCCACTGTGGCCTACAACGGTAGAGCAGCATTTGCAATGTTCCACAGCAGCGGTCCGCCTCCAATAGAATGCTGTGCAATACAATGCAATCCAGCGGTCTTTAGAGGGAGCTTGTGAGAGAAAAAAACAGAACATTGCTTAAAACTTCAAACCTAGAGCCCTAACCAGTAGGACTCTCAAACCTAGAGCCCTAACCAGTAGGACTCTCAAATTAGAACAATTAGTCTATCAATTACAACTACCGTATTCATCTTGTCTTCTCTGTTATGCAGGTGTGCCCTTGGACACCTAGACCTTAGACAGGTAGATCATGGGTAGATAATACGATGGTAAGGAATGCATGATTGTTCTTATTAGATAAATAAAGTATAATCTAATCTAATGCAGTTTATGTTGGTTTCTATGTGTGTGTCCAAATGTACGTGTGTGAAGGAGTACGGACACTAACAACAACTTTCAGCCTCTGTTTGATCCCGACAGCACTTCGTCCCTGACAGCATGCACAGTGGCTGTCTGATCATTTATGGATGAGCAATGCAGGCAAGGGCCTCAGGCGAGCCCCAGACAAAGTGGTTGCCCCCAGACTAGAGGCCCGAGGCTCCGAGTCATTAAGCTGTACGCCTCGCTTGTCTGCCTCTCCTTGAAGTAAGGCCATCTGATCCCTGTATGGCCTTGTAATTATTGAGCGCTCATTTATTCATTACACACAAGTACGCAGCCCGCAGTTCTATGGTCAGTGTAAAGACACCATAACCAGTTCATAACCTAGCCATTGTCAGCTGTCTACTAGGCAATCTGTGCCTACAGACTGTGGAGAACTGTGGTGGTGGTGTAGTGTTGCAGTAATGAAGACACTTAATAGCGTCAATTTATGTCAGAACAGAAGTGATCCCAGTATAGTGATGGCACCATTTTTCTAAGAAACCACTATTCAAGATATGAGACCCAGAAAGATGTATGCCGGCAAGTAAAAATACTTCACTATAGTACTTAAAGCAGCCCCAAAGACTTTTTAAAACCTTAAAATAATTCCAAAATTGTTTCGGTGGTCCATCAACTCGTAACAAGGTGAAAGATACTTGCTGCATTTGCTCTGTGGCCCTCTATCAGCTTTAATGGCACTAGTTTGCCAAATCGGGTAGCCATCTGTAGTTCAAGCAAAACTACAACTGACTTGCCTTATGGCAATGCTTCCAATCCAATCTGTAGAGGGTGTGATTTTCAAAACTCATTGGTGCTGCTTTAAGTATGTTTTGTTAAAAATCTATATTTTTTCCCTTACTTCATTGCATGTTGAGTTGAGTTTATTGTATAGCCTACATTTACTCCAGTACAATTCCAATTTGCAGCATTGTTACAAGTGAAGCTAAATTTCATAGCTGATTGGCAGTGAACAAAATCTTGAGGAAAGCTGACTTGTAGGCAACAAATACAAGATATTCTTGTATGATTATCTGCAACTGTGCACACTTTTCTTTCGAAAACTACTGGCAAATAACAAATGGAAGTCAAATGAAAAATGTTTCTGACTTTTCATGTCTGATAAAAAATATATATTTTTTGTTTGTTTGTTTTTTGTTTAAATAAAGAAAAATGCAGAAAAATACAGGCACTCTGGGTAACTCACCACACCATTGGTCTGCAGCATCCGTCTCTTCCTTTCCCCAATCTGCAAGTAACTGTTCCCGCAAAAAGTAAGCTGTGTGTTAACTCGTAAATAGAAATGAAACTTAGTTTTATGGAGTATTTTTATAAATACCAATGCAACCAGATTAATATCATTTTGGATTAACGGCATAATAATAACAACTGTCAACTACAAATTTCCTACTCGGATGAACAATTTCTGTGACTTACTTCAGTTTCTTAAACTTCTCTCTGCCAGCAGCCACATACTGTTCTCCACTCTGGAGATGTTCCAGCGAAGCCACCCGATGTCCCTCTTTAGGGGTGTAGATGTTTCTCACTGCTCCGAAAGGAGCTTTCACTCCACCCGTTACCTCTCGCAGAAAAGTCTCAAAATTAGACACCCTTTTCTCGTTAATCACCAAACGACGCGCTTCGTAATACGGGTCTCCGTTTCGGTATACAAAAATGTTTTTTACCACAGGTTGCGACAAGAAATTTGGCCTCTCTGCATTCATCGTGAAGCAACGATCTAGCAACGTTAGCGCACTCAAACTGAGTAACGTTAGATGAAGAAACATAAAGGTGTGCAGCTACTTGTCACGAGCACTTTTCATAGGTAAGATTTTTTTTTCTATCTGAGCGAACGTAACATAGCTGGGAGAGAGAGGGAGAGAGATAGGACACGGGCTATTGGACCGCTGTACTCATGTTACACCTGATAAAATGCTAGAAAACAGCACCAGGCGCATAGAAATTTCCAGCCCACTCCGAGAGTTCTGTCCACGTACTGTAGGCTGTAAGCTCCAGGTAGGCTACAGGTCACACAGCCCTCGTAATGCGTGCGTGTGTAAGCTAAGCTATGCAATGCAAAGACAATGCTTCACAACACTCAACATGCAGACACGCAGGCACCCTCTCTCTCTCCCCTCACACGCACGCACGCACGCGCACACGCGCACACACACACACACACACTCCACTGCTGCGCACCTGTGAGAGGCGCGTGGGGTATCATGGGAACCTTTCTGTTATTTCTAAGCGTTTCTATAGTTACGAACCAATTCTCATGTAGCATCTGGGGGGTTTCTCATTAACCAAGACTAGACTGGCGACAGATTAAAGGCTTGTTTGGAAAACCAACAGTTGGTTAATATGAAAGTTACATGTATACATATTATCTTTAAAGGAATAGGCCCTTATATAAAGAAAACTAAGGGCCTAGCTTTAAACTTAAAACTCCTCGGGTTCAGTTTTAATGAGATATCAGGGGACTCTTGTG
The DNA here is from genome assembly GCA_017657215.1 of Limnothrissa miodon. Classification (NCBI taxonomy): domain Eukaryota; kingdom Metazoa; phylum Chordata; class Actinopteri; order Clupeiformes; family Clupeidae; genus Limnothrissa; species Limnothrissa miodon. Next base: position 228,957 of record JAGFZM010000110.1, on the reverse strand, counting down.
GAGCCCTCAAGGTAGATCTGGCCTAGGGGAAATGTGTTTGTTTTAGGTGTTGTTGCATAACAACACATAAGTAAACGTTATACATATAGCAAGAAGTAGGCTACAATCTAGGGCCTGATTGCTAAGCTATTTTGACTAACAGACAGAGGTCTTTGCCACCAGGATTTCGGTTCAAGTTTCTCGTGACTAATCTTAAGTAAAATCTTGAATTTTGATCCTTGTGCTTAGATTGTCTTTCCACTGGCCATCAAATATGTCTTTTACACTGTGCTCTGATGATCGTGTTGAGAAGTTTTTTTTATTTTTTTATTGAAGCTTAAAGACACAAGTACACATAATAACATTCGCTGTCATAGTATGACAACACAACTTCACATATAATATATAGCAAAAATAAAATACAGGTACAAATCAAAACAAACACAAACACACACACACACACACACACACACACACACACACAAAGATCGTGTTGAGAAGTGTTAGTTGACTTGTTGACCTCATGACCTAGTTTCTCATTTGTAAGATGGAATGTACCTGAGTTTATTGCTCATTCCCCTCTGCAGCCTATTATGTAAAGGGAGACGCTACTCCTGGGAGTTTTGCTATTATCCACCAATAGGTGGAGCTCTTTACCCATGACAGTGCAGTGCTTAAATGTGTAAGTTTTTACCCTGTAAAACCTCCACTATCAGCATCAGCATCATCATCTTCTTCTTCTTCTTCTCCTTCTTCTTCGTCTATCCTTCTCTCTACCACCCCACTCACAAACTAAAAAATAAATAAAAATAAGGCCATTAGGATAAGTAGACTTTGCAGAGTGTGCACTCTTTATGTGTGTGTGTGTGTGTGTGTGTGTGTGTACCAAGAGCAAAAAAAGATGAGCTATACAGGGTTGCTACAGTAAGTGGGCTGGCACAAGGCATTGGTTGCAAGGAGAGGACCACCATCCACCCACAAAGACACAAAGGATTAAGTCACAAGTAGATGGTCAGCATCCAAAGGCACAAGACATTGGCCCGTAAGAAGAGGGTCAGGATCCACACACAGAGGCACAGGGCAGTACAGGGCCAGGAGAAGAGGGTCAGGCAGAGAGCTGAGAGATGCTAAAGCCAGAGGCTGAGCCCAGGGCCCTCAGAAAGCAGCTCTCCAGCTTCAGTGTGCTGGTCAAAGAGTAGGTCTGTGCTCGTGTCTTTTAAATATTTAATTTATTTTAATATTCAAAAGAAAATAAAGGACTCCTTAAGGGCCCTCCTCTCACTCGGAGCCCTAGTAGTCCCACTTTTCCCTCCACTATGATTTCCCTGACCACTGACATTACAGCACTCCACAGCAAAACATAGCGACAGACAAGAAAGCACAGTGAAGCAAAACACAATGAGACATAACACACAAAATATCCTTAGTAAAATATCATGTAATATGAACAGGTTTATTTCCTGATACTGCTATCAGCTCTGCTGTGACAGTCCAGTGCCATGTCCCAGAAGGCAGATTCATTATCAGCCAATCATAATCAGTCATTTAGAATTAGCCAATCATAATCAGCCATTCACAATCAGCAAATCATGGTGAATAAGTCTGTGCACACAATGCACCACAAGGTGTCAGTCTCACAAGGCAAAGGCATATCTCTAGCCCCTAAGTGTTCAGTATGAGCACAGTGTGTGCTTGGCCATGATAACGTTTGTACACACCTCCAAGCAGTGGGGAAAAAAATGTGGGAAAAAGCTCCACTTAACCTGATCTGACCTGACAGTATACATATCTATCTATCTATCTATCTATCTATCTATCTATCTATCTGTTTCATGACGTAAAAAGAACACATCTTCAAGCAATGTTCTGGCGGCCATTGGATCAAAATCCACCAGATCTAAATCCTGTGGCTTTTGGATGGACAAGAGTCTATCTATCTATACGTATATAGTTATTATGCACGCTGTACATAGTTAAGTAGTGGTATGGATGGTGGGACAGATTGGGGGGGGGGGGGGGGGGGGTATATAAGTAATCTATATAGTTCTTTCTTTTGCTGTATAGTTGTGTGTTTGTGTTTATGCATGTTATATAGTTATTACACAAGCTGCACATAGTTATTATGCATGCTGTACATGTGTGTGATTGCATGCGGGAGCGGGGGTACTTGGTTCCTTAATCCTTTCCTGAACCCATCTTATAATGCTCAATGATATTTGTGGTAATTTACAAACTGCAATTGCAATATTAACGCAATATTGTGATTAATATAAAATAACCATGTAAATTGTTAATTTTGAAAGGTTATTATATCCCATTTGATTGGTTTGAATAACCAATGAGTGAAGTGCGAGTAACAATCAGATACAGCCATCTTGGTGCTTTTAATATCAGCTTAACACTGACGTTAGGGTTTTTTTTTGGCGATTTTTCCATTATTTGAGCATATACTGTAGGGCATTTAAGGGTTAAAATATGAAAATGCTCAAGGGATGTCACCGGGCACTCTCTTAAACCCGAAAGAGCCACCTCAAATCTATAAAATAAAGAAAAAAAAAACTTCCAAAAAAAAATCCAGGTTTGACCCCTTGGCTCCCGGACTATTAGTGATGGGCTATTATCCCAAGTCTATATGCTCTGATCTTATAGGCTCAAGCTTCTTTTCCTTTAGCACTTATGCAGGTGCCGGTCTCTGGGAATATAACACCGCCACTAATCCGAAAATAAAAGCCCTCATTTGCTGAGAAAAAAAAGCTTTTGAGTTTGTCCCCCCACGGAAGACGCGTTCACAGACTGAAGTGGCTGTGCCAAGCGGTTTTGAATGCGGGGCAATTGCTCTCGTTTTGTGTCACGTCGTGTTGTTGTGCTGTGAGTGTTCAAAGGTAATGGCCGCCGCTGTGTGTGTGTCGTATGTGTCTCCAAAGTGCCCTGTAATTGGGCGGTGGTGACAGGGCACGCGGCAAAGGAGCCCGGTGCAGAGGGGAAGAACAGAGTATCGGCGCGGCTGTCAGCGCGAGCCGAGGTAATGATGATGGAGAGTAAACAATAACGAGATTATCCCGTAAGAGTCTCACCTCTACGGCCTGAGACGTCTGCCCGTCTCACCCTGTTTAAGATGCAGCAGCTGGGCCCCTGTTTTCCATTGCAGATACATGACTGACACAAATAGTTGGCTTTTAAAATGCACCGGACAGCAGGAGCTTCACAGTTTAGCCATCTCCCATTGCCACTTCTCTCTGAAACAGTTGTGCTGTTGGTGCTTTAGCATGATTTCTTTAGCAATATTTTAACTGGTTTTAGTTTTAAAACTTAAATGCCTTTCATTTAATTGCTCTTATTATCATTTATATTTAATGCTTCTTAAATCATGCCTATCTAGAAATGAATCCTATAAGTGATTCTGAGGTAGAGCAAACGTCTGCATTTACAACAGTCAGAAGTCTGAGATGTGAAACTCTGTATTTCCTAAATCAATGTGGTCCATATGGGTTGTGGTCACTGAAGGAAAGTCCTGTCCATCTCCTGTGTGGTTTGGGGAGGTCACTGGATCAAACACAAAAACACACTTAAGACACTGAATATAGCCTAGACAGGATTGGGACATGCAGATGATCTGTGAAAGATTTATACACACACTCACACACACACACACACACACACACACACACACACAAACACCTTTTAGGTCAGAGCGGGCTTTTATTTCCAGTTAAAAGAAAAGCACACACACACACACACACACACACCTTACGGTCTCTCCCTATCCCTGGGTGCCTCTCATATTGCCAGGATTCAGCTGAACTGAAGTGCCTTCAAATGGCAGACTCTGATCAATAGCCAATGCCGACTGCTGCCGTGTGGCTGCAACATGGCCCTCTGTCAATTTGTGGCAATCTTACAGCATAAATACAACCACCTGCTGATCTCAGCACACTGATCGATCCACTGCCTGTGTTTGAGTTGCGCACCCCCCCCCCCTTCACACACACACACACACACACAAAATCCTCTGTTTCCTCTACCCTTCTCTTTCTCTTTCTTTCTATTTGTTTACCTGATGCCAATCTCTCAAACACACTCTCCCTCGGCGCTGGTCAATTCGCCCTCAACTGGCGGACAATCATCCGGGGTGGCCCCTGAGCGCGTTTCTCTTTATCCCCCCGGGGCTGCCTAATGAACTGGTCACATTCGCCGTCACGCCACCGGCAGCTGGAGGAAGGCCAGGGCAATCGACTGCTCTCACCGCTGCCCAGGGCAAATTAGTAGTTCACTGATTATATAGATGGGGTTCTTCCCATTTGTATTACCTGAGGAAACCTTTCAGTTAAGTGATGGATAGCTTATTATGAACAGTTTAGTTCATATGCAGAAGATGTGAATTGATTTTTTTGAAACCCTGGAAGAAAGGTAGACGCTTTGAAGACAAAAGACTAAATTCCTGAAATCTTCCTGGCAGATTGAGAGTAATTAATTTCCATACATCACACACACAATGGATTTCACTGTACTGTAAACAGAAAGCATCATTGCTTCAATACTAGTGAGCTAAAAACCCATTTAACAGCATAGTAAGAATTAGTGGTTATCAAAATGAGGTGACGGTAAAAAGGATCAAATATAAAAGCATCAATAAAATTAGCCATAGGCTACTGTACCAGCTGTTATGTTATACTATCTAGGTTTGTGTTTACACCACTGATAGTTCACACCAAGTGATGCTCCTTAAGTGTGTCTTGGGAGTGAGATATTTCTCATTTCATGGTGTCTGATTTTGTTCCAGAGGACAATGCTCAGCCAATACAAAGGACCAGAAGACAGCCCCAGGGGTCTCAGTGCTGTTGGGCCACGTCCTTGAACATCATCCATTGGAATAAAATTGGATATTTATATGTGTGTGAATGTGTACTTGTGGATGTATATACATACACATATGCATATGTGTGTGTGTGTGTGTGTGTGAGAGCATGTGTGTATAATATATACATGAACATAAATACACACACACACACACACACACACACACACACAGGGTTTTGCATCCAAACTCTTTTCAGCTGGGGATCGCATATCATATAGTCTGCATGTAATCTGAGAAAACCTCGGATGGCTGGAGTTCAATTCACTGAAGTGTGTTTCCGTGTAAGATGAGATCCAGGCCAAACCTAGAAGACGCTGGTAGACAGACACCGTTTATCCATGTCCCAAACCACTTGCAGTTAAATGCACATATTCATTAGTGCTTAATCAGTCCAACCACCAAAAACACATGACCTTGCGCTTTCATCTCATCTCACCCTGGGCAGCCTTGGAAAAAACTAAATCTGTGTACTGAGCCCTGGATGTACAGTGGTAGTGCTTCTATGCTCATGTGTATATAAATGAAATGAATAACAAAAAGGGCAGTTGTAAACTACACGTGTGTTTTTAATCAACAGATGATAGCATGTAGCGTGTGATAGGTGTGATAACATACATACATACATACTACAGTACACTATTCTGTGATGGTGTGAACCCCACCGCACTATTTATTTATTTATATTTTTGTCTTTAAATATGCTTTGCGTTTTTGTTTATTTTCAGACTGTTACTTAAGTGCACGTGAGTTCAGTTCTGTTTTGTTTCTGTTGTAGGCCTACTTTTCAGTTTGTTTTGAACTGTGCAGGTTCCCCTAGAAGGGGAGGAGTTAAGTGGCAAATATCTGCATTAATTGATTGGCTGGCTGTTAGTAGCCTGATTTGAGCCTGATGAGCATAGCCATTTGATTGGTTAATTGGCTCAGCACCTGAGCTATTTAAACCCTCTTGGAGGGAAAGTCCGGAGGCTCTTTGTTGGAAGGAGACTCTTTGTTTGTTGCACCAGAGTGCAGTAACCCAAGCTGGTGTGAGCTGTGGGTTTTTTTTGTGATCTGTGGAGCTTATTTAAGTTGTGTTTTTTGTGATCTGTGGAGCTTATTTAAGTTGTGTATTTAACTCACAGTTTTCCTCATTTGTTTTAATTTACTTTTTGTGCGTATTGTCCTTTTGAATTTCCGTTTCTTACATTTTTGTATATACTTTTTTCACTTGGTTTTGTTTTTTTTTGGTTGAAATAAATTTACTTAAATCTTTCACCCTACTTTTTGTCACTGTCTTGGCTTAACTCTCCAGACCATGAGGCTACCCTACAACATATTCATAGAATGTTTGAGTTTACACAACACAAAAAACTTAAACTATAAATGTTAGTTTGTGTGATGTGTAAACTCCAAAATTCTGTTTATCTCGTTGCCTTGAATTTTTTTTTTTATAGTGTACACATTTGTTCATTTTAATATAGATCTATCCATCCATTCATACCTACATATGTCGTCTGGGCCACATGTGGCCCACGGGCCGCCAATTGAATAGGCCTGGACTACAGTATGCCGGCACACACCTGCCAGGGGTAAAGCTGAATTAAAGATAAAGATCTGTATCAGTAATACAAGGAAACGATGACTAAACTGACGGTACTGATGTTTAAGTGTAGTATAACATTTAATTACATGTAATGATACTCTCAATGTTTATTTCACATGACACAAGCCTTTGATCAACCCTTTTGATCATAAATCTATTGTTTCAAGTCTACGACCATGTGATTACTCAAAGCTCGTGTGACAGAGTCAAAAGAGTATGTATTTACTATCAGACAGCAGTGTTCCATTTCACAAATACAAACACAATTTTACAATTATAAACCAACACACACAGACACACACATACACACAATATGCAAATGAGTGTATTTCTCACTCACAAACACACACACACACACACACACACACACACAGCCTTATTCTTGGCATGGTGTTATGACCTCATTAAGTCCTCCATTAGCACCAGCCTGCTCAGAGTCCAGTCTCTGTCTCAGGCCCAGGAGGAGCTGTATAAAGATTAGCAGACTGTTTGCACTCTGGAAACATAACAGCCTTTCAACACAACAGACATTTCGAGGAGGAGGAGGGGGGGGGGGGGAGTAAAGAATGTGTCAAGTTAAGTGTGTGTGTGTGTGTGCCACCTTTAACAATATAGAGGGGTAATTGCGACAACAAATAGTTATTTCTCTATTGTTTTCAAAAATAACTGTCTTAATGATTGCATATAAATGTCTGGGAAAGGCCATTAACCATCAATCAAACTGATGGCCCTTAAACAAGGTCCCTAACCACTCACTGCTTTCTTGAGTAAGGCACCTAACCCCTCACTCCTATCTTGAACAAGGCACCTACGCCCTCACTGCACCCTTGAGTAAGGTACCTAACCACTCGCTGCTCACTTGAATGAGACTCCATAACTGTGAACAGGGTTTCATCCAGCACAATTGATATTTAAGACGGCCACCTTGACAACAAACACCTCCTACCTTGAATTTGTCCCCCTTAAAACGATAACAAAAAATGTGGCATTGTAAATGTAATTTTACAGTAAAAGCTGCTTTAAAAAAAACATAATGTATGACAATTTATTTTTTTATTCTGTCCTATCATTTATCATATGAAACTGCAGAGAATCCTTTCCAGTGATAACAGTCAAGAGAGTCTGATACCAACTAACCCCCCCCCCTGTGTATGTGTGTCTGTGTGTGTGTGTGTGTGTGTGTGTGGTGTAGGTACACAGATTGTCAGGAGGGAGCCATGTCATGTTTTCATGCAGATGTGAATTGATGAGTGTTTTGTGAGATGATGAGTGCACTGTGGGATGTAGCTCACCACCTGTGCTCAGGCACACACACACACACACACACACACACACACACACAGACACGCTCATGCACACAAGTACAACAAACCTGTAAAGTGTCATAATGAGAGTTTCTGCATGGCATAAAGCATGCTGCATATTTGTGACCCATGACAGGTAGTGAGGACACACACACACACACACATAATGCAGATTTGTGTCCCACAACGCATAGCAAGAACACACAAACACACAGTTACCTGTCATACAAATCTACATTTGACTATGCACTATACCTCCAGTTTACCGTGGCTTTGCTGTTCAAATGGAATCTTTGCATTACTGTGAGGATAGCTTTCACTTTTTTATTGATGTTAGAAACTTGGGTGTGATTATGAAGCATTTTACTGTCATTTATTTCTTCATACATTAATAGCTTTACACAAAGTTGTCCATGGTCACTGATACGGTGTCTTACCAATTCAGCTAGGCTAGGCGCCGCAAACAGGAAGTTGGATGCACTAAACAGGAAGATGGACGCAGGAAGGAAAGTGTCGCTGACAGGAAGAACTACGCACAATACAAATGAAACTCCACAGTAAGGACAAATGATGGCACTGACAAAATAGCCAAGATCTCTTAAAGCCTCTATGTGTAGGATTTATCTTCTATTTATCTTCGTCTTTTATCAAAAATATATTTTTTATTTTAAAAATATAATGTAAAAAGATGGCAATTACCTCCATGAATAAATTGTAGTGTTCCGGTAAACTTGGTAATTTCCATTTATATATAGATATGACTGGGGACCAAAGAAGAATATCCATTTTGCGCCGCCATTTTCAAAAGTACGGGTTCTTGTAGGGGAGAGCAGTATCGTATATTCAGCTCCGCCTTTCACGTTTCCGCTCAGAGACTGAGTAGCAGAAACTGAGATAAGAGCGAGCGAGCGAGCGTTCGGCCTCCGTAGCAAGAAATTAGGATTGTGGGAAGGGGAGGGCTAATACATTTTATTCAAACGTATGCAGTATACCACTTCGCCGATAGATGGGGAATTCTGATACGATCCTACACATAGAGGCTTTAAAGTTTATTGAAAAAAATAGTAAAGGTAAACCTTCCATCTTATGCTCAAGCAAGTGGAGTGAGACCTGAATGCCAGTGTTGACCATCGCCTGGATGGAAAAAGGGCCATCTTCCACAGGGAGATAGCCACCCCAAACGGCACCATCTTGTAAATTCACACATGGTTGGGGAAAACCACAGTAACAGCTACACAAAGACTCTCAACTCTGACTCATGCTGAGCTCATAGTGGCTCAACTCTGTGTTGCTCCCTGTCATTCATGGAATAGATTATTGGATAGCACAATTAAAACAATGATCATGGGAGTCTTTAAGTGAGAACTGTGATATCCATCCAACTTCATTATGAAACGAAGGGGTATTACGACAATATGACTGGTTGGTTAGACTTGTTTGAAGGTAGGCAAGCTAACATAAATATTTATAGTGCAGTCTGAAAAATGTGTTTTTACTACACACCTGTTGGTTCCCATGTCACAGTATGACACATTTTGCGAATGCATGTTGAGCATTGCTTGCAAAACCAGGCAAAAAAAAAAGAGTGCATGCAAATCTATTGATACATTATCAAAGAAAAAGACAGGAAATTTATGAATATATATTATATATATATAAATAAAATGGACCTTATTACACATTTCATGCAATACACGTTTCATACCATTTAACAATGTTTTTATTGAGATATAATCTTGATTCTCAAAAAAATAAACACTATGCAAACCATTATATCAATCCATTAAAATCATATACTGTACACAAATACAAATACTTCACTCGATATACAAGAACCAACTCTCCCAAGTACAAGATACACACTGCATGATAACGAATGACACACATGGCAAACCTTAGATTATGTGGCCGTTCGAAAGGTAGGATTTCCATTGCACATCACTTCATATGTATATATACACAGAGACATTTATACAGACAAAAGATGCTCAAAATAGAAGTCTCTAGAAGGACCTGGAGGGTCACAGGATTGAGGTAAGAAGAGTGTGATGAGAAAGATTTCACAGACTGTTTACTCTTAAATATACATGGATAAATCTGAATCACATAAATGAACACAAAACTTTACATATATTTTGTAGGATATTATAGGAAGTCATTTTATAGCATCAATATAAGGAAGAGAGTCTGTACAAAACAGTCAAAAATAATTGCAGTATAGACTTAATTTCAGGCTTTTTTCAACACAAATGTTGTGTTTACAGCCAAACAGATCATTGACAAAATTTGTAATGTTCAGTACTGTTAGTAGTATTTATTTTCTTTCGTTATGTGGTGGTTTGATGTTGTGTGTGTCTAAGTGTGTGTGTGTGTGTGCGTGCGTGCATGCTTGCGTGTTTGAGGGTGGGGATTTGATACAAGTGTCATCTGTTGTTGTAATGATCTGCCTCTCACAATTAATGGGTTTTCCTGTGTCTTAATGTGTCTCGTATACCCGAACACTAGGAACTAAACTCTAGTCTGAATGACTCCTACATACCTTTTGACAATCTGATCAGCTAGACTGGAAGGTCTGACGTCATAGGATACATTCGGTACCATGAAGAAAGGACAGGAAACATGTATAAGGTTTATATAAGTGACGTATGCTAATAATCTGGCAGATGACTTATGAGTGTTGACTTCTGGTTCTACATTATTTACCATTTATGCATTATGCAACAGATGCCTTTATCCAAAGCGACTTACATTTTGTCAACTATCAATTACTTAAGGGCCAGTCTCCCCTCGAGCAACTTAGGGTTAAGTGCCTTGCTCAAGGGCACAACGGTGGCAGCCAAGATTTGAACTAACAGTTTCTAGGCTACTTGCATGCTATCCACTGCGCCACCACTGCCCCCAGACTATTATAAGACTAACATGGTTGAACGTCACATGGTTTTACTTGTGCTAAATGTTTTCTGAGGAAAGACATCATGTTGAATCTCTATCAGGCACTTTAAGCCACCACAACAGGTGGGGGTTAGGGGGGGGGGCTGGTGTATGGGGAGGGTTGCTTCATCTCTTTTGGGTCGCTAAGACAGACAGTTAAATGAGAAGCCCATTATCATCCAAAGATCCACACAGCTGCTTCTCGATGGGGAGGCTCCTGCTTGCTTGTGATTTCGGCCAAGTGAATGTTGTCATTTTACTGATCTATGTCATTTTCCTAAAGGACACACCCACACCCACATCCCCCAGCAAAATTAGCCTCCATCTGCATGGAGCTGCTCTATTGAGACAAACATCTTCAGGATTTTACATTATTGTATCCGAGTGAAGTATCTTCAAGATTTTATATTATTATATATACTTAAGTCAAGCACCTTCAAGATTTTCGATTATTATACATACTTAAGTTAAGCATCTTCAAGATTTTAGATTATTATACCTAACTGAGACAAGCATTTTCAATATTTAGATATTTAGACATTACACCTAAACGAGACAGGAATGTGCATTTCAGGTCATTTCACCTAACCAGAGACACAGGAATGATTCTTTTACCATTCTCACATCCCAAAAACACGCCTCTCTCACACACTCCTTATCACAGTCCCTTGAAACTATTCTAAAAATGGTTCAGGCACAGCAAACCTAAATACTACAGACAGCCATGACGTTATATAAGTAAGGGGCACTGAGGTGTTCTGGTATATGGAGTTCAAGGAACAAGGTCAACGCACCGAACTCCAGGACGTGAAGAAAAAACACATTTCTTTTTTTCTGGGTGACAAAAACACATAACCAGCAAACATGCTAATTTAACATGAAGAACCGAATTTAATCTAATCACAATCTAATACACAGCAAAGCATGTCGGCAACACACAGGAAAACCCACTCAGAGCGGTGCAGCTTGTTCAAATCTAAAGTCTTTGGTTTAGGTTTTATCTGATGGGATTGGGTGGAGTGGTGTGAATAAGATGGAGATTCCACTGTGAAGGAAGAGTGTATATGTGTGTGTGTGTGTGTGTGGAGGAGGGATGTAGTACGATTAGGATTTTAATAGGATCTTATTTGCTCTGATTCCTTAAGAGAAGTTTGACTCTTGACTGTATTGCCAATGAGGAATCTGTTCATAGATGTGACCGTGCACTGCAGTGATTTTTTATGGCTTTAGCCAGACTGAAGCAGAGCCATCAGGAATGGCTTCAAAAAACTTTATTCTGGTGGATCACAACCACATCCCAACCCCATCTCAGCCAGATAAGATCCAGATGGACCATCTCAGTGTCATGTACCTTATATATAAAGGATTTTCTCAGTATCATTACAAGTGAATCCCACGACCCAGACAAAGCACACATACAGTAGAGTTTCAGTGGTCCCCCTGCCCTCACTGTGATTGGTGTGTTAGATTTGGACGGGATCTACAGGGGGTTTTGTTTGCTGAATCTATGCTGTGTTTTGATTTGCCAGTGACATTTCCAAGCAGATCACAAAAATCAATTTGTCTCAGCTGCAGTCTGGCATTGACGTTATGAAATAATTAAATATAAACAAACAAACAAAAAAAAATAAACAAAAAAGCAAAGACACAAGTAGAAAGGGGGGAGGGACATAGTGTAGACATCGTTTAACAGTCATCGGATGTGGACTTTAGATCGAGACCGAGACAGACGGCCAATCACACGGCACGGCCACACACCCAATCACAAGAGAGAAAACACAACTAGTTTCTATTGATTTCTTAACAGCTCGGTTGGAACTTAACTTACACAGACTTTTCCAGCCGTGATGTGACGCTGTGCCGCCCACCTCTGTATGATTGGTGCATCTCAAACCACCAACCAATGATGGAGCTGCAGACAGTGAGAGAAGTTTGCATGAGTGGGGACTATCGTCAGTCATATTTCCAACAACCTACTGTAACAAACACGCTGTAATGCTTTACGAACAGGGTAGGCTTACCGTGTACTGTCGCACTTCACCACGTTCTACTAAGTGATGTTCGGTCTCCGGAGTGATGGCATAGGCCAGTTTCTGTAAGCAAGACATGTCAATATCAACGATCATTATCACCGTGACAACCATTTATTACATAATGGCAAACAGCAGAACTGTAGTCTATATGCGACACTGAAACTCTCTCATATAGCAGGGTCAATAGGCTCCATCAATCACTGCATTGTCCAAACAATCAGAGACAAACAGTGACCATCCTATTCCAGTAAATCAACACAAATATGTTTGCAATGAACGTTAACACACACTGCTGTTCCATAGTTTTCCAGTTAATCCATGAACACTTTTGTATTATACTGAGAACTTGAAACCCAAAGTAGACTCACATCGCAAAAACTTCCAGGCAGTGAGAAGAACTTGTAGATGGCGTAGAGGGGCACCATAGTCATGGACGAGATGGCCAGGCACCAGCCCACCACATTGGCCCACACGGGAAACACGTAGGTGTCATACTTGGGAGGGTTAAACGTGGCAAAGCTCACCACTACCATGAACTGAAAGAGAGCGCAAAGCAGTGACATATTATTAAGCAGGGAATTATACCTGGAAGGCTAAATAAGGCTTTGAAATGAGCACAAAACACCACTGCTCAAAGCTGTCAATTTGTCAATTTGTCAACACCATTGACAAACCTCTAACTGGGGATCGATCCAGGGAGAGGTTGCCTATGCTGGCAGTTAGTCAGTTAGTCAGTAGTCACTGACTGGTAGATACCTCCACTATTATGATTCTCTACTGATAATTACACTATTGTAAACTGATTATTAAACAATTCTATACTGATTATTATACTATTCTAAACTGATCATTACACTATTCTATACTGATTATTATATTATTTTATTCTGACTTACACTATTGCACTAATTTTTACACTATTCTATACAGACTATTACACTATTGTACTAATTATTACACTATTCTATACTGATTATTAAATAAGTTTATACTATTACACTATTCTATACTGATAATTACACTACTGAATAATATACTATTCTCCTGATTATTACACTATTCTTAACTGATTTGACACTATTCTATACACTATTGTTACACTATTCTATATTATTCTGTTTTCTGTGAGCCACCCTATTCCTGCATATGGGAAGTGTTACTTATATGGCCAAAACTGGGTGTTACCTCTGGAACTGGGTTCCATTTCTACTGATCCAATCTTGATCCAATTCAGCCCTAAAATGACTGAATGGCTGTAGACAATAATGCCTTATTCACCTATAACTAGACATTCTAAAAGTGTCTTACCAGCAGGAAACAGGGACTGACAAACTTCCAGCACATTCTCCAGTAGAGTCCGGGCCTCTGTCCAATCATCTCCTCAATGTCATCACTGAAGCGGTCCACCCCTTCAAGCAACACACATCTGAAGTTATTTTAAGGAGCAGATATCAAGCCATCACACTGGTGAACACAGGTTTCTGTTTTCATAGTTCTTGATGTTTAGAATTTAGAATGCTTTCAACATAAGGCTTGTTTAATGAACTACATATATATATATAATTCTTATCTATATACCCCCCCCCCCCCCAAAAAAAAAACCAAAAAATTTCCAATTGGCAATTTCCCCCTCTTTCTCCCTCTCTCTTTCCCTTT
>JAGFZM010000110.1:197725-203340 GCA_017657215.1 Limnothrissa miodon | reverse complement strand
GCATGCTTACTTGAGAGGACGTTTACATGTAGACAACCTGGAGCTCAGGAATGTTTAATATGGCAGCTGTTTGTTTGCAGTCTGTTTGTACTGTGCACAACCCTGCCTCTAAAATTGTTCACAAGAGTCTAATCATTAAAATAGTGCACACATCTCTAGAAATAGTATACACAGTCTTGACCATTTAATAGTGCACATAGCTCTGACCATAAAATATTACACACAGGCCTGACCATTTTATAGTGCACTCATTTCTAAAAATAGTGCACAGCCTTGACCATAAAATAGTGCATACAGGTATAACTATTAAATAGTGCACACAGCCCTGATCTTAAAATACTGCACTCATATCTATAAATAGTGCACATAGCTCTGACCATAAAATAGTGCACTTATCTCCAGAAATGGTGCACACAGCTCTGACCATAAACTTGTTCCCACAGCTTTCATTGTATTTAAGTGTTTACAGCTCAGCTCTAAATCTGTCCTGAGCCATATCACCAGCCAATCAACAAGGAAAGGGAAGAATCAGAGATGACATCTGGTTGCTAACATCACAATGCTGGGCAACACCTTTACAGTATGTGAACATACTGAAATAAAAATGCCCACCATATTAACATCCTAAATCAGCCACTCAAGACCACATATATGTACAGGTGCAGTATGTATAGCCTATTTTGCATCACATTTAATGAATGCATCTCATAGATCTCCAATACATACTCTTATTACATCTCTTTCTCTACGTCCTAAATCAGCCACTCAGGACCATGTTCATACAGATGTACAGCCTATCTGGAATCACATTAAATTTAACTCTCATACATATTCACATTACATTTCTCTCTCTGTCTCTCTCTCACCTCCTCCATTCTTGTAGCAGAGGTAGGGGAATCTCCATACGTTAGCCAGGTCCACAGCGAAGCCAATAACCGATAGCAGAAAGTCTATCTTCTTGCCCCAGGTCTCTCTCTCCTCGCCTGAGGGGGGCGTTTGGGTGTGTGTGACCGCATGCGTGTGTGTATGCGCGTGTGTGTGCGGAGGGCTGACCAGCGCCGAGGTGGTGAACTGGACCCCATTCTGCTCCTTCACCAGGATCAGCTCCAGCTCTTTGGGACCCATCGGACCAGCGGTTCCAGTGGCGGGCCCGGTTCCACTGGACGGGGTTTTGGAGGACGGGGACACGGCAGAGGACATGAGGACAGAGAGATGTCCTCTGGGCATCAGACGGACACGAGCCGTGTGTGTGTCTGTGTGTGTGTGTGTGTTTGTGTGTGTGTGTCGTGGTGTTTTTGTCTTGGGTTTGTGTGTGTGTGTGTGTGTGTGTGTGTGTGTGTGTAATGGTTTATGTGTGTGTCTGTAAGTGTGTGTTTGTGTGTGTGTCTGGGTGGGGATATGGATGTGTGTGTTTATGTGTATAGATGAGTATGGGGGTAAGGGAGAGGGGGTTTAGTTTCCTTTCTGAGAAAAAAAGATGACTTGATAAATACAATGGGACCAAAGTCACAACAAAAAAATGAAAATGAAAATGGAAATGACAAAGCAATGAAAGAGAGAGACACACATAGAGACAGGTTGTGAGTATGCTTGTGTTTCCCTGTGTGTGTGCATGTAATAGAGTAAGAATGCAAATGAATGAGCCTTATTATTACATCAATGTGTGTTTCCCCCATCTAAATCTGTCAGATCACCTTCCACTATTGAACAAAATCACTTCTAAACCTTCAGCAAAGACAGATGACAAGTCCACAAACCCAGCTTCTGCAGAACCAAGCTGGCGCTGAGTTTTATAGCACGTATATTTCAATGCCATATTATAGATGTGCTCTTGCCACCATAATCGGTTTACAGTGTGTTATTATTTGTAAGAATTTTCAATTCTAATAGTAAAATGACAGAGGTTAAGAAGTATTTTATCTTCTGGTCATTTCCTTTTTTTAATTTAAGAGGACAGACGTAAAATAACTACCAATAAATATTTATATACAAAGATGTAAACATTTCCTGAAAGCTAAGTCTGAAACAATCTCCCAAATGTAAAACAAGTGTTTATATTGTTTTGATTGTTGTCATGGAAGCGCTGATGATCATATTCATTCAGGGCCGAATTTCGTAGTTCGCAACAATCGATCGACTCCACCTCCATTTCAGAACGAAAAACATCAAAAATCATTTCTTATTCAAGAGAAGTGAAAAGACTTTGAGAATGAATGTTTTTTTTTTCCTTGATAAATATATCTGAGAAATTAATTAATCAAATTAATCAAAAAAGGAAATAATTTCCCATAAAACAAATACTAAATTCACTTGATTTATATACAACAAATAACAAATAAAACCTCCTTTAAATACTTTTGCTGCATAAATTCCAGTTTAAAAACTAAATTGTCACTCACCTTGTGTTCCAGTGGGTCTTTTTCGGTCCGACAGCCTCAGTGCCACCTGTGTAAATTCTCCCGGGGTGAGTCCGTGCTGTAGCTGTGGCTGGTGACGGTTCCACTGGACATGTCTGACCGCTGGGTAGGAGAACCGCAGAGATCCACAGAACCAAGGAACCGAGGAGGTGCGTCCAGCCAAACAGACAGCAGAGAGAACACAAGAACAAGACTCCTGGAGCACAGCACAGAGAGGATGAGAGGAGGAGGAGGGAGAGTCTTGGACAGAGAGAGGGGGAGAGGAGGAGAGAGGGAGAGAGACAGAGAGATTGGCAGAGAGATAGGTCCACCCAAAGAGGGATGAGATGAGTGTGAGTGTGTGTATGGGGTAGTGTGTAATTGAATGTGTACTCTATGTGTGTGGGGAGTAGTGTGCTGTCTAGGTGTGTGTGTGTGTGTGTGGGGGGGGGGGGGGGGTGCCTGAAGGCTGCTTGAGAGGGAAGACCCACAGGATCAACTAGCCAGCAGGACCACCCCACACATTATACACACACACAGTCTCCTCCTTCTTGTGTAGTTGTGCATACCTCCCACTCCACTCTTTCATCCCTCTGCTGTTCCTCCTGCTAATTCTCTACGTACACACACATACAGAGATGTTTGTCATCCATATCCTTACACATATGATCTCTCTCTCTCTCTCCCTCACACACACACACATCCAGCCAAAGACAGAAACTCTATGTTCAAGAAGCCAAACTAGCATGTCATTCGACCAATATTGAGGGCCTCTTTGCTCAACGGTTGGAACAAATTGGGGGCAATACAATCCTTTCAAACCACACATAATCTCCAGGTGTCTCTCTCACACACACAAAAGAAAAAAAACACACACTGCAGGACACTGCAATTTTTTGTTTTTCAGGAACTCTATGAAACGTCTCCTGTTCATACACACGCTACCTCTCCTCCTCAGACACCTGTAGGGAGACCATTAATCAAAATGTTATTTATCAATTATTTATATTTGTATTGTGTGTCCATGTGTCCAGTGGAAACAGAAAAAAATGTCTCCTGAAAAAAATATGTTTGAGGTTTAAAAAAAAAAAAAAAAAACACACAAATTCCAAAACACATAAAAAAAATGGGACAAACAAAATAAAAAAAAATGGGACAAAAACTGGAGATAAATGGAGAGAAACTTCCAACTTGGCCACAAGGAGGAGCTATTTGCCAGATATTAAAATAAACCTTTCACTCATTTTGTAACTTCAGGCAAAAAAAATGGCCACCGTTTTGATCTCAACCATTAGTTTTGACATCATCTTCAAATAATTCTTTACTGCATGGCATTACTTAAAGGACAGAAACACACACAACCTTCATTACTATTGTATTATGACTTCATCTATGGAGCTGAAGCTGGAGCTACTTTGTGCTGCCAGTGTCCTACATCAGCCCCGTCTCAACACTGTTAACTGAATGGGCTTCACCTAACTAAACCTGCCAACACCCACTTGAGGAGCACTCACAGCTATAAAACCTTGACCTTGAAGAATAACTGAACAAACACACACACGTACAAAATACACAAAAACAGCAGATTATGATTCCCTTTTTTAATTAAAGAGTCACATTGACAAGTCATTTCATAACAGTCAAAATTCAGACAGTCGGTTTAAATTCTCTTGTAAAAATGACTCTTTAAATACATTAGAAAATAAAACTCAAGATAAAAATAGAAAACTAAAAAAACAAACAAAAAAAACTCCTAGTTTAACGGCGTGGCCAGAGGAGCCCTCAGAGACACACAGCGCCCTCCAGTGGCTGGAGTAGTGCCTCTCATCTTTAGCTCCCATGTCTAATGAGCCTAGGAGGACCAGAACACAGAAAAAGAGAGATAGAGAGAGAGAGAGAGTGTGTGTGTGTGTGTTGCTTGCTCTGGCACCCTCTTAGGGGCTGAATGCAACAGTAATAATACTTTTGAGGTAAATCAAGGGCGTCAGGGGGGGAATAAAATAAAAAAAATAACAAAATCAATACACATTTCACCTAGACATGAGGCCCTTCACAGGTTTGCACTCTCCGGGCCAAAAGTCAAGTTTAATTCTTTGTTAACAAAGTTCAAAGTTCATTAGACACCTTTAAGGAGTCCTGGACCCACAGCATCACCAAGATAAAAAGATGCTAGAAACAAAAAACAAATAATACAACCTTCATGTTAATATCTGTCAAACTGGAGGAATGACTTTAGTCACAGAGGATGAGGGGAAAGAAATGCCAACAGCGTGATGCTGCTGACTCAGAACTCAGAGGGCGGGGAGAGGGAGAGAGAGAGAGAGAGAGAGAGAGAGAGAGAGGACAACAAGAAAACAAGAAAAAGACAGAGGGAAAGAGAAAGTGATGGAGAAAGAGAGAGCAAAAGAAAGACAGAAAACAAGACAAAAGAGAGAAAGAGAGAGGGAGGGAGAGAGAAGAGATCGGGATGCTGACGTAGAACTTGGTCCAAATGGAGACAGTATAAGTGATGAACACAAATATTCTATTACAGAAATCACTCCTTCGACCATGTCTCGGGTTGGTGGTTCTAGACTCGGGTGAGAGTCAGAACCGGACAGGAGACTGGACAGCCTGCAGCCCACCTAGCCCTTCCATCACCTCAGGATCACCAGGGGTGTGTGTGTGTGTGTATGTAGATGTAGATGTATATATATGTGTGTGTGTGTGTGTGTTTTTAGGGATGCACACACAGACACAGCAGTTGCCAGCATTGTGGCTGCACGCTTTCACATGCAAGGGAAGCATGCCAAAATCACATTATTGAGAAGGAGAGACAGGGAAGGGAGAATACGCTCACATTAATAAGGACCAGCTTTGTGCGCGTGTGTATGTGTAGGAGACCTGCTCACTCATGAGAGAACTAGGGTTTGTCCCATGTGTCCTGTCTAAGGGTGGTGTGTGTGTGCGCGCGTTTAACTGGTCCAATCATACGCATTAAAACTGGTTTCTGCATTTCAAGGACTAGTTCTGCTCGCGATTAGAACATTAGACCATCAGCTCTGGGATTTATGTACGTGGGTGACAGATTGTCTATACATTCTAATTTCTTTGTGAATATTAACAAGTTCAAGGCAAAATATCTTCATATCAAATCTGCATTTTGAAGTTTGCTAAATGAAAGTGATATGAAATCAATAATAATAATAATAATAATAACAACAATAACAACAACAATGC
>JAGFZM010000110.1:190225-195225 GCA_017657215.1 Limnothrissa miodon | reverse complement strand
TTGGGGTCGTAAACTCGGCATCCGACACGGCAGGTGGTGCTGCTGCTCTCGCCAGGAGAGCAACGGGGGGGGGGGGGGGGGGGTCAAGGAGGGGGGATGGGGGGTGGGGGCTCAGTCCAGCTTCTTGTGGTCAGGAGGGGGGCTGAAGTCCGTGCAGAAACCGTTGGTGGTGGGGGTCTGGCTGGGGCTGCGGTAGACTCGCTTCTCCCCGAACAGGAACTCCTCGGCAAAGTCCGGGCGCAGCTCCACAAAGCTCTGGAATGATTCTGCCACAAGGGGGCGACAGAGAGGAAAAACAAGAGGGTGAATCTACAGACGATTCCTGTTTCTGACCTTAGGTGACCTTGCACCAGTTTAACTAAGGAGATGCTTTGATCCACAGGTAAAATGGGAAAAGAGGAGAATCATGATATGTTATTTAAATTACAAATATATATTATGATATAAAATAAATTATAATTTATCAGCAAATCAAAACAAAATTATAGTGTTAACGCTGATCAACATTTTACTAAATGACAAACTATTACTGAATGCCTAACCTTATTGTTTAAAATAATAAAAAAAATGATAAGTCTGACTGAAGCTTGTGTGAGGTGGCTGTGCGCGAGTGTGGAGCGGCACAGACAAAGACACACACACACACACACACACACACAATGACAATGGCAATGACAAATACATCAGCCTTGAATTACTAAATGTCTAACATATTGTTTCAAATAAATAAAAAAAATAAATCTAACTGAAGCTTGCATGATGTGGCTGTGGTTGAGTGTGGAGAGGCAGTCAGTACTCACCGAATGTGATTCTTCCGTTGCCATTGGCATCGACAGCTTGGAACAGCGAGGTCACCTGGAGGTCAGCCACGCCCAGGGCCGTCTGCAGGATGCAGGCCAGTTCCAGCTCGGAGATGGAGTTGTCCACTTCCGCAACATACATCTAACGTGCACACACACACACATGCAAATGCATCATAATTTTAGGGTTAACGACAAATACAACAGCCTAATGAACATGCTGAGAAGATATAATGTGGGCCAAAAAAAATAAAAATAAATAATAATTTAGGGACATACTGAGGGGGAAGGAAAAAAAAATAATGCAAATTTTAATGAACGTGGGCAGTGATAATGGTAGCAAGGCACAAGGGCTACAACCCGAGTTGCCTTTGGGGAGACTTGACTCAAGTAACAAAAACAAAGAGTGTTTACTAATCGCACAATATGAATGAATTTAAAAACACATCAGGCATTTTTACCTACCTTAAAGGCCAACTTCATCGTCTCCAGAGTCTTAGCTGGCCGGCACACCACTGACAAGGCAATGACAAACTCTCTGATGTCTATGGTGCCGTCCTCATGCTGCACGCACACAGAAATGAAACACATCAACATTAAGTCATGTCTAGGCCATCCAGTTTATCAACTATTGATCCAGAGGTTGAATCAAATACAGAATCTAAATGAAATACTATTATACACACACACACACACACACACACACACACACACAGAGACAATGATACCAGTCTGTGTGTTAATTCCTAAAGGGATAGGGATCATAAGGGTTTATGAAATACGAAGTGCTGTCGATCGCTATGGGAACGACAGAATTTTGTGCAGCATTGACAAAAAGGCATAACAGCAGCCAACGCTAACAGATGAAGGCACGGAAGTTGTGTTTTGTCATGTCCCCTGCATCAGTTCTCAAACTCAGTGTGCAGTATGTGCTACAATTTCTCAATCGTCGTTTTGATCCCTACTGACTGCACTCAGCAGTCTTAGGGAACAGGGACATGGGGGGGCGATTGATTCCGGACTTTTCCGTCGAGTTCTTGTCTCACCTCATCGAAGAGGGCGAACATGTCCCTGATCAGGTCGGACACGGGCACGTCCAGGAAGCGAGCGAACTCCCCCAGCGGCAGGCGCTCTCCCTCCAGCTTGTGCGCTCGTTTCCCATAATCCTCTAGCAGACGGCCAGTCTTGTCCAGCTTCAGTCTGCAACCACAGACATACACCATCTTAACCACTCGTTTAATGACCACATTGTGTGTGTGCAATATATTTAGATATTAATATAGCGCTCATCAATAACTTTTGTATGCATGCTGTATCGTTGTGTGGCATCTTACCCGACTCTCCTGACCAGTCTAGCAAACTCCAGCAGGCATGTGTCTGAGGGGAGGCGGAGCTGGCCTTCAGCCATGGCCAGCTGGCAGTCTTCAAATGTGTAGTCTGTGATTGGCACATCTAAAGCCCTGTCCACACACACACACAGCTGTAACACTGCATTGACTAGTACTGAAAGTATTGAAAGAACTGAAAGTTCTGTGTGTGTGTGTGTGTGTCCGGAGCCAAGGGGCAGAGGATGGCGCAGCTCTTACTTGGCCATGATCCGCCGCACGTTCTGGGCAAACAGCGCTGGGTTCTTCTTCTCCTCCTCTGATGGAGTGTATGTGGGAAGGTACTGCGCGCACACACACACACACACACACACACACACACACACACAGGTCTCAAAAGGCTATTCACATTTGCAAAAAATATGACTCAGTTGGCACAGATATCAAAGGATAGGGTACAGATTTTCTCCCTCTCCCCCTCCCTTTAGCACACACGTACACGCGCACACACACACACACACACACACACAACCCCATCACAGAGAAGTTGATGTGAAATGCAACTAACCTCAACTTCAAATTCATTGTGTAGTTGGCACAAAGTGAGCCACAGGATCTTAAACCTGCAGAAAATGACATCATATCATTGCACACTAGATTACCACAGCAGTTAGATACAGTTAGACACAGACACAGACAGACACACACGAGAGAGAGATGAAAAGGAGTAGAAAAGAGGACAGAGAAGGAGAAGAGAAGGCAGAGCAGAGAAGAGAAGAGAAGAGAAGAGGAGAGAAGAGAAGAGAAGAGGAGAGAAGAGAAGAGGAGAGAGAGCACAAAAGAAGGAAAAAAAGAGAAAACGAGAAGACAAGAGGGAGAGAGAAAGTGATGGAGAAACTTACGCTCCTGGTCCCTGCCATGTCCAAGTTATGGTGTCCTGTTTAAGAAACAAAGCCATTTTTAACCCAGAGTAAAATCTAACCCTCACATTTCATCACCAAATTAGTTTTTCTGCAATGAAAATTTTCAAAAAGGTGATGATTCAGTCACACACAGGTCGTTCTAGCACATTCTCTAGCGTTACACAAGTCCACTGACAGTCACACACATGAATCAAGCCCTTCAGACTACTGATGCAAGGCCCCGACACATAACTTCCTTGGGCCTAGAATCAGTCAAGAAAAAATCCAGCAGATTATCAAGTCTACTTTGCAGAAAGTGACTGTTTAGTAACAGGCAAGAAACAAAGTGAATGGAACGCTACTCCTTTACATGTCGAGGCGTTCTTTGCCTTCACCCAATGTATTCATCCTTTTTGTATAACGGCACACCTTGAAGTCAATTGCAACCCCGTTAGTAGGGAATCGGCGTATGTTTAAAACACAGCAAAAGAACATCCTGTAGCAAATCCTGTGCAAAGCAGGCAGTTAAGATGTGTTTGCTTCAACGGGCTTCAACATGACTCAGGTCAAAGACTGTGTACAGTACGCTGTTGACAAGCGTATGCTTCATTGGGTTTAGCATGACTCAGAAGAAACACATAACTTAAGAGGACGGAACCACTGAAAGTGGATTTAAGAGGTGAACTGCATATTGTGCGTTGGCAATGATGATCACTGTGGTGTCCCACAATATGGGAGGACCGTGGACAGTCGAGAAACGCTTTGGCCTCAGGCAAGTCCATTACTCCCCTATATTACATTTATGCATTTAGCAAACGCTTTTATTCAAAGCAACTTACAGAGGAGGATAACAATCAGTCTACATAGAAACATTAAAGAGCATAGCGCTAGGGGATAGTAGTGCATCAGTGCAGTAAAGTGCAGTGCAGTGAAGGTTATATCAAGACATCTTGAAGGTAATTAGCCAGCAACAACAAGCAAGCTGTTAAGCATTAAAGTTAAATGTGTTCAGCTATTTCAAAGACAGCGGACCTGTGCATATTGGTGCATATTTGCATCTGGACCTCACCACCTCAGTCATGCAATACACAGTCATGCAAAACACACTCATTCATTCATTCAGACACAGACAGACAAACAGACATCAACAGCACACATGCATGCGCACACACACACACACACACACACAAGTAAACAGTGTGTATCAACCAAAGTCAGCCAGCCAGCCAACCAGTCAGCGCACACAAACACACACACACACACACACACGTAAACTCTTACCAGTGTGTTGGGGTAGCGAATCACCACCGGCTGGACAGGCACTGCTGGGATGAACGCCCCTGATTGGACAGACACACAAGACACACACATTAACCAAAGCCAACTCTCTATCTCACATACACTCACACTACTCTCTCACACGCACACTCACATACTCACAGAACGGATACAGGCAGATTCAAGTGTTGGTTAGCCTTTGGCTTGGCGCCAATAGCTGAAGCACAGCCGTGGTGTTATCAACCATTGACTTCAATTCATACAGTTTGAATAAATTGCAGAGATTGAACTCATACATTTAGCACCACTACGGCTACACTGCTATGGGCACGCCGTGAGTCTTCCTGTAAAACAGACAGTCAGATATTAGGCCGTGGTGGGAAAGCAATGGCTTGTTCTTTTCACCACCACACCGTCACACTGTGCTGCGCAGATTTTCCTGACAGCCATGATGAAGGGCCTTCCACTGTAGATTGGAAGAGACTGACTTTCCTGGCTGCCATGACTATTGGAACAGACTAAATAAATCCCACTCTCTCTCTCTCTCTCTCTCTCTCTCCCTTAACTCACCTGGCTTAAAAGTGATTAGACAGGACCTGTTGGTGCAGGTTCCCTCGGGGAAGATCATCACCTGTGTGAGCCACACACACACACACACACACACACACACACACACACACACACACACACACACA
>JAGFZM010000110.1:164651-182961 GCA_017657215.1 Limnothrissa miodon | reverse complement strand
GTGTGTGTGTGTGTGTGTGTGTGTGTGATGAGACCGTTGAAGTGTTTATGTCAGTACACTCTGGCAGATTATCAAGTCCCTCTTACCCTAGCACACTACTCCTGAGCACATGCACCACATTTAAACACTTTCACACTATTCTTGCACACATGCACCATGCGCGCGCGCATACACACACGCACACACACGACACACGTGCACTACAGATGAACCACGTTTGATCTCTTTCACAGATGCACATCTAGTTTCTAGTGCTGCAAAAACATCTCTCCTTCACACAGAAGCAGGAAGTGGCCTAAAACTCTTGTCACATAGACATTAAATTAGTGGTCGGCAAGGCACAAGGTACCTGGTACTATTTTTCTTACCTGCTTCAGCCAGGTTCCACTCAGGCCAAGTAGGTACTAAAACATGGAGAAGTGTCGTCACACGGGCGACCAGTGTCAGACGTCTATCTATCAGCATATTTAAAACCCACAAAACAAGTCAGAACTAGGAGGCAAGAAAAAAGAATATGTTGAGCTAACTAACTAGCCAACATCGCAGCTCTTCTTCAGCTTAATATTCCTGTATGGCAGCCAACATCTCTTTCTAACATCTTTCTCGAGAATGTTTTCCCTCACCTCTTGTAAACTGTTTCTCAGTCCTTTTTTCAAACCAGAGTTAGCAAAAGCAGCAGCACCGACTCGAGGTCCTCAATTGTTGCTAGTGGTTAATATGCAACTGTCAGGACAGTTTGCCTAAAAATGACATCACAGCAGTTCAACCACACCCACAACACATAGTACCACTTCGTACCCGGGCTAGTGGACCTAGTGAAGCTAGTAGTGACTACTTAGGCAGCTTTTAGAAACTTGGGCCCAAACCATGACTTGTCTATCTGAACCTAAATCCTAAGTCCCTTTAACATGGGTCCTAAATGGGATAACCAAGGTCTTTAGTGGGGCTGTCACCTTCTGAGCAGCACTTCAAACTAAAGAAACTAAACTAAACTCATTCAACACACCACCTGCTTGACAGACACAAGAAGGAATAAAGCTTCGAGTCTACGACCCAGTTCACACAGTGTTTTGTCTAAGCTTACACTGCAAGGAGGACAGTAGCTGACTGAGATAAGATGGCTCTTATCTCATCTGCTCCAGATCATAAAACACTAGGCTAGTTGATAAGGCCCTTATTCCCCCTCTAAGAAGAGGGAATGAATAGGTCTTTGACGTTTCCGTCACTACAAAAAACAGAGAAGCTCCTTTCTGAGAGACACGAAGTACTCTTAGTAAAAAGGTCAAAGGCGGACCAGGAGGTCGAACCGAAAGTTTCCTGTTCTTGTTTCACATGGGGTGCTGAGACGTCCCCTTTCAGTATTATTCAGTTTCTCCTGCTGTGACACACTATGCTACTCTAACTTGGTCAGAATTTAATGATTTTTGATAACCATATTATCAGACACAATCCAGGCTAAAGCATTCAGACAAGATCTACTGGACAGCTACCGAGGAAGGAGGGGGGGGGGGGGGGGGGGGGGGAGAGAGAGAGAGAAATGGGGGTTAATGACCATCTTGGAAGGGAAGAGCGAAAGCAGATGAAAGGAACAGAAACAACCACTAAGGGATGACATGCCAACACACACACTTTTTGTAATCTGCTCATTGACGCTGATATGCTGAACAGGCATAAGGGACCAGTGTGTGACCCGAGCAGTGGGTTCAAGTGTCCGAAACCACCCATCTCCAAGCGTTCTTGCTGTCCTGAGTAACTGGCCGCCTTGGAAAGTGCCTAGTCTAGTGGGTCTAGTGCCTGTTATGACACGGTACACTCAGTACAGTAACTCTTTGGCCCACGTGTGGCAGAGATAAAAGCTGAGTAGACTGACAATTTCACAGAAGAAGTGTTTTTCCAATGTTGAAATTAAAACTGAGACAAAATTGAGACTTAAATATTTAGTTTTAGAAAACCATTATTAATTGAATTAAGGGAAAATTATCGCTTACTGACCAATTTGCTTTTACAAGGTTGAAAAATTATAAATCGGTGAATTGATTGACTAAATGAAAAAAATACACGACAGCCCTCAAAATAATTGTGATAACCATACATTTGTCATTAGGTGACACCAAATTAAATTAAAATAAAATTACTTGGTTCTCTGATTTTTTCAGGAAAAATATGGAGCTAGCGAGCAAAATAAAAATTAAAAAATGCTCTGAAGGTAAATTAGCAGTAAATTAGCACCATGAGTAGGCCTACAACTGCACAAAGTTCTCATCCTCTTTAATTTCAATGCACTTGTCAAATGTTTTTCTCTTCTGATCAAATATTCTAATAATTGCAAACACTGGCCTAGCAGGATCCCCTTCCACCGGCATCTTTCCTCATATCATGTCTCTTGCTCTCTCTAAAGTGAAAGGAGCGATTTGATTGGCTTTCAACGTCACGTGAACGCAGCATGCTGTTTTCAGAATTATAGCCATCAGCCAGTGTTTTTTTATGTTTGTGCGAGTTCGAATTCAATTTTATTTTTATTTCATTTTGCATTTTTTTTCAAGCGGCGAATCCGTGAACCAACTAATTTTATTGGTGTGGCCTTAATCAATTGTACCACCAATTGTAACGTCAATTGTACCACCAATGATGATAAAAATAAAGTAGTAAAGTCAAATTTATCAACTGAGGACTGAAAAACCAAAAACAAATGACAGAAGTAAAAAAAAAAAAAACAATTTTTCACAATGTCTAATTAAAGGTCAGTGTTGTCCCCATTACTCTACCGTTCTTTCATCTCTGATCACATTCCTGAAACAGGAAATGAGAACAGAACTAGGGGTCACCGTCACTGTGGCTACATGCTAGGGGTGGGCGATATAGTCTACAATTTATATTGCGATATATTTTGAACCATAGACAGTAGATGATATACATCACGGTATACTTTGGTATGTAACTTACAGCATAACAGTTTCTTAATGGTTACCATAGCATAAAGTCAATATGTACAACAGTTGTTTAGTCATCGTTCGGAGGTGTTTATATTGGACTCTCAAATTCACATAGAAGTAAACTGATAAGCTGCATTTGTGTCAGGCAGTAGCTGTTCAATTTATAGGCTCTTGCACAGTTTCGTTGTAAGAATGAAAAGGTGCTATCAATAAGGGTAAGCTACAGGTCAACATTTTTTCACATGGTTGTGGAGACGCAATGAGCCTATCACGGTATGCCGATATGACCCAAAATCTCTATCATGGGCCAAATTCATATTGCATACGGTATATATCGTCTATATTGCCCACCCCTACTACATGCTACATAACACAAGCCTGCCCCTCATCTTCTATCTAGACCATGTGTCATGATATAACTCCTAGTCCATGCCCTAGTCACATTTCTAAAGTAGCCTACATCCTGATGGGACATTGTTTATATGTTGATTGATAAACAATGTTCTCGCAATCAGGAAATACTTTGTAATTCTGCAAAAGTAAAAATGCTTCAACTGCCTGTTGATAGAGGCAGGTTAGAAGCAGCAATAATGACAGTTTAAAACATCAACATAGATTTCTGTAACAGTTTAGGGAAACAGCCATGGAACATGTAAAGGGCTCATAGAACACATTTTTAGACCATCAGAAATTGCTCTGTGTAGCTCATTAATACAGTATGCAAATTTGTGCATCTGAAAGTGACCAAGGAGCTCTGGTAGAGCGTCTTATGCAGGCTCATTTAAAAGGGCTAGAACGAAACGATTACTAGGCCTATTTCCTGCCCAACCTGCCGAATTCATGAAGCAACAGGGGACAGTTCTAAACGATCCTTGATTGGACCATGCAAGTATAAGAGGTGGGTCCTATAGATCTTGCATGTCTGCGAGCCTCTTGGCCCATTTCATCTTGGTGAAAACTAGTTTCAAATTTACATGTAGAAGGAGGTGGTTTTGGAGTTTTGGTATTGTCCATTGGATACCTTAAGCTACTGTAAAGCTACCTAAATTCAAGATGTAAATGTGGTTTGACATCCCTTTTAAGAGGGACTGTTGCATAGTTTTTCTGAAAATCTTTTTATGAGAGATCACGGCATATACAGAACACTAAATAAATTTAAGGGTTTGAAAAAGATACCTGAATGTAATTTCGTATCGGAAGGATGCCCTTTGAACCACCAACTGTAATTCTAACATTCCAACAGCATTTAGATACAAACTCACTAGCAGACTAACCACTTCAGAATTGTTCAGTGCTTGGTCTCCAACCATGGGTGCCAATTGAAGTCATAGCACCCAAGTCATAGTCATGGCAAAGCTTCTGGACTGTAGCTAGACGAAGATGCTGATTGATAACATGAGACTTTTAAAGAGGCCCATCTTCATAAGGTTTGCCTTGTTATGTTTATGTTTAACTGACAACGCAATACATACTTTTAATTGTCCAGTTATACTAGACCTAGATACAGCAACAGGGAGGGAATTCCACTGTTTAGACTGGGATAAATGTATTTGCATAAAGATATACCACACTGTATATTGTATAAATTACACCTCACTGATAAATATAATGACGCCTATGTTGATGATCAATATTGAAATCATAAAAGACAAAACCAGGTTTGCAAAAAAAAAAAAATTTATTATAATTTCATTATTTATTATTATTATTTAATTATAGTTTAAAGTGTTATTTTTTTATCAAGTTTATCAATCTTGCTACTACACAGAACTGCTGAAACTGAGCATCACTACCAAACACTGTCTCAATCACACACGCAGAGCCAACAGAACAAGAGCCAGGCTCTTCCTGGCTGCATTCCCACGCCTAGGGCTCGGCTATGGGACCGTGCCCACGCCTACGGAGGACACTCTCCAGATCTCTGGGCTCTGGCACCAGACCCCCGCTATTAGCTGGGGTGGCCTTCCTGTAACAGTTGCCACCCAAAAAAATAAATACAAAAATAAATATATAAACAAAGAAATGTGTCAGAGGTTGGGCATGGCAGGATGACCTGACTTCTGTGCAATCAAATCAGACTGACCTACAAGTGTGGAAGATATTCTAAAGGATCAGTTTATCTCTAAACACAGAGAGAGGCAACTGTGAGAAAGAGCATACTTGGTTGCAGCCTTTTAAAAGTATAATTTGACACCACTGTCTTAGTATATGCCGCAAAATACAAAACTTCAAATAAAAACACCTGAAGGAATACCACATCGCAGGTGCTGGGGTCAAGTAGTAGTATAATGTATATTACAGTTTTACTGCAGTGTCCCTGCAAACTTTCTCATAAAGATAAACCTTTTGGTATCAACATGTACATTAAAGGCTGCATACTGTGGTCTGACAAATAGGACAAACACGTTCTCTTTCAATAAGGCTACATGCGGTTTAAGACATTATATGACCCTAAATATAATAGAAAAAAATAATTTTGGACTATTTAAACAATAGCTGGGGTCCTGATTCAAACACCATGGCCATTACAATTGTTTTCGGCTGATGTTGGTTTAGAACAGGGTTTTTCACCTAACTGCATACAACAAGAGAAACCGAAAGAACCAGCCTGGTTATCATCACTGAATGGGACATAGCATCTTTCACAGTACCTCTGCATGCACTCCTAGCAGACTCTGACAGGAAACCACAGTGTAGCTGTTACACAAAAAAGGGAGCAGAGGTCTAACCAATTCACCACCATCAGACTCGGTTACAGTGCTACTGAGTATAGCTACCTGCAGCTTACGGTAATTCTATTACACCAGACATGACAACGTCCAACAATAGTGCAGACGTCATGGGTCAAGCACACATTAACCACTGACACAGCCAGGCCATGTACCTCATCGATGTTCACTTATCCTGTGAGCTGCTGTTAGGAGAGTGTGATCCTGTTTTATGTTCTGCACTGACTATGTAGCGAATTCAAGTGAATTTCAACACTATGTACATGTGTGAGTGAATGAATGAATGAATTTATTAATGAATTAATGGCTTCACTTAACCCGAGTCATACATGTCAATAATCCTGTGCTGTTACTTTGCAGCATACAGCGCCTCCCCCATAGATAGATCTACACCTGGTCTTGAGTTACTTTCGGATTTGACCGCTCATTTCTGAACAACATGCTGGCAACATGCTTCTACATCACTCATGGGCGGGACCTCAGACTGTTCCTCTTTACTGTATAAGACTAGACAAAGAGAAATATGAGTTACTAGTCCAACTACGTTACACCCAACAGCTAAACTAAGTGCAAAGCCAGCATGCTCACTACGACGTGAGCATTCCCCCCCCCCCTCACAAAGCTGATTAACGTTAGTAAGTTAGCACAACCACAGCGTAGTTACCAGCGATGTCTCCTCTTTTTTCCACGCTTATGTTACAGGCCCCTCCTACATGTACTCACAGCCTCGCCAGTCATGCTTAACACGGGATAACTAGTAAAATATATGCTGGGTTCAATGGGGGGATAAATAATAGTAGATAACGCTACAGTTACGGAGTTTACATCATTTTTTACGGTTCCTTTTTCTCTTTTCCGAACCCCTCCCCTTAATAGATAGTCCCAGGCAGAAGAAGGCAACACATCCACTTACAGCACGATACTACAAAGAAAACATTGAACAAACCTTACTTATGTTACCCACCCCACTAATCACCATTCACACCTATCGTTTCTCATCTTAGCGTAGGGTCGCCACACGTGTGATGAGCTAACGTTAACTACGCTAACAATTTTGCAGGCTAGGCGCGTGAAACCGTGTAGAGTTCACAAGCGCAACATGTCTCACAATCTATCGAGCCTGTCAGGAACACATGCTAGTCAGAAGAACAGTTAAGGTTAACAGTAAATAGGGTTAGATCTAACCTTACAGCCTAGAAAGCTTTCCTCATTCCGTTAGCTGGCTAACTTAGCGCTACTAGCTGACTATTTCCCTGAACCCTGTCGCCATAGGTGCTACTAACTAAGCTAGGCTCCCAGTCAGCATCCCATACTGACATGCTAGCTAACACCCACTTGATCAACCTGACGAGAGATGTTTGCAGCATTCATGAAACGTTATCTTGTGCTCACCTGGGCCTTTTGGAGAGGTGTGAATCTCAGGTCATGCACAAATGGATTTCTGACGGGGGGAGCCAGCTCCTTCCCATCCCCTTCCACTGAGCATCGTCTGCAGTTCGGCAATCTCATCCCTACCAAACCGAATGGGACGGATTTTAGCTGGAAACAGCCCCAAGCGACTTTATCCAAACGCTCTTTTCCCTGGGATTTTCGTATCCTCCCGCCGAGTCCAGGTTACACGTTATCTTCTTTTCTTCAGGGATAGAGATGGCTTCGGGATTAAGCGGATCATGTAGATATTTGACGGTAGCTTTGCACGCAACAGTAGTCCCGTTAGATGTGTCGTAAAGATTCAGCCAGGATCTTCTAGCCTGGTTTACTAATAGGACGCATGCGTCAGGCCTGTCTGACATCACCAGACGGGGTGTCTCGATCTGTACCGAATCATGTCGATTCTGAGATGGATCCATCTGATATCTGTGCTTTGGTCCGCAACCTTTGCGAAGTTGTGCACCCCATTGAAAACATGTATGGCATCTTTTGATGTCGATTGTGCATCGTTTTGCGCCTTTGTGCAGGCAGAATAAACCTTTGAGCACAGACTAACACAGACAACATTGATCTGGCCCAAAATATCCAGCACCTTAGCGCGCTACCAAATCGTGTCCAAATTGGTTGTACAATAATCCTGCGTGCTTCGTTTGTGTATGTTTGTACAACATTACTGTAACGTTTGTGCAACAATGTGTTATTTTACTGTAGGCCCATGCTTTCTTCACCACTAGAGCCACCTGTCGGCCAATCTGGGTATCGATAATTGTACTGTCAAGTGAAGTAAGGTCTATCTTTGTCAAACTAGATAAACTAGATTGGAGCCACCAACAGGTACTCTCTCTTTCCCAAACAGCTGGTCTGTTCCTTATACACCAATGATTTTCTAATTTTAGGGTAGCCCACTTATCATTGTAGCTATAGAAATTCTACTTCTTTTTTTCCCCAAAAGTGTGTGTGTGTGTTTTTTTTTTTTGCTTTTACTTTTCTTTCTACTACTGCAGGTTTGGATGCATGTCTGTTTTGTTACATGTTACATGTTTTCTTCATGGTATTGTTCAAATAATTGTTGGTTATATATAATATACACAGGTGGTAAAAGTCAATAAAAAGTTGTTATTATGTTGATAAGTTAATAAGTTGATAAGATAAGATGATAAGATGTTAACCTTTAGTCTCACAAGCTAGGGTTAAGAGTTAGCTATACTTTTTCAATCATGAACAAAAAAACACAAAATGATAAAGACAATAAAATTCCAAAAAGTTAAAGTATAGGGTTGGCTAATGAATAAATTAAGTGAGTCTAGTTGCAAGAGAAAAGAGACATTAGAGAAGAGGACAGGACAGCCGTGGAGTCTGTATCTGCCTCAATGCTTTTAACACCCACTTGGTCATGATCTTTGGTCGTCAGGACAGAGTGAACATTTATTTTTGGATTGAGACCGTGTCCCCTAGAGGAGCCTTTAATTGCCCCCTCTAGTGTAATAGAGAGAGAGAGGGAGCGGGAGAGAGAGAGAGAGTGGGAACTTTACCTGAATAACATTGACAACACCAGTTCTGATTTCTATTGTTTAGGGACAGAAAGACAATCACAAGGCACACACAATCACAAAGGGTCTATATTAGATATTAAAAGAGAAGTTTGAACCTGTTAGAAGAGAACCTGTTATGCTAGTCAGTATTTTCAGCCTTAATAAAATAATGACATTTTTTATTTATTTGTTAATTTATACATTTATTACTTTGACAGTTCCTAAAGTTCTGCTCTCCATCCAGTCAGAAGAGATTCTGCGTATTTTTATGTTTGAAATGTGGTCCAATAATGATAAAAATCAACAGCCAGGAAACAAACTACATCTTATTGCCTTTATATGTTAAAAAGGTTTGGCAGACTTCGGTTACTTTGTA
Organism: Limnothrissa miodon; assembly: GCA_017657215.1. NCBI lineage: Eukaryota > Metazoa > Chordata > Actinopteri > Clupeiformes > Clupeidae > Limnothrissa > Limnothrissa miodon. The sequence continues at coordinate 173,960 of JAGFZM010000110.1, read as the reverse complement.
GTTTACAGTTTAATGTACAGTAGCAGTCATTATAGGGAAGGAAGACCATTAGGAAGGGCCAAAAGGTCTGATGCCATTAACATCCTAGGAGCTTATACATTGGTTCATTTCTGTGTGTGTTACTGTTATTGTTGTTGTTGTTGTTGTTGTTGTTGTTGTTGTTGTTGTTGTTGTGTGTGTGTGTGTGTGTGTTGTGTATATGTGTTGCTAGAATCCGAACACAGAGTACTAACTACCTGCTGTACAGTGCTATGCTGTACCAACAATGTGAATACTAACTAGAATGTGGATATTATGTGTTGGTGTAACATTGAGTCTGACCCCTGAACCATACATTGTAATACATTTGTTATTTTATATCTACAACCATCTTACAATTTCATTTACTTACCATTACAATTTTATTTATTTATTAATAATTAGCCATTAGCATTTAAAGTGTGCAGACATACTGCAAAGGTATGATGCTTCCATCTAGTGGCCATATAATGCATTGCATTGTATTTATTGCTGACATTATTTGAAGAGTTTGGTTCCAAAACGCCATATCCACCATTTTAATACATTTTCAGAAATCATTTTTTTACATTTTCTTTTTTGGATATATCAGTGAATCTGCATTAGGGTTGCTTTGACTTGTTTTATTTTCACATAATAAAATTAACATCATTGAAGTTTGGTCAATAATTACCGAAATATACAATTACAAAACATGACTTCTGAATATTTTCAAAAATGGATTTATAGCGTTTTGGAATCAAACTCTTCATTTTCTGGCCATCTGATTTATATAATACACATTGCAAATACATATATTATTTTCCTGCAAATACATTTTCAAGTTTACATTCATGATACATTCATGTATCATGAATGTGTACATTCATGATACATTCATGAATGTATACATTACATTCATGATTGTTTTGCGTTTTTTTTTTTTTTTTTTTTTTTGCAAAGTGAAGTATATCTTTGTGTTCCGGAAACTTTAAGATTCATGTTCTCAAACAGTGAACATGTTTCCAACCAGCAGTGTAACCATGCCTACCTTAATCTTCATTTATCTGGAGCACCATCCACTCTCACAGAGCGGACACACTTTGGTCTTCATTCAATGACAAGCCATAGGATTTTGTCCTTTATAAAATCATTCCACCCCTGCAAATATCAGCTATTACAGTATGTGCTTCCACATGAGGAAGATGTGGGCCGTGAGCAAATTTCAGGTTTCTAACTTTGGTCCGCGAGGGCCACAGTGCCCTGTCTAGCCACACGGGGCAGTAACGCGCTATTCAGTTATTCAATAAACAGAAGAAGATTGATTGTGTTGGATTTTTAGCGGCTCTTGAGCTGGAATTATACTTCAGTGTTATAAAAGGTATAACCCATCTTCCCAATGCAAACCTTTACAAAATATTAATTATAATTGTGATAATTATAATGCAAAAACACACACATAACAGTGAATTAAAAAACAGAATTTTGTGACTTTTTACAGAGGAAAGTTAGTAGGCCAATAAAGCACGGCTATGGATGTACTATGGATGGACTAGGATAGCCTATACTACTATGCAGTTCTTGAGTTGTTTAACTTCCCTTTTAAGCCCAAAATGTTAAGATAAGCCTCAAAATGCAAACGTGTGTACGTGTGTGTGTGTGTGTGTGTGTGTGTGTGTGCGTCTGTCAGTTGATATAATATCGTACACCTCTGTTTTGTTGTATGCGACGCTGAGTCCACTTGACTTGCTTAGGGCCATGTTTCCTCTCCTGTGTGTGTAATTGTAATGTGTCAGGAGTTGTCACGGCGATGCAGCGTCACCTGCTCCCATGGTTCCTCGTCTCCGCCTCTACCAGAATTTCCTCCGAGGGGCGACGCTGTCAATGCTGCCTGTAGGGTGATGTCATCAGGTCACGACATTTTCATTTGGCAGGCGAGGAAACAGAGAGGTCATGGAAGAAGGGACATATTTCTGTGTGTGTGTGTGTGTATGTGTGTGTGTGTGTGTGTGTGTGTGTGTGTGAGAAAGAGAGTATGTGTGTGCAAATATGTGCAAATGTTTGTATGTGTGTGTGTGCGTATGCGTATCTGGAAAGGTGAGTGCAGAGTTTGTGTACATTCATATGTGTAGATTTGTGTGAGTGTGTGTGTGTGTGTGTGTGTGTATGTGCGCACATGTGCTTGTGTGTGTGTTCCTCTCGGCTGAATTAAAAGGTAAGAAATGCAATTTAAAGACACGGCGTAAACAATCCCCTTACACTTGTACCTGGTCCAGACACAATTTCCCAGCTCTTGTCCAATTCCATTATAGCCTGGGGCACGGCACATTGGAACAAGTGGTTCAACACCACTGATTAGATCCGTAATGGAGCTGTTTTATCGATCCTCATGACATTTGCAGGAATGAAACATTGAGATTTTGTACACAAGAAACATTTTGTTTGCTCTGACATACCTGCTCCCCAAACACAGCTGTAATATACAACATCCACTGGTCTTGCAGTGGTTGAATGGCATGTTTATGTGTGGTTAACAAAACACTGGTAAGCAGTTTAGAGTTTTTATTTTGTTTTTCGTCTGGGTTGGTTTTGTCACTGGTTTGATAGTTAGTGCTGAGTTTATCTTAGCATGTTTAATTTCGGGAATTCAACATTTTCTCTCTCAGTAGAAGACTCCTCTCAACATTGAATGTGAGCAACCAGTGTCCTGTGTACCAGTGTGGTATGCACATAATGGAACACAGAAACATGCTACTCTAATAGCTTTCTTGCAGTTTGTTTTTTAATCTTCAGCCTTCTGCTGAGAGACTATAGATTATGTGAATTAAGAAAGTAAGGCAGAGATGGAGAGGCATGTCAACTAGGCAATGTCTTAACATTAATTTGTTAATTTACATTCTACATTCCTACACCCTTCATTCATTTGTTTTTGTTTTTATTTTTCTAATCCTTGATGTATAGCTAAAAGAATACTGCATTATGCACACACATATGCAGACAGCTTCACACAGAAACAGTCTTGTGACTTCACTCTCTCGCAGTCCAACCAATCACAACTTGCTTTAGTGCAGCTGTGCAGTAGCCTAATGTGTACAGTATGTGACATGTAATATTCCAATTCATCGCTAATGAATTAATATTCTACTACCGTATTGGTTGGTACCACTTTTTTCTCTTTGGGGGCTTGTTGGAAGTTGGAACACTGAAAGAAGAGAAACTAATCTCCCAGTCCTGGCCAGGCAGGGCCAGGCTTCCAATTTAATTCAGTGTAGTGTACTCTTGTCAATGTCAGGTCATTTATTTATCCATTCAGAAACAAAACAGGCCTGTAGTTTAAACATTGATTACACCCAATTAGCCCATAAACATGAATAGTTTTATTACTGTAAACAACCTTTTGCCACCCAACAGGCTCCCCCACTGATGCAATATCTTCTTTTAGTAGATTTGAGTAGCCCAATAAGTATCTAGATGTTTGTTATTCATTTTCTACAGATTGCATTTCATTTGTTTTAGACCCAAAATCATAATCCATAAGAGATTTGTGTTCACTCATGCACATGTGACCCTTATGAGGTCTCTCTCTGTCTCTTTCTCACTATCTCTCTTACACACTCATTCTCTCTCTCTCTCTCTCTCTCTCTCTCTCTTACACACTCATTCTCTCTCTCTCTCTCTCTCTCTCTCACACAGTCTTTCTGTTGCTCTCTCACTCTTTCTCACTCTGTCTTCCTCTCCCTCCCTCTCTCTCTTCACTGCCTTTCTGTTGCTCTCTCACTCGTTTGCTCTCTCACTCTCACTCTCTCTGTCTGTCTCTCTCTCTCCTCTCTCTGTGTGCTACAGCAGTGATGGATGTGTTTGTGTAATGTCACCATGTCTGTAAGTGAGGTATTGTGTATATACTGTATGTAGGCAATGCTGGAGTGGTGTTGAGCGTTTGGCTTTGCCCTCGGGGGCCGAACAGGTCCCGTGACGGCCAGACGTCTGTTCCTCTGCTGTTTCACGCATGTTGGACCAGCTGAGCTCTTGCTGCACGTCAACACTGCGGCACGCAAGAAACACAGCTCCACACCGATGTCAGCAAGATGTTTGCTGCAGGAGATCTGATGCATGTATAGGACAGGCCATATTGTTCTCTTTCTGGCTCACCCATACTGAGATCCTTCTCCCAATCTGACCTCAGCTGGACCGTTAAGAGGCATTTTGTCTTTTTTAAGATATTATTTAGGGTCTTTTTTTTCTCCAATAGGACAGTAAAGAGTGACAGGAAATGAGTGAAAGAGAGAGGTGGGTGATGATCAAGAACTGAGCTCAGGTCAGACTCGAACCTGGGTCCTCGGGTTTGACGCTTTAGCCCACTGATCCACGGAAGGTGTTGCTCACAGAACTTTGACCAGAGCCGACCTTTAGTCTCCCCTTTTTTTGGGTTCTCATCCATGACCGTTGGTCTCTTAGATGAAAGACAGCCAGAAAGGATATCATCTTTCTTTTTCCTAAATTTGTGGGAGGCATAAAGGCTGGATTAATGTCTGAATCTGAAATAGAATTTGAGAATGGTGAATTCAGTTGAAATAATTGATTTGAATTGATCTCTTCTATTGTGTTGTGTATCATTCATTCTATTTTTGAAAGTGATTTTTTTTTTCACATTTGTTTTTTCAAATGCAGACACACAATATATTTGTTGCATATTTTTGGCAGATGGGTGTTTATCAAAGGTCACAAGCCACAGGGGATTTTGTTATAGTTTGCAGATAAGACTGAATTTGCCCACATTGTTCCTCTATCTCAGGCTCTCTTCCTGTTGGCCTGAAATCTGAGATCAGGTGGGTGTGTCTGTGACAGGTGTTACCTGTCCTCAGGTGAGTTGATCATCCTCTGTGTGTGTAGTGGCATTTGTTGGTGAGCATGTGTGTGCGTATATGTGTACACATGAATGTACATGTATATTTACATGAGTGTGTGTGTGAAGTGGTTTGCATGTGTCCATGTGTGTGTGTGTGTGTTTGTGTATTTGTGTGTGTGTGTGTGTGTGTGTCTGCATGTAGGCTGCCGTCCATCTTGTAGTAACTGAAACTTCCGTGTTGCCATCGTGAGGCGCATGTAAGACAGGAGTGATCTTTGTGCAGAACACAAGCATTTGGCTGTCCTCTCCCGTGCCCGTCTTTCAGCCCTAGGTGGCCCCCTGAGCACCTGTCCCTCTGAAAGACGACACGGCTCCGAAACACACCTGAGCGCTGCCCTCCACCTCCCCCACCTCCTCCTCCTCCTGTGTCTCCAGGTGTCCACAGGGGGGCGCTGAGAGATGGCTCTGGCGCAGGTGAGCGCTGCGATCGGCCTTGTCACGGGATCAGAGGATCGGGGCTTTTGATGGGGGCTCATCACACACAAGGGCCTTTTGGTGCGGCTGCATCGGAAGAGCACAGTTCCTGTCCGGTGTGTTTGAAGCAGAGATGACGGGACACACACAGGATACTCAGGGGGAAAGGAGAAGCACCTGACCCAGCACACACACACGCACACGCACACACACACACACACTCGCACTCACACACAGACACGCACAGACATCAAAAGATGTGCATTCTTGTATATGCTCTCTCTCTCTCTCTCTCTCTCTCACACACACACACACAGCAGGTGCACACACTTGCTACATCTAATGTGGCACACACACACACACACACAATAGGCTCTCTCAGTAGCACCTGTTAGGATCACTGATTCTCATGTCTCTGAAGCTGTTCCTCCTGTCGGACATGAAAGGACAAATGATGTGGATATCGGTCGCCGTGGTGACACAGACGGTGGAGGAACCCCGGCACCTCAGGTCAGCTTTCTGCCGCCTCCACCTGACCTGCCCTTGCTCCACAGCTGGCCCTCGGCCACATCTGGGCCACACCCATCTAAATGGTTGCCATGAAGATGAAGATAGAGTAGACATGCGTGCATATTTAATGACATTAATGTATCTATCTATCTAAAGGACAGATTTTGATTGGACGTTATTGTGCTGATCTCTTGGACAAAAATGATTTAAAATAATTTATTTAGTTATGAAGTGATTATATATTTTTTATTATAACTTTCAAAAAAGTCTTATCAAAGATGGATATACAGAAGACAAATGGATGCTGTAAATGTAAATAATAAAAATAAACTAAAAATAAAAATACAAAACACAACTTCTACTGGCAGCAAACTCATCCAGATAAAACATCCTGGACATTCGTCAAACAAGAAATATGAGACATGAATGAATTGGATTCTACTTTTTGGAGCAAGTCCTTCTTTCCCACCAAGCAATATAAAGCAGCACACATTTGTAAATGAATGTTAACAGAACAGCTAACAGATATCCGCTTCTAACATCTACGAAATGATAATATTGTGATTCATATTGGGCTGTCTGCAAGCCCAAAATTAGGGAAGAGAGTGTGTGTGTGTGTTTGCGTTTATGTTTTGTGAAGCCAAAGATCCACAATGCAGATAATAACATTTTTTATTCTAATATATATTTAATCCCCATTTAATTTTCATTCCTACTTAATTTCAGAGTATTTGCAATGTTTAGCTTTGCCTCTACATTTTCACTTTCACTTACAAAGTCACCCAGGACCTTCACAATGTTGCAATTGTATATGTCTGTGAGATCAAATTCTTGTACCAGTAACAAGCATAATAGCTCAACACGGAGACATCCTACTCATCCCCACATCCACATATTAGAACATACTGTGCACAAATGCACGTAAGGTAAAACCCCTTCAAACATTTGAGGATTTGATTGGATTTAGGAGTGTTTGATGCTATCTGGGACAGCAGGGAGTGATGCTTGGTGCATGTATCCAGGGATGTCCTCTGCTTTGTCCTTGTCTGTCACTAGGGTAGCCAAGGATCACTTTTCAGCAGAGGGCCTTGTGTAGAGATACCACTTACCTGTGTGTGTGTGTGTGTGTTTGTGTGTGTGATATTCCAACCAAGGAAGTGATGATGGGGGTATCAAAGAGCTGAAACAATATTGTTTAATACTGTATTACACAAATGAAGGCATTGAATATGCATTTTCCATTACATTTAAACATATATGTTACAAAATGTAGCCTTATTTGTTTTTCCTTCGTGTGAGATGCAACATTGAGGTGTAATTCCCAAACACACCATTTGGAGGAGCTCTAATGATGCTTGTTCTCTTGTTCTGCTGAGGGAACATGAGGGGGAAACCAGAGCAATTCTAAGATAAAATACCTCATACACACACACACACACACACACACACACACACACACACACACACACACAGCGTATCAGACAGGCATCAAGAGCAAGCCCACAGTCAGGGAAACCTTACACCACTTCAGAAGAGCAGCGCTTGTCTCTCCCTCTCCCACAATGTCATTGCGCTGATGTGAGTTCGCCCGTGCCTGAGAAAGCTGATTACTCTCTTGAAAGGAGGGGAAATAAATAAAGGAATAAAATATGGCATCACTGTCAGGGTTGGAATTCAAATAGGACATTTGGCTCTCTTGCTGAATTTTCAATTGAATATTCTGACTGGTATTTGAAATGTACACCATTTCACTTTGGACTGTGGCAATGTTCCAAACAATGGCTTGTTCAAAAATGATTTGAAATAATTTATTTAGTTATGAAGTGATTATATATTTTTTATTATAACTTTCAAAAAAGTCTTATCAAAGATGGATATACAGACGACAAATGGATGCTGTAAATGTAAATAATAACAATAAACTAAAAATAAAAATACAAAACACAACTTAAACTGGCAGCAAACTCATCCAGATAAAACAATTTATAGAAGCTTTTTAAGGACAGCAACTATAGGATATGACACACATATGACGTACATCAACATGTTGTATTAGGTTGCACATAGACCTTTAGTTGACTAGGCTCTAGTTCACTTGTGTTTCCTGCTTAATTGATCTACAGAACTCCAACATCCTCATGTACATTGGGTCACAGATCTCACCTTTAAATGATGACAGCTCTGACCCCTGGCTCAGAGACCTCTCGTTTAAGAGATAGCAGTACTGGCCTGTGGGTGAGGTATGTCAAAAGCTTATGTCAGCAGCAGTGGGCCGAGTTGTGACCGAACCTGGCCCAGATCTGGTCTGTCATAACACAGATTAACAATCTGGCTGATGTGTAAACACAGCAGCACAGCAGCATGGCACTGGGCAATCGGAAGCAAGAGAATGGGGCAGGTTATGGTGTGAAAACAGGTGTGTGTATGTTTGTGTTTTGAGTGTGTAAAAAACTACATTGATTAACCAGTTCATGATTATTATGTCTGTAGAATTTGCCAACTCTGCATTCTATAACCGTAAGTATATTTAGTAAAAGATCATATGTTACATACTGTGACACATGTTTCTTTTTTTCTATCATCACAATGACCATGCTAAAGCATTGGTAGTGAATATTGATAACCACAGCAGCTACAAAAATGTCCTTATATAGAAAAATTTATATTGGAGATTTTCTTATTATTTCTGCCAGTACATTCATTATCTGATGAAAACTGATGAAAACTGTTTATTAACAGTTAATAGTGAATTAATAGTTAGTAAATATTTACTCAATAGTTACTCAAAATGGCTCCAAGAACTGAGACAGGAGCATGAAGTCAGACGAACAATGAACAAACAAATTGATTAGTCTGTTTATTAAGAGTTAATATTTATTTGTTAATAGTTACTTAATAGTTACTTAATGATTATCCAAAATGGCTCCAAGAACTGCCACAGGAGCTACGAGTCTGACGAATAATGAGCAAACAAATTGAGCTGTTCCTTGATAGATTTGTGTTGGGCTTCCGAATCCCAGGCTGGGTGTTGTCCTCGGTCGCTCTTGTGAATCCTGTGTGTCTTTGCCTTGTATCTGGGAAGCACTTACAAGTCTGGGGGCCTGACACAGGGGGTTCAATACTGGCCAATTCCCTCTGATTACACAGCCCACAAGACAAAGGAAGACAAGACCGGCTGTGCATTCATTTGCCTGGGAGAGAGAGAGAGAGAGAGAGAGAGAGAGAGAGATAACTGAAAGGGGAGGAAATGCTTTCCTTGTTCTTTCTTACACACACACACAAGCACACAGTTTCTTTCTCTCTTTCTCTCAGGCCCTGCAAATGCAAATCATCAATCTGGCATGCAGGCAGTGTCTCTGTTTAATAGCTGATAGTATGTCTCCAAAGCCTGCTTTGCCTCTTTGTCTAAAATGACATATAATGGCTACTCTTATCAGCTCCAAACGTGCCTTACACACACACACACACACACACACACACAC
>JAGFZM010000110.1:132188-148797 GCA_017657215.1 Limnothrissa miodon | reverse complement strand
CCCCCCCCCCCCCCCCCCCCCCACACACACACACACACAGACACACAACCGCCCTCCATCCCCCGCAACCCAATACTTCTGCCCCATCTGTTTTCAGAGGCACTCTTCTGTGACAGTTAGTTGTCACTGATCTGTTGATGGGCAGAGTATGTTATCTGTTCTAGATGTGTGTGTGTGTGAGAGAGAGAGAAAGAGAGTGTGAGAGAGAGAGAGACAGAGAGAGAGGCAGATGGGGTAGGCACTCCTCATACAGGGTCATTTGCATTTGGATGTCATGAGCGGTCTGTCTTTTCTTTCTCTCTCTCTCTTTCTTTCACACACCACAGAAAAGGAAAAATTTTAAGATATCAACTGCTTGCATATGCCTTCATGGCCATGGATACGGTCCAGGAAGCAGAAGACAACAAGTTTACTCCTCTTCAATGACTTTTTCGTTATTTCTTTTTTAGATATTCAGAAAGACAGTTAGCAGTATTTCAAACCGCTTGTCAGTTAGCAACTCTGCCTTTTGTTTTCATTATTTCAGATTGCAGCAGGAGCACCACTAGAAATGTTGGGCCCTATAACAGAAAATAATGTTGGGGCCTCCAAAAAATGATTTATAATAATAAATAATATTTATGATATTCAAATACTCTTTAAGGACCCCTTTCAGTGCCAGCCCCTTAGAACCATCTTAACCTTCTCCTTCCTGCTGGCAGTGTGAATGTGACTAACCCTAATGGGGAGGCTACACCAGATACATAGGGGCTACGTTAAGTCTGGTGAAGTCAATGTAACAAGTGAATAGGCTACCACTACCAGCAAAGGAGATTTTTACATCTGTCTAAATGCTATGTACGCAGCTAGTGTAGTCTGTCAAAAAAAAAAAAGTAAGCTTCTAGAACACGTCGCGCCATAACGTATCCAGCGTTACATTACATTAATTGTTACTGCAGTTGCGATTTAGACTTACGCAACTGTAACACATTCAGTGTAGCCTTAGGCTACTAGGGAGACTACATGTATACTGGATACATTACGAATTACAAAGTCTGGTGAAGTTGAAGACGTAACTGTCGTAACAATTAGCTCTGACTATAATTAATGGAACTGGCTACACCAGATGTGAATATATGTCTTTTCAATGAATTTTTGACCTGTACTAAAAGTAACACAGCACATCCAGGGTAGCCCTAGGCTAAGGGCAGTGACTTTTTGTTAACCCACTCCTCACTCGATTTCCACTAGCAGTATTCCAATGTGATGTGCTTGTGTTCACTCAGCAGGTGTGTAAATCTCCTGTATCCACAGAATAATGGAGACATAAACCAAAAACAAATACATACACTCTCCATCACCTTTTGAAACCATTAACACAACATCCATTTAAGATCCTGTACAGCTTTTGTGTGTCCTGCCTGTAAAAAATGTCTGACTTTGAAGAGGAGTGTCTTAATCAAAATGTCATGGGCATGGCAGGTGTAGAAAGTCCATTGGTCAATGAGACTTGACCACACCAAAGGCTGAATCCGGCTATTTTCCCTCCCTGCTGCTGCTGCAGTACTCATTAAAAACTGGGGCTACAATCTGCTAGACAGCAACTCGGACAACCTTTGGACGAATCTAATCGAGAAATATTCCAACCCTCCCCCTACCTTTTTTCTTCCTTCCTGCAAAGGTCAAGTGTCATGTCTGTGGTCTGAGAAGGTGAAACTCCACACTGAACCCTCAGATGAAGATGCAGGTGGAGAGGAATTGAGAGGTCCCAGGTGGGGCTTATGTCCAAACATGAGGAGCCAGGAACAATGATATTGTTGATAGACTGTGGCAAAGATGGCAGATACAATCACGGACAGGAACAGGAAGAGAAACACCTTTGGGTTGTGGAGTTTGTACAGATAGGCGTTTGCACAGAACTCGGTTATGTAGTGGCCAGTGCAGTGATGGTTTATACTTTACCTACTATGTCAATGCACAGTCACGCAAGCTACTCTTTTCACAGAGCCTCTCGAATGTGCCTGTGTGGACTGACAGATACCTCCCTGGTTTTCTATCCAAACAATGCAGACCTAAGGTAGGTACGTGATAAGTTTGATGAAATTTGTAATTTTCTTATAAATAAATAATGTAAATAACTTGGCTTTGAGAAATGCTGTCTCTTGACTAAGCTAAGCTGTGATGTCTGCAAGACCATAAATTAGGCTTTAGTGTTTGTTTGTATAATGGAGGAGGCTTCTGGGTATAATCACAAACATTCTCATGGCAAATCACATTGGACTCAAGAAAGCCACTCTAAAGTCACAGTTTGTTGAGTTGGGAGATCTTGGTCCCCTCGTTGTCCACTATAGCTCCTATAGATGTAACGTTCCCTGTTTGACCCCAACCTCTGAAAGTCTATCTGACACTTATGATATCAGCCTCACCTCTTCCCTGCAAGGACCTCTCCTCCACATCTGGTCCCCTTAACCCCATCACTGTGAATAACCCCATCAGCTTCTTCTGAATCATTATCTCTCCACCCAACTCGCTCTCTCTCTTATTCTGACTCTCCCTCTGTCTTTTGCTCCAATTACAGTCTTTGATTGGGCCCCCATCATAAGAAGCGATATTCAGAGAAGAAGAAATTGTGACAGGAAGGAGGAGATGGAGAGGAAGGGGTTAATTGTTGGGTTACTTGTTTGAAAGTGCAAAAGCTGCCAAACTGCCTTAATACCAGTGTACACACACACACACACACACACACACTTCCTTCACCCCCACCCAGAACTGTCACAAACAATGGATGGTGTGGTCCTATGTTCATGTCATGTCAAAGAAGCTAATTTAAGAAATAAGAAAACATGTTCACAGAGAATTTCTATGATCAAAGCCCATTATAATATTCATAACAGCCAAGAGCCTTGGCCCCTACAGACATACACAGTCACACACACACACCTCCCCCCAGGTCTCAGAGTGTTTCCAGACGCAGGTGAATGCCAAAGGTGACAGCATCTCTTCTGAGCCTCACTAACACTGGGCTTCAGAAAGGTTAATACCTCCAGAACTACAGCCCCACTATAGATTGGAGTCTCTGTGTGCGTGTGTGTCTGTGTGTGTAGGGGCTGCGGTAGTCTGGCTGTTATGCATATTATAATAGGTTATGGATACAAACAAATGCTCAACTGTGTCCAATTTTTTGCAATCAGTGTATGTTTACATTTTTAAAAGGGGAAAGTCCAAACTAATTTCTACCCATATATTTCCACTCAAGTATCCCCGAGGAATATTATAACAGTATTTTCAACATGGAAACCTTCAACCTTTTTTTTTTTTTTTAAAATGTAATCCTTGTATCGTGTTAAGATTTGGATCCCTTTGGCATGTAAACTAATTTATGTTGAATACTTTTTTCCTTATCCAAAATTCCAAATCAGTCCATTTTCCCAAACACCACACAATGGGTATTTTTTAAAAGCTCCTAAAGTAATAAGCCTGATAAGGGGCCACTATTTGTTTAATATCAGAAAACAAGCATATAAAATTACCTCTTTTATCTATGAAGTATGTAAAAAAGGATTTACCGTAAATAGCAAATTTAAACACACCATACAATGACCAAAGACATATGTACATAGTACATTCACTAAAGACAAATAAAATACAGTCTACGAATCAACAGAGTAAGTTATTACAGCATGAGACCAAGGCTCAATTACAAAAATAACAGGTACAAAGCAGTGACAGTCAGGAAAAAAAGTGTGTTTTGAACATACAGGTTTTAAAACTGAATGATGAAATCAACATCTCTGGCAAAGATCCATGAAATATGTAAGCGATTATACTGTTAGCTACTGCATAATGTACTGTATACTGTATTATGTTAATGATTATATTTTACTCCTTTTGTTATACGTCACTAATTTTGTTTGTATAAAAGTAACCAAGCAAGCATACAAATGTGGCCCTAAATGGGCTTTTCTCTTGCCTAGAAATCTGCATGGAAGCTTTAGCAAAAGCCTGGGGTGAAGACTCGCATTGTTTCTGTGCAAAGTTATCACAAGAGCATCGATTTCCGTGGCTTGCTTGTCTGTTTGAGAGCAGTGACAGCGAGCATGTTGTCCTGCTTGTTCACACCGCTCAGAACAAACACGCCGCCTCTGCCAAGAGCGCGCGAAGGGAGAAACAACAGAGAGGGGGAGAGAGAGAGTATTTGCGCGAGCACCGCGGGGCAGAGGAGACTCCAAAACGCGCGGGGCTGCAAACACACGCGCACGTCGTTATCGGGCCTCCGCACGAGCGCTGAGCAAAGTTTAAGCTGATCCGCTGACAACTGCGCGTCTGGCAGCCAGAAACGCACACAGCAATTCTACAGAGGAACATGGGGAACGCGTTAGTAGAAAGAGCGTTGTGCACGCGTTGGCTGACCCGTGTAGCGCATGAATAGGGACACACAAAGCACAGCTGGCGAGATTGGGGGCGCGGGGCAGCACAGCCTGTGATGAATCACTCTGGACCCGGTCAATTTTTACTGAAAAGCCTGCCTGGATTTTCAGAAATCTATGTATTATGTGCACACACAATAACCGGCTATTGCTTTGAAAAGCCGGAATTATACCATGCAAAATTGGCACAGGTGGGGAAAATTAATTTGATGTTGTGTAATCGTTTGGGGGGTGGATGGATTTTCTGAAAAGAGGTCTCTGGTGTGAGTGTATTTGACAAACTCACAACAGTATTTTACTGTCTTTCTCTCTCTCACACACACACACACACACACACACACACACTTCCAGTGAGCATTGTTGGTACTTGAGTGTAGTGTGTTGGAGGTGTTAAATCCCCAGCCTGATGACTGCCATGTCTGTATTACTGGCATGCTGTGTGGAGAACTGAGGCTTTAGGCGGGGGAGGTGTTAGTCCAACTCTGATTGTTCTTGCCGCCGCCATCGCTCAAGTTGTGCCTGGCCGCAGAGTGGGCTAACCATTGTCGCATGCTTTCAGAGCGCCCGAAAAGGCCCTAATGCATGTCCAATAGACCTCACAACAGTTCTCAGATCAGCCTAATCCAAACTCCCGTGTTTTTTCTCACACTAAGCAGCAGAGTTGTCTGTTTGTTTGTTTGTTTGCGTGTTTGTTTATCACACCTCGAACAAATGTCCATCTGCGATTGCTCTTGTCGAGAGTTGTCGGGGATTACGCCGGTCCGAGGCTTGAGGTGGTTGGTCGAAAGCGGATTGTTCGGGACAAGTGTCGCCCTGTTTGTTCCTCATGTTCCACCATGTCCCATTCACCAGTGCTCTGTGTTCTTTTTATGTCACTTCCTGTACGATTATACTCACTGCAGAGAGTGTTTTTCGGAGAAACTGTGTTCGCACATCATCCCCCGCCACACACACAGCATAAAAAACACAGAAACATATCCAGACGTACTCATGCATTGTAACAGATCTACAATGCTCTGTGCGACGCTTTCGTGGACAGTCAATGAAATGGCTATGTGGGCTGCTGGGTCGTGACCCCTGTTCGAGCGTGGTGGCGTGGCCCCCCTTCACCTGGGCGATGTTTTAATCTGGGGCGGAAAGAAGGGACGCCTGCTGCTCCGAACAGGTCACAACAAATATAAACACGCCGCAGAACATCAGCCGCTGTGCAACTCCATGACATGTTGTCAAAACGCTCACAGGGAAACGCGGGGGTGTTGGTTTCACTGCCGCCACTACAGCCTTGTACAAAATCTCTCTTTTTCCCTCCTCTTTCTTTCTTTCTGTCTTTTCCTTCAACACACACACACACACGTACACACACACAATCATCTGACACTCACATTCATGTCACACAAGCGCACAGAAACACACACACACACACACACACACACACACAGGCTGGTCACTCAAGCAAGAGCCTGAGCTATTCCTTTCAATCTCAGAAGTGTTTCTCCTTCAGTAAAGACTGACAGGGCGGCCCTGTCGAGAGACCCGCTGGTCCCAATTCTAATCTGCTCACCTGAGCGCCACACCCAGACCTACACACTCACACACACACACACAATATTGTCCAGTGCAAGCACACTCTACCCATACAACCAAATGCTCTTTTCCCACACACACACACATACACACTCCACACACACATATTCATTCACAGTTGAGTGTCTCAGACACACACACGCACACACACACACACACGTCAGACCTCTCCTGCTTGATTGCTTCCTTCCCACCTTGCTTGGTTGTGTGCCCTCTTTGCAGGCCCTCTGTGAAAAGGAGTCATGTTCGGCCCGCTGCCTCTCCCGCTGCCTGCATAAGTGTCCACAGACAATCTGTGCTTCCTCCATCAGCCCATCGGACCCTCACGATTCGTGGCTCTGAGGAATGTTCGTCTCACTCCACTTCCTGATATGGTCCAGCTGACCACGCTGTGTCCTACATCTCCTGCGCAGTCTCCTCTGTCAGAATCCACACTGTAATGAACAGCGGTGTAGCCGGTCAGAAACAGTGGGTCTTTATGTCTGAGTACATTCTGGACACTGTAGCAGTCTGACTGAGGTGTTTTTGAGCCGTTGTCTCTGTGAACATAGGTCTTCGACATTTTGTACAATTTTGTGAGTGGTGAACGTGTCAGGAGATCCAGTGGGTCGCCATATCAGGCTCTTGGCCTGATGTTTTTTCTTTTTCTTTTTTTTTTGGAACCCGATTGAGCCTGAATAATTTGCTTTGTTGAGTTCTTTTGTGCTTGCTTTTTGTTGCAGTTCCTGAAGCTGCAGAAAGAGGTCACTGTTGCTTTACTGAAGGGCCCAAACAGAGCCGCCTACTGCAAGCTGACTAGAACAATCCAGGAGAGAAGTTCAGTGCAGAAGTCAAGAGGTCCTACCACAGCCTTGCATAGCAATGCAAAGTCCTTTAACACTTTGATCACAGAACGTGTTAAACCCCCTCTTACGCTAGCAGACAGCACAGGGAGAAACAGAAATAAACACATATACACACCCAGCCCCAATCAGCCAGAGAAGAGCACTGAAGAGGCAAAATGTTTAGTTTTAGACTCCCATTCCTTCACCCTTGCCACTGTATTCAGGTCAAATTAGATTGAAATCACTGTGTGTGAATGTGTGTGTGTGTGTGTGTGTTTGTGTGTGGTCAGTTTAATTAGATGGTGATGTTCTAGGGTATCTAAACACATAATTTTTATATTATGGCTGTCTCATTATGTTTGTAAAATCGGTATAGTCTTTAAAATAGTTACACTAAGCACTGTAATTAACACTAAAATAAATACATGAATTAAGGTTTCTGGACATTATTCTGCCCCTATTCAGTTCATGTTTGGTCATGTTGATTTTTTTTTAAGGTCTGACTGCATTTAGTGACCTCAAACTACAGGGCTATGAATCACATTTCTCCTTTAAGTCAAAATGTGTATAAGCCATGTATTTTATAGTTTGTGTAAGTTTGTGTTACTGGCATAGAGCTTAACATTGCTAGTAATGATAACATTTCCATTTCTTTAGAGAAAGCCAAGAGCTTGCTAGCAAGGGATCCAAGGGCTGCATGTTCTGGAATGGCAGGTCTCCAATCCCGGGTTTAGATGAATAAAATACACATGTTATCATACAGGGATTTCACTGCCTGGGCTTTTCTAAAAACCTCAGCAAATGAGGAGGATCACAGTTTGGTATGTGCTGTCCTACCCTGTCTTCGCCTGTGTGTGTGTGTGTGTGTGTTGTAAAAATTATATTGAGACCTATACAGCTTTATGCCCTGCCAGACATACTGGCCACAAAACTCAGAAACACACAATTCAGAAAGGTCAGATATTTCAGTGTGTGTGTGTGTGTGTGTTTGTGTGTTTGTGTGGTCTAGTGAGGACATACCCTTGAGTTATTTCTATGCTTGTGTGGCTAGAGAGAAGTGTTGCACATGTATTTATATGTGTCTGACGCTAGTATTGGGCCTATACATGCTCTGTTCACATCGGTGTGTGTACTGTTTTTCTTTTCACTCGCTATAACAAGTGTTTCCTCTGTTTTATAGACCTTTAACATCATTTTCAAAACTCAAACTCCTGACTCCTGACATTCAAAAAATCTAAATTCAAAACTCAATTCATCGGCCTGTTTGAGCCATACAATTATGCAAGTTAAAACTTGCATTTTTATTATGCTAATATTTTGTACTGCTTATAATTCTGTTCATACAAAAATGCCAAAAATATGTGGGAAATCTGATTATAATACATTAAATTAGATTCAATTTAATTGCCAACACACAAGTATAAACACAGGGTAACAAAATGTTAACAAGATGTTAAAAACGTTGAAGTTTGTTTGGACTGAGCCATAAGCACAGGGTATTGAGTGGTGACAGGTAAAACTTCTTGCTAGCTTTGTAAAAAAAAGAATTGGGGGAAAAGGTGAAACATTTCTGCCAACTATGAAGCTCAGTTTAATGTTACTTTCAGCAGCTGCACTGAAGAGCCCAAGAACCAGCCCAAAGCCAGACCCTGGTTGGTGATGGAGGGATATGAGAGAAACACAACGATGGTGCGACCAACAAGAGCAATTTACAAAAAAAAAAAAAAAAACAGTACCAGTCATCTCTGTGACTGCTGTGGAAAGCACTAGGCTATTCCCAACATTTTTCAGTTTGCGTTTCTGTCAGCTCTTCTGAGAATACCATATTATGAAGCATCCACACCTGTCATTATGGTGCTTGATGTCTGTTGATAACATCAAAGACTAACTCTTTCATGCCTGGACATAGCTCTTGAACAAGAACCTGGACTAGTGACTAGTATGCCCCACTTTACCTTAGAAAAAACAGATGACCAAACTTCCAGACTCCATTCACTGCTTTAGTCAGTCAATAGTTAGTCAGTTGTTTGCAGGAACTACTGACTGTCTGTTCAGACAAGTCTGTTCAAAAGAAAAGAAACAAATAGTGCCACCTATTCACACATGAAATAACAACATTTTGGAACTTGAAATTAGCATCATTGACTTCTAGCATCATATCACTTCTAACTCACTGGGCAAAGAACTCCAGTGGGCTCAAAAGTCCTAGGCAATTTTGGTCCAGGCATGTCCTGGGGTGCGGCCCTTGAATTATGGGTAATGCTTTGGTGGACAAAATTTAACTTTATGTACTTCAAAATGTAACTTTATGTATTCATTGAACCCTCAACCACTCTGGTATACCATAGTGCTTATTGAGGAACTTATCAAAGAACAGAAATGGATCTAGTTGGCTGTTATTTATGGGGAAGAAAAAATTAATTCAGTATTTTTTGGGGGAAGACAAATGAGACCAGAGAAACTCACAAACCATCTAGCCTAGTCTGTGCTCTGGTGCTCATTGTTTAGTCCAACCTAAAGCGGAAAAATGGAAAATCTAAACATTGATGCATTATTTCACTTTTTACCTTTTGAACTTTAACTCTAAGCCTTTTTGTTGAAAATCTAAGACTGAGCCTTTTTTTTAATTTACAGTGGTTGCAAACAATTAAAATTGATAATTAATCACAGTTGATCTGAAAATTATTCAAATGCATGGAACATCACAACAGACTTTGGAAAATTCCAAATGGGGAAAATGCTGCTTTGTAAGATAACTTACAGGACAGTGAGTCAACAAGTGTCATTCCAAACACCTTCCAAACACGCCTTCTAAGATACTTTAAATTTGTAAAATTTGTTGATAAATTTGTTTGGTTAAATTGTCAATGTTTGGTATTTAATGTATCATTAATGCTGCCTTGCACATAATAAATAAAAGAAAATGTCAGCTCAAAAGAAAACAGTAGTATCCAACTTGTCTATAAATAAACTTCAAAAACAAAACAATCATTAATGAAAGTCAATAGGAACACACAGGATACTTACAGTTCTGACTGGCTTCTAGTGGCAGCTGTACAGTACCAGAACGTGCTAAGGTCAACTTGAAAGAGTTTCTGAAATCACCTGTCTTTGAAGATATGCACGGTCGCAAGTCATAACTTTTGAGACGCTGTCTACCACTAAGACCCATCCTTCTGGTTGAAAACAGACCCTTATTTTCTTAACCCTTGGATGCACAACCTACCTACACTCTTCCAAAAGTGGGATCAAAAATGACCCCAATTAAAATCAATACGTTTTTGCAATGAACTGTAGTTATTCTTCAAAATCTTTAAAACAAAGAGTTGTAATATTTTCATATTCCAGGTGGTCCTCATAAAACATGATTGTGACATGAGGCAATTTGCATTTGTATTTATTTTGTCATAAATTTTAAGAAAGATTAGTTAAACCAGTTTTACATTCTCCTATGAGGGGGGTCAAAAATGACCTCAATTAAAATTAATCCATTTTGAAAAAGAAAATATCTTAAATTTTGGTTAAAGATGATGATTTTATTATATTTTGGTCAAGAAAATAATAATTTAATGTTTTACATGTTCATTCTTCACTATGTGTGTGTTTGTGTATGTGTCGTGAGTGTGGATTTTTGTGAGACTTTGTATGTGTGACTCTGTGTTTGTATGTGAGCCATGTGTATGTGTGTGTGCTCCTCTGTATAAGATATAACATGTGATGAGAGAGGCAATTTCCTCACTAGTTTATATGTACAGTATCTGCATGTGTATGCACAGACATGCATGTACTTGTATGCAAATTCCCAGCTGTAAATTTGCAGGTGACCCCACTGTAGTTGGGCTCATCCAGAATGAATATGAGTCCTCATATCGGCAGGAGGTTGAGAGGCTGGTGCTCTTGTGTAGTCAACACAACCTAGAGCTAAAAACTCTGTGGAGATGGTGGTGGACGTTAGGAAGCACCCCACAGTACTGCCTCCACTTACAATATCCAACAGCCCATTGTCAAATGTGGGCTTTCCTCTGCTCATTCATCACGATCTGTTTTGGGGCAGCCACAGCTACCTAATGGGTTTGATTTTATTACAGGAAGCTAGTTCCTAGTTTTAACCCTTAAAATTCCATAGGTAATGCCTGGGGTCATTTTTGACCCCACATGTGGAATAGTGGGGTACTGATACAAAAAGGGCAATAACTACAAAAATATAAAAAATACATACATATCCAAATGGACTCATGTCTAAGACAACCTATTTGAGGAATACATGGAAAATTAAAGCCACAATGTGTAGGATTTATCTTCTATTTATCTTTGTCTTTTATTAAAAATACATTTTTTATTTTAAAAATATAATGTAAAACGATGGTAATTACCTCCATGAATAAATTGTAGTGTTCCCGTAAACTTGGTAATTTCCATTTATATATAGATGTGGCTGGGTACCAAATAAGAATATCCATTTTGCGCCGCCATTTTCAAAATGAGGACCATGGGAAATGAGGACCGTGGGAAGGGAAGGGCTAATACATTTTATTCAAACGTGTGCAGAATACCACTTCGCCGATAGATGGGAGAAATTGTCATACGAAAAAAATAAAACTTACACATAGTGGGTTTAAGCAATACAAATTTAAAATGACAAATATATTGCAAAAAAAACCACTTGTGCATCTAAGGGTTAAAAAATATACTTGCATGTCCTATGATCATTTTAATAAAGCTCATCATCTGTATGATGTATGGCAGTCTTACAGAATATAGCCTACAAATATTTGGCCCAGGCATACACCCCATTTTTTCCAAAGTAATGATGTTTCAGCCATTTCTTTGGAATAGGTGCAACATACTTGGCTAGTTGGACAAAAAACATTTTTGCTTAACAGTAATGGCTGCTACCTAGCAAAGATGAAGTAGTTTGACTCCTGACATTCAGTCAACAGAAGAAGTGGGCTAAGTCGCTAGGCTAGGCTAAATCGCTAGGCTATCTCCATTCTACTTGTGAAGGTAAGAAAATGTGCGCATCCACAAATGTAACCCACATCCCATTAACCACAAGGGTCATGCATTTCACTAATGCTAAACTCACACCACATCACATAGGATCATAACTTAAATTATAACTACCGTTATTTTGCCTATGAAATAGCCTATGTTGTTTCTTACCAAGCACCTAATCCACTGTTTAAAAACCCTGTGGCTAAATCATGGAAAAAAGTAAGCTGACGTCTCTGTGTGTGCACGTATGTCCACTTACATGCTTCTCTGTGTGTGTGTGTGTGTGTATTAGGCTTCTACATTCTCATCCACAGTTCCACACACACACCCAGAAAAAGTAGGAAAGAAAGAGTGGCTGCCTTGCGGTTGTCTTCCTGCTGATTGTTACAAACTTGTTTGGGACAAATAAATTAGAGAATGGTGTGAGTGAGTGAGTGTGACAGTGAATGGTGTGTGTGTGTGTGTGTGTGTGTGTGTGTGTAATTAGCTGCTGTGTTGTTGAGGGGAGGGATGGCTGCGTTCGCTCCTGCCACCCTGCTGAACGTTCGCAGAGGTGAAACTTGGCATGTCATTAAGACAGGAGAGAGACACGCACCTCACAGAGAGGTTTTAAGTCATTTTGGCGTGTAATTACCAAAAGAACACTTTATGATAGATGGCAGCACAAGAAAAGGGAGGAGAGAGGGAGAAAAAGTGACAAAGAGAGAGAGAGAGAGAGAGAGAAAGAAGGAGAGAAAAGGAAGAAAGGCAGGATGGAGAGGGGTGGCAGTTTTATCTTGTAGCTTCCTTCATTATTATCAAGCAACGACTGGCCCTGTTAAACTCCTCCACACACACACACACACACACACACACACTTAACAAAGAGCCTAAGACCTAAGTTACCCTGAAGAGTCAAGGAGCTTAAGTGAACTAGTCTTTTAGTACCCACGAGTAGTTACAAACTGTAAATGGTTAAATAGAATAAATGTTAAAATGGTTTCAACTTTAAATGGTTAAAATAGGTAAGACAATTGATTTAGCTTGCATATATGACAATATAAAAATATACGAGTAATAAACAAATGAACTAGGTGGTAAAGATAAGACATGGAAGCTTAGGATAAGTTCCACTTCATTCACTCCTTCAGCTAGTCAATCCTGGCCTTTATCCAGTCAATGTCTTTCATTCTCACATTAATCCATCCACAAATGAAAGTGATTGTTATCTAGTACACAAATGCATACTTTTTTAAAATACTTCTACTATGCCACTGGTTCTCCATAGTTATGCAGCACATCTACCAAAAGCCAATTGGTCTGAAATGTAGCAGGCACTCTACAGACAGCTGCCCAGACAGCAATCCCCCCCCCATTCTCTGTTAGGCCGAGCGGGTAGTGATCTTTGAACAGTCGGCCCTAAAAACGGCAAAACAAATTTGTGTCCGGTTGCGGCCCCCTCTAATCTGCCCTGTTGAAGCGCGTGGCATGCGACGGGGGGCTGCAGTGGCGGTGACAGGTTTGTTTGAAGGGCCAGTGAATCCATTAGGATGCTCAAACAGAGCTAGCGAACGTTTGGTTTATGCTGCGTAAACACAGCCCAGGCCACGGTGGCGGGGATAACACCAGCTTGCTCAAACAGTCGGGCCTCGGCCTTGGCTGCGCTGCGCGTCCGCGGGTTGTGATTGGTGGGCACGGACACTACCGTCATTACCGCCTGTTTGTTTCTCAAAATGGCCTCAATTTTAGCTGCTTTAAAACACTGCTGAGGCTCAATGAGAAATGATGTGCTTTACACATCCAATCATGTCTCAATCTTATGTTTGACTCACTTTAAACATGCTTTGGTCCGTGTTTCGCACATTTAAACATGGTTAAATCCAAACGTTTTACACATTATTTCATGTTTTTATACGAAGGCTTGATAGAAACGAGTCCATAGTGTACTATACATGTACCACAGTGAACGTATAAATATATGTGTGTGTGTGTGGGGGAGGGGGGTAGTTATGGTGGTGGCTTTAAGGATGGTTGCGTTTGAGCGCAAAATCATTTTTATTTCAACAGCTGAAGCCTCAGCGGGATCCATGACAATGGCTGTGGAGGAGTGGCTGTGGCAGAGAGAGAGAGTGAATGAGCGCGCTCAGACATGCACCACATGTCCGTCCAGGCGTGCGCTAAACTGTGCCTTTCCACATGGAAGCCTTCGCCACGGAGAGAGAAGCCCAACCAACACACAAACACAAAGAGAGCAGCCCTCTCATCTAGTCCGAGGTGAACAAGGAGAAAGATAAGAAAAAGGGAAATTCAGAGAGAGAGAGAGAGAGAATGTGGTGATGATGACTGGGAAAGTGGGAAAATTTGCCAGGATATGTAACAGAGAAACAGAGAGAGAGAGAGTTTGGTGATGACTAGTCCGAGAGGTGGCTGGGTTGGCTGGGAAGGAGAGGGCGAAAGAGAGCTTGGTGGCTGAGTTGTGTGTGTGTGTGTGGGGGGGGGGGGGATTGGGGTTAGTGGTGGTGATATAGGGGTGGTGTGTGTGTGTGTGTGTTGGGGGAAGGAGGGGAGCTAAGTGGTAGTGACTAGGAGATGTTGGTACTTGGATGGCTGATGCTCTGCGTTGCAGGACAGGGAATGTGGATGAATCTGAGCATGAGATCCGTGCTACTCTATTATTAAAGAGAGTGGAGGAACACAGGAACAAAAGGATGAAGAGGAGAGAGAGAGGAGAGGGAAAGCCAAACAACAGGATGGAAAGACAGAGATAGGGAGGGAAAGAGAACAAGAGATGACAACAGACAGAAAGGATGTATGAAAGAAAATTATGAAGAATAAAAGCCAAAGAAGAGCTCAAGAAAGGAGAGAAGAGTAGATGAATTAGTCCTCTCTCTCTCTCTCTCCCTCTACAAGTGTCCCCCTTCCTATAAGTCACAACAGAGGGAATGAATATTAATGTGTAAATATTTTTCTTATTTAGTTTCCCTTTTTTCTATTATAACTGTGGATTGTGGATTCCACAATTAAAACAATTAAAAGTCTAATTAGCATTTATAATAGCTTTCTAACTATCTCATATACCGGCATGATGGCTTGCTTGCTATCTCTTATATAGGCATGGTTTGTTTATGCCGGCTTAGAGCAACACTATGGAGTAAAACTATCATGGACTGCTCCGACATGTTTTTTGATGCTGACAAATGCAAAAATTGTGTTTCAAAAAAAAGTGTCATGTCTTTTACTGTAAGGTATCATAAATGGTTAATCTCAAAAATAAATTTTCTACACACATTAAGACTAATAAATATTTATATATGTTGTTGGCATATTAGACATAGATCAAGGTCAAGATCAAATAGTGCTGTATAGATATTTGTCCTACTATTTAAAATATAAGTGCATTATTGACCACAGCTCTAGTTGTTATTAGGATTTTAGTTTAACACTCAATTCACTGTTCATATAGCTTTACCCAAACGTAAAATATACTTACAACTATTAGTTGTTAATGCTTGTTGTGTTGCAATTATAAAGAGTCTTGCTTAGAACTTAGTTCTTGTCAGGAGACCTGCTTCACACCTCACTGTATGCATGTGTGTGTACATGCACACTCACTCCTCTCACCCCAGTCTTGTTCATTTTTCCCCTGGTAAGCCTCACAGCAAACAATCCTGCTCACACACACCCACACACGCACACACACATATGCAAACAGCTAAGTAATCCAGTTTATCCACAATACATTAGGCTTTCCAGGGCAGAGATGGCATGTATGCAGGGCACTGGAGGTGCATCCTGGGATTTGTATGCAGGTAAATAGAAAGAAGCATGACATCCGTCTCAGTAACAGCCGAGAGGCTTGTGAGATTTTCCAGAGTTTGCTCAGTGAGTCCAACAGGTAAGGATGCCAAAGCAGACCCCCTGTAGCAACACACACACACACAACCAGAATGAAACACAGTGCATCGCATCACACAGGATGAGTGATTGCACAGTTTGCACTTGTCCCCATTTGTGCCTCTTAGTCAACCACTAAAATCAGTTCCATCTGATACATGAAACTATTCTGCCATTTGGAAATATGGGGAAGTAAAAATGTAGTTAACTTAAATAGTATATATACTAACTAAAGTATATATACTCCCAAAACATAAATAAGTACTGTTATTTTCAAGCATTTTTACTTACTATACAAATACATATACTATACAGGTTGTAGTGTGTTTGTGTGTGCGTGTATGTGTGTATGGTGTGTGCGCAGACAGGAAATCACTTTAGAAGCGTAAATAATGCAGCGCTCTTAAAGTGTTCCGCCTGCACGCTCTCACGGCTGACCCCTTTAATTAACGCTTCCCTCTTTTAACCCGCCACACACACACACACAAACTATCTGTGTGTTTTCTGTTTCATACTTTTTCTTTTGTACTCTTTTCCTGATGTATTTCTGTCTCTGTCCTAATGCCGATCTGATTCCCCACATCACCCGGAGTAGCATCAAGATCTCTTCTGTCTTCTATCTCTTTTCCTCTTCTTTCTCATTTCTTCCATTTCTCTTCTCATCCTTTTATCTTCTATTTCTATTCTCATTCCTTTCTTCTTTCTTCTCCTCTCTCCTTTCCTCTCTTTTCATCCCTTTTAATCTTGTGCTGTAGGCTCTCACAGTAAGTTCTCCCCTCCTGCACAGACAAAAGGCTGAAGAGGTAGAAAAAAGGTTTAATTGCTCCCAAAAATGTTTCCCGTCCATCAGCTTTCTCTTTTCAACAGTATTAGTGACACTCCACAACCAATTACCTGGGCACATCCACACACACACACACACACACA
>JAGFZM010000110.1:105704-118202 GCA_017657215.1 Limnothrissa miodon | reverse complement strand
CAAGGAAAGTTGATATGTGAAGTTTGTTGTGACTTGTGGTTATCACTTTATCTAAGCCTTCCTCTATGTCATGCACACAGATCAAACCATTCTAATGATTTAAAATTAGTTCATGTTATATAGTCCCCCCATATGCACATAAATAGGATGATATGAAATTAATTAACAAGTAAGTGGATTGCTCCATTTAACTGCAGTTCTTACACCACACTATCGTAGGGAAAGTATAATTGAGAAAACAAAGGTGTGTAATGGAACTAAATTAAACTCAGTATGGCTTCTATATAGCATTTATTTATTTATTTACTATTTAATTTAAAACAATTTTAATGTATCGTCATTTACAGCCGAGTTCTCTTCCAATAAATGCAGTTTCGTTATGTTTTGAAACATGTATGTATAAACTGGATTAATCCATCATCTTAAAATGGTAAGAGTTTAGTCTCGTTTGTTATCTGAGAGGCATTTTTGGAAGACTCACTTTTTCGAACCCACTAAGAAGCCCCTTCTCTCTCTCCCCGCCTGTCCGGACGCAGGAGTAGGCTCTGCGGTGTGCTGACTTGCTCAGAGCCTCTCTGGTTGAGACATGTGGATCGCCCCCGGGTCATAGGCAAATTAATGATGATGTTCCCCTCCTTTCCCCAGCTGGAAGACTGCCGACAAGAAACGAATCTGCCTCCCGTGACAGCTCGATTGAAAGTGATTGATGACTATCTAGAGACCGGCCAACATAATATAATATCGGTGGCATAATTGCTTTCATTTACAGATGAAAGTAGTTGTCCTCAAATTAAGTTAGAGGCTTTTAAAGCAGGTTCTTTTTTGCTTTGCGGTTGAATTAAGGGAAGTAAGTGTTGTGTGAAATTAAATTAGTCAGACAATTCGGAGTAAATGTCGTGGCACCCTCCACGATAATGGAAGAGGTCAAATATCCACCCGGGGTTTCGTTGCAGTTATTTAGGAAATGACAGATCTCTACATTTAACCAGCAGGGCACAATTTAGATTTTGTACTGATCATTAGATTTATTTTCCCTAATATACACTTCTAATATAAACATGGGCACCATAAAACACTTAATAAATTAAAAAAAAAAACCCTACCATCCACCCAAGGCAATAAAAAACACAAACTTATCCTTGCTTGCAGTTATGTGGTAAAACGTAACCTGTTTTAAATACACTCTAACTTTAAATTATTTATCAGCTCTGCTGAGTACCCAGCTGAGTAAACTAGAGGGTCCTCTATGAAGGAACCAGACTTCACTGATGGTGATGGACAACTGGAGTAAATCCACCGGTCCGCATGGGCTTTCTGTATACATTTACATTATCCTTGCGTGTGTGCGCGTTATTTGGGTCTGGTGAAATATTTACACGCTCTGGGCATATGCTTTTGGAGGAAATGTGAAAGCACAAGAACTTCGCTCTTGTTTTGTGTTAAATATGAAAAGAAAACGTGCCTCATTGTGACAGTTGTGTGGAGGACAGAGAAGCTGCGCAGTTAGTGTGAAAAAGGAAAGAAGTGAAGAGTAATCGCAAGAGTTAGGTGAGTAATGTGGACAGTGCTGTATTCTCACTGCCTGAACTGCAAGGCAACATTTCCTGTCACAATGAGAACAGCTTCACCGCTGTTTGGCCTAAACCGTTTCCCAACACCGATCAATCAAAGTGATGAAAACCCTCCCCCTCTCTGTGCGCCCCATCATAACTACTGCGTTTCCATCACTGTTACAATTATGACCCATAATTACACATAACCTCACGGAGGTTAAGCTTAACATACCATGCATACTGTTCACTGAGAATTGAGAGAACACTCACAAATGCCAGGAAATAAATCATCTGAAGCGCTTGAAGACATAAACTGCATATGATAGGAATTAGAATTCATGCTGCAACTTTTGATTTTATTATTCATCATCTTGTTAAGCCTATAGTGTAGTCTTCACATTAGTAGCCTATAATAAAGAAAGAAAAAAAGTCATATGAAATGCTATATTTTACCAAAGGAAAAAAATCTACATTTTAGTGCGTAAACTGATTTAACTACTAGATTCCTACAACACCATTTTCTCTAAAATTCTTGTTTCCATAAAAAAAGTCGTAGTGAACTTTTGTTCCGTTTGGCAGGCAGGGGACCTCACACTGCATTATGGCTTAGACGACAGGTAGCCTAAACGACAAACAGACATAGCCTACTCCAGGCAAGCCAAATTTTTGCAGCTTTTGTGAAGGAAACCAGAGACTTATTTTGTAGTTTTGGTGGTGTTTTGCTGTAGAGACAAAATGAATTAAACAAAGTTAAACGATTTTGAACTATTATATTGTTTGAATGTGAAGTCTACACTTTACTCTCGTTTAACCCATTTCTGTACATGTAATAGGAGAGGTAACTGTCTGATAAAGGTTTAGAAAAAAATTTATCTCCCCCGAAGAAAAAGACAATTTGCTATTCAGGAGTCAGTATTTTCCACAGACAAAAGGCAATGTTTTGCAATCGTATGTATAATTGGAGAGCGGGTTACAAGATCTCAACGGGCCCGCGCAACCCTAGAAGGACAGGTGCAGCCGGTGAGCACTGATGAATCGCTGTGCCCGGAGCAGGTCCCAGGCGCGCAAGGAAAAACAGGAAGGTAGGGCACGGGCAGACACACACACACACACACACACACACACAAACAAACAAACAAAAAAACCACCAACAACAACAAAAAAACAGAATAGCGTGTTAATCACGCCAAACTTATTATGCACAACTTGTACACACAAGGTACCTTTCGAATCGATTAAGTCCATTCATGCCTATTTTTTTCGGTTAAATTATATGAATGGTATTTCTTTTTGTTAATCAGATTGTGGTGATGGCTACAGGTGGTGGTGGTGGAGATTGCAGGTTCGAACCCGCTCAGCCTGACCCCACTGAAATGTTCTTGAGCAACGTACTGAAGGGTGAGCAGGGTGTTGTCTTCCATGGGAGCTTCCGCCTCCAGTGCATGAATCTGGGTGAAAGTGAGGCGTACATTGTAAAGTGCTTTAAGTGTCAAAGACATGAACCACCTTAACAATGAAGTTCAAGTTAACAGGTAAAATGAATTTAGACACCTTGACTAAGTTGCAGAGGGACACCCTGATGTTAGACTAATCAGTTACTTAGGTCAATCAGCTTGTAATACTCTACACAATTAAAATACATTGTGGGAATACATAGGCCTAATGAAATAAAAAAAAATTCTCTCCTTTTTGTTTCTTCAGCTGAAAATAAATGAGAATATTTATGGAGTCTGAGGGAATGTGTGGGTGAGTCAAGCCTGGGAGTTTGGAACACCTATGTTGCGAAGTGTCAGCTCTGAACACGCTTCCCATAATCAATGAAGTGCTAAAGCTTATTAGGGGGCTTGCAAAAGCCTGAGGGACCACCAAGTCAGTTGCGATAGCTGTTCAGATGATGGTTTTCTCTGTCCTCACTCAGCTAATTCATTGTTTTTACTGCAAGGAAAGCCAGCCGCGAGTCTTCAACACATAGTTAAAGTTCTGATATGTAAATTCATGTAAATTAAAAATTTGTTGTGAACATCACATTGAATTGGGTACTTTACTGGACCCCATCATCATCATCATCATCATCATCACCATTATCCTCATCTTCATCATCATTCATCATCATCATCAAAAGACAATATATACTTACTCTCCTCAACAAATTTTTTAAGCATTCTCTCTCTCTCTCTCTGTCTCTGAGATGGTAGCAAGTGAGTGAATGAGTGACTGACTGACTGAGTGTGTGAGTGAGTATGTTAGTATAGCACCCCCACCCCACCTCAACACACGCTCCTTCGCTGGCACATCTAAGAGGTTTAACATGTTGCAGTTCTCTCCCCATGCATAATTGATTGAGGAGGGTCAGCCGCTTCACTCCGCACCTCGTTAACCGACTGCACTGCCTCCTCCAACATCTGGTCAAGCCTGGAAACACTGGCTCTCTCTCTATCTTCATCACAACACACACACACACACACACACACACACACACACACACAGACACAGCATAGCTGTGAACAACACGTCTCCTCATTCTCAACACCACCTCTCTCCGGGATCTAATTTGATGTTTTAATCTCCAAACACAGTTTGACCATGTTGGGTTTTGCCTCGACAGGATACTGTCATTCGAGAAGGCTGTACTAGGTCATTTGGGGAGCGCTGGCCTTGTTTGAGAGGGCAGAGGGAGACATGGGCGTTTGCTTCGAATAAGGGGCGCGTAATCTAGGACTGCGTCTTAGACGGCTTGAGAGACTTAAAGGATTCTGCTGTGATACCCGCGCGACAGGTCTGGATGCAATGTGTTCTCCTGATTTATTTGAAATAGTCAGAGTGTTCTGCAGCTGCCCGGCTTACAATGATGTTGTGATTACCCACAGTACCTCAAGACTTAGTAAAGAGTGCAGTGCTAAATATGGAATTTGGCTGTTTGCTAGTCCTTTGTTTGACCTCGGGATCTTTTGGAAGTTCATATAAGGGGTAGATGAAAGCCAGTCAGTCCTAGTATGAACACAGACGGCCCTGATTTAAAAATTAGGTCGAAAGCAAAGACCAATGTTTGACTAGAGTAACACCAAACACAAACAAAATCGTTGCAAAATCAAGACTCAAAATATGAACATAACTGGGTTAAAGCTATGCTCCCTCACACATGATGGCTTTAGTAGAACGCACACTTGACTTCAATCATTAACTTTGTCTGTCATATTAGAGTCAAATGGGACTTGAGGGCCAGATCATTACCTTAAGTGGCCCCTGTGGAGGACCTTTATGGGGCCCCAGGGACCAGATTAATACAAAGGGCCAATTCATAAATACGTTATTATCATATATCATTTATATAGGGTACTTTTGTTTTTTAGTCTTATACCTTTAGTCAATTATGTGATGTTTTATAACTTGTATTAATTATATTAATTTGGAGTAATGTTAATAACATTATACCAATCAGGATTATTTGAGAATCAATAGAGTCAATATCAGGTATCAGATAATATTTTTAAAATGAGGATGATGTATCCACATCTTAACAAAGAAAAAGAACAAAAGGTAAAATGCATGGTGAGAGAGAGAAAGAATAAGAGAGAGAGAGAGAGAGGGAGAAAGAAAGAAGCCCCACAGAGATCTACCCTTGCACGCATCCCCAAAGCTTTTTGAAAAGAAAAAAAAAATCATGTTGTGCTCAAACCTGCCTCTTCCTCTTTACCTGTGCACACCCACCCCTCCACACACACACACGCACACACACACACACACACTCTCACATGTACACAGCCTTCAGGAGGGACACAAAAAGCAGCTCCATGTTAAATAGTCAGCCATAAAAAATACATACTTTTAATACTTCCAGGTAAAAATATTCAAATGCTCTGTGCCTGTTCTTCGGCCGAGTGATTGAAGGCAGTTGTGATTGGGCTTCCACGCGGTTCCGCCTGTCTGCGTCGCCACGGCGATTCACTTTGATATTAACACAGCTCTGTGATCAGCTCTGGCCATTTCTTCTGCTTTTGGTCGTAAAATAAGATGCAGAATGAGACAATAAAGTGCATTTGTGTTGCATGGGAGCATAATGAATAAGTCATTGTAAGTGCCCCGGCAACATCTCTCTGATAATCAGGGGCGTGGGGGCTACACGGCACGATGCGATGGCGCGCACGGGCAAATGCGGCCGAGAGGCGAGGGGAAGGTATGGGGAAGAGTATTGTATAAAGGTCTAAATAATGAGCTTTTGGTGTTCAGTGCACTTTCCAAAAAAAATAAAGAGAAGAGAGGAAAGAGAGCGAGTGGAAAGAGGATGCAGGGAAGAAAGGCACAGAGGAACTGGAGTGAAAACGCATGGAGAAAGAGAATGAGAGAGAGAGGGGGGGGGGGAGAGAGAGAGAGAGAGAGAGAGAGAGAGGACTAATTCATAAACGGATCCAGGTTATCAGGATTTTGAGGGTTTTGCCTCAGCATGCCAGCATGCACCATTTTTACATGTGTCTCAAGACACCACATCTTTGCACCCCATAGTTGACAAAAACACTTATTGTCTGTCTAGATCGATCGGTGGGCAAACTCTTTATGATTCACCCAACTGTTGTCAAATTGTCTATTACATTAATCTCTATTGGATGGATGACTTTTTCAAAGGTGGCGGTTAACAACTCCACAAGCATTGAGCCAAACCCTCTGACTATCAGAAACAACATGGCTACTGAGGCCTCACTCACAAGCATTATGGCCCAGTCTTACACACTCACAGATTTATTGGAGAAAGGTTTCAAGGTTTACGAAGTCCCGTCAACAGGAATAAAAGAAAAACTGAAAATGGCCGAAAATGGTGATACAACAAGGACTGAATAGTTATTGAGCCATCAGATAACATTAAGTGAATGGGGTACAGTAACTTACTTTTGCTTTTCATTTTGCTATGCCCAATTTACTTAACAGTACTTCTCAGCTCTTTATTCCATTATAGCTTAATCAATATGGTTCATTACCCAAAAATTTGAAACCTTGAAACCTCATTTACTAGAAAACATTAGTCTGTGAGGGATGAGGGCTTAAGAAAGGACATTGGAACTAACCAGAAGCAGACAACTGCAGACAGACTGACGTCAGATTGTTTTACCAGGCAGCATGATGTTCAACAATCCAAAATAAAGGAAGGTGCACATGCAAGATTATACTGCACACCAGTCACGAAAAAAGGACAGCTATGGTAAGTTGGGGACAGGCAGACAGACAGACCAACAGAAAGGAAGTTGCACAGACTGACAGACAAGAATGCAAAAGTATTCAGTTCAAAAGACATAGATTTTGAAAGATGTAGTCAGACAAACAGACAGGTAGACGTGGAGACAGGCAGACTGGCTAGACAGATAGACAGACAGACAGACTAAGGAGCAAACCGATGGGAGACAGAGGTAATATCTTTTAGGGTTTCTGTGTGTGTGTGTGTAGAGCAAGTGGCCACTGGAATGACTTGCAATAAGTGTGTGCACTCTGGGTGGGTGTGACTGTGTGTGTGTGTCCTTGTCTGTGTGTGTGTTTGTGTGTAAAGCATGCAAAACTAAGGGAAATGGCTACTGGAAAGCGTTAAGATATGTGCGTGCGTGCGTGTGTGTGTGTGTGTGAGAGAGAGAGTGTGTGTGTGTCTCTGTATGTGTGTGAAAGGGGTGGGTCTACTGGACAGCTGCAGCCAGAGTGAGATCCATGTCATCCTCCTGTCTGACATGATGGCCTTGGCATCACTGACACATGAAGGTTGAGAGTGTGAGAGAAAGAGAGAGAGTGAGATAGAGGGCACTGGGAAAGGAACGTGATTGACAGTAGGCATTGTTAGGCAGGTCTGTATGCAGTTACCTCTCTCTGAAGAGCTGAGAACATAATCAGATAGGAAAAAAAATGCAATCCAGCCACCACACACACACACACACACACACACACACATGGGACCAACCTCTCTGGCACAGTCTACTGGTCTTGGTGCTTATTCAGTGAAACTCTCTTGGGACAGAAGACAGAAGAGAACACACAGCACCCAATAAAACAACTTTCTCCATGTCTGTTACACTCACACACACATACACAATCTCTCTCTCTTACTTTCTCTCTCTCTCTCTCTTACATACACGCACACACACTCTCTCTCTTTCTCTCGCACTCTCTCTTTTTCTCTCACTTTCTCACTCACACCAGCTGACCCTTATATAAGGCAAAAATAACTGAAATCCACATTTTCATCTGGCCTGTGTCAATGCTGAACCCAGCAACGCAAAAACTATTCAGTGGCATCTTAAGGACATCACCCTCCACCAGATCAAAAGGAATATCCGTCTGAATCACTAACCTCTTACTTCTAAATAGTCTGAATCTAAAACCCCGTCCACACACTTTGATACTCTCTACTCGCTTGCTCTCTTGGTTATCTCTCGCAGAGACACTAGTTTGTCAGTTTTCGAACGGCCGTGCTCAGTAGAACACTCCATTCATTTCACCTCTCAGTTATCTGCATCCCGCATTCTGATTGGTAATCTCTTACTTGCATCGCACAAAGGTTAAAATAGTTCCATCTCGGAATCCACCCACATTGCATTGCCTGTACTCTCCTCGCCTACGGCTGGAACACATTCACATTCTATTAACTTTCATCGCTCAGCGTGTAGCGACGTGTGTGGACTGGGCTTAATTGTTTTTTATTTGGTAATTAACTAATCCATGTAATGTGGGCAGAGTTTTGTGGCAATCTGAAGTATCTGACAATACAGTATTTATATACAAATAAATATATTGTAGTCTGCATAATAACTTGACCTTTCAGTCGGCTCAGCCTGTCACCAATTACAGGCTAGTTAAGGTCTGGATCTTTTACTGTTCTTTTCACCGTTACTTTGAAAATGTAACGTGTTACAATTACAAGTTGGCTAATGTAAAACAAAATGGTAGTGTAATTAAAGTAATGTAACTAATTACATCTGATTACTTTTGAATAACTGCGTTACATGTAATCCGTTACTATGTTGCAGTGTAATGGATCCTTCCCTCTCACCACCCCACCACCATCAACCCTTCTTTTCTGGAGTATCAGCTCACACCTCCACCCCAACCCTCATCTATTGTGAGCTCTGACCACACCCATCTAAGAACCATCAGATGTGTTAATGCTGCACTTATTTGCATTCCAAAAGCCCCTGCTGCTGATTGGTTGAATCTGGATCCAGTGTCCTTATATGAGCACCACATACTGCAGAGGGATCACTGAGCTCCTGTTTTTCCTTAAGCTGGGCATACACTGTGCGATTTTTGGCCCATTTTGCCACGATTTTTCAGTCGTGCGTCTATTTTTGGGATCGGCCCGAGTTTTGCCTTCATCGTGTGTCGTGAGTCGTGTAGTGTACATGGAGTAACGACAAGCGATTAACACCTCACGACTGCTCCCGATCAGAAATCGTATGGTCGCAAGAAAATCAAACCTGTTTGAAATTCTGGTCGCCCGTTGTGAGCGTATCGCACTGTTGAAGCAGAGCCACAAGCCGATTTAACGCAATCCATCCCACAGCGCACGTGTAAAAACAAAAGTTAAATGGAAAAAGTCGGATCTGCATGGCAACTCCCCGGCGATAGAGGCACAACTGGTCGAACCGTGGCATGAAGTCATAACCTGCATATGCCTAGGAAAACAATATGTTCTGAATCCAATACTCTTACTGCTTATCTCTAGTTGTCAATGTATTCACGTGTCGCCCAAACACATGCCTTTTCCTTTTTTTAATGAGCTTATGCGCACAGAATGGCACAAATTGCAAAGGCAGCGCGTTTGTTCTTGGTGAACATAGTCAATCTCCGTGTTCTTCTGTTCAGAAGAGCCCCGAGTGTCATGTATAGGACGTACAGTGTGAGCAGTCAGATCGCATAAGAGCATCGGGTTGTATAGTGTGTGAACATAAATCGTGAGCCGCGAACTTTTGCACCCTGCGATTCTGTCGTGCAGTTTGAGCTAGAGCCAAGAGCAACGATTGAAAATATCGCACGGTGTATGCCCAGCTTTAGTATGAGTCAGTCACTGGGAAGAATAGACCAGCTTACCTTTCATTACAGTTCTGCAGTGTGACAGGCTTTCTAGCACAAACCATTTCTGTGTTCAATGCAATGTCAGCGATTTGTGAATCATCGCAACTTCTAAAATCGGTGAAGAAAGAGATAAAGCAGGAAGACTTTGATGATTTTCATCAAGAATGTCTGCATGCTGCTCAGACAGGAAAGATTGCCTAGACTGGACCATGATTACAGTACTGAAACACTCAGAAACTTTAAAGAAGAGAATAATTCTCCTGTGAAAGACAAAGAATATTCTGTTCTGAGAGAATATGGTCACAATGATTTTTCTCATAAAGGTAAAACTGTTTTCTTTTTTCATCCCTGAAAAGTTTTTATTACTGTCATTCTAATGTGGTGCACCACGGAACAAAAACCACAAGATCTGCACTACGGAAAGGCCATGCGAGTGCACTGCATGTGGGAAGAGGTTTACAACTAGCTCAGATCTCACAACACACCAGAGGATCCACACTGGAGAAAAGCCTTATGAGTGCACTGCATGTGGGAAGAGGTTTGCAACACCGGAGGATCCACACTGATGAAAAGCCTTATAAGTGCACTGCATGTGGGAAGAGGTTTGCAAATAACTCAAATCTCACTAAACACCAGAGGATCCACACTGGAGAAAAGCCTTATCCATGTTCAGGAGAAAAGCCTTATGAGTGCACTACATGTGGGAAGAATTTCAAGAGTAGTTTAAATCTCAGTCCATCTTAGGATCCACACTGGAGAAAAGCCTTTTAAGTGCACTGCATGTGGGAAGAGGTTTGCAAATAGCTGAAATCTCACTAAACACCAGAGGATCCACACTGGAGAAAAGCTGTATGAGTGTACTACATGTGGGATGAGTTTCAAGAGAAGGTCACATCTCACCACAGACCAGAGGATCCATACGGGAGAAAAACCTTATCAATTTTCTGTCTGTGGGATGGTTTTCAGTGTACACCAAACCAGTGGTGTAGTGGTCCCTGGAGAAGTGGATGTACTCTAAAAAAGTTGTCCAGAAAAAAAAGCCCTGTTTTCGAAACAGTGACATGTAAGATTATGATTTAGTTTACCCAAAAATCTGTCATTCTACTTGCTCACTATTATAAAATAATCATAACTTGATTAGGAGCCGTTTGTAGTTACCACTGGTTACACAAGCAACCTGGATGAACGTAAAATGTATTTATCATGGGGCAAACATGGTGTTTTGATTAATTTTTACACATTTATGTAGATAAAATATATCAAATCTGAAGTTGACAATGCATTCTTGGAGTTGGAGGATGCGCATATGATGTCAGGTAACATAAAAACAGACAGAACTGCGACTATATGCAAGCATTGAGCTACACGCATTCTAGCAACCCTACGCTAATGGCCACACTTCCACTTTATAAGTTCATCCAAGAGGACATCGTTTCGGTAGATAGCATATGGAGGAGCGAGTCTGTTAGGATCAACTACTCTCTGCCGCATTTAAAGCAAGATGCCACAGATTTTCAATATTGAAATATCCTTACCCTAACTTAGACAAGTTGATCCATACTATGTCGTTTCAAATTGCTCTGGCATGCAATGCTACTTTGTTATGATTTAGCTTAGCCTTGTAGTTCTTTCAATAAAGTCCTAAGGGGGATGAATTAGGAACCGCACACATCCACGTCTTTCTTTTCCTCATGCCTAAAGTTAACCAATCTAATCAGTGAAAGCAGCGAGTACCAGCCAATTAGAGGCAGAGGAGGGTGGGTCATGGCTTCACCATACTTGAGAAAAAAAATGGGCAATCTGGTTCACAAATATTACTGAAAGGTGCGCATCAAGGGGGATTTAGAAGTGGGTATACGCGATGTTGACTGAAAAATAAGTGGGTATACGCCGTATGCCTGCGTATAACCTGGACTACACCACTGAGCCAAACCTTTAAAACCCACCAGAGGATCCACACTGGAGAAAAGCCTTAATCATGTTCTGGAGAAAAGCCTTATGAGTGCACTACATGTGGGAAGAATTTCAAGAGTACTTTAAATCTCTCAGTCCATCTTTGGATCCACACTGGAGAAAAGCCTTATGAGTGCACTTCATGTGGGAAGAGGTTTGCAACTAGCTCAAATCTCACCATAGACCAGAGTATCCACACTGGAGAAAAGCCTTATCCATGGTCTGTCTATAGGAAGGTTTTTAGTCAGAAGACCAACCTTACAGCTCACCAAGGGCCTCATTTATAAACGATGCGTACGCACAAAAGAATGCGTACGCCACTTTCTACACAAGCTTTGGTATTTATAAAAAGTCAACTTGGCGGTAAAATGTGCGCACCTCCACGCAAGCTCTGACCCATGCGTACGCACAAAAAAATGAAAAGGGGAAAGGGTGGCATCAGGAGGAAACGAGGAGAACGACCTAAATTTGGTTCAGTAGGTTAATCAAAGTTGAACAGAAACATAACATCGCGATGACGTAGCACTTCACATAAAAGAATCCTGCTTAAAATCTAAAATGCGGTTGGTTGTTAATTGATTCACTCCTCAAGAAATATGATATTTGAGGTAATAAAGACAAATTTATTAAAAGTTATTTATAGAATGCTTTTGCAAAATAAGCAGTAGACAAAGCATACTTATCCACGAATGGCTGTTATGCATGTTTTATCATTTTTCAATAATGATCATCACACGGTGGGCAGGCAAATAAAAAAGCACAATTACAGAAAAGTAGGCTATGAGATATCCAACATGTGATCGGTGGTAGGCTACCTATTAACTGCAATCATACATGTATTTCTTTAAGGACACCGAGTGAAAATGAATTTGTCATTGTTACATGTATGTCCCGCAATCCAAGTTATACTGTGTGTGACGTGGAGATGGTGCTTTGTGCTCACAAATGC
>JAGFZM010000110.1:77467-95704 GCA_017657215.1 Limnothrissa miodon | reverse complement strand
TCAGATACTCTCTCTCCACTCAGGCTTACTTAGTCCTTATTATGACTATATTAAGAATAAAGGCCTAATTAACCATGAACAAGTAATGATTAACACATGATTGATGTTGCTTAACACATGCCTTGCAAGTCACTTTTTCAGACATTAATTAGGTACTGTATGTATTGGTGGTAAACCTTAAAATAAAGTGTTATGTCCATTTTGTTGATGTACCGTTATACATTATTCACTGTTGAACAGTATGTGGCTATTTTATCTGACTATTGAATGAAGCATACTCTACTATGTCTATATGTTGAATGTATAGAGATTTAACACCTACCAAAGTCAAATTCCCTGTGTATGTGAGCATACTTAGCCATTAAAACAGATTCTGATTCCTATTAAAGCCTTGCTGTTTGTCTCAAGGTCACTTTGGGAAGTGAGTTGGTGGAGGGTTTGAGTTGGAGATGCAGAAATGAAGAGGGTGGATGTGGGAGTAGTGGAGGGGGGGTGAGGTGAAAAACAAGTTTGAGGTTTAGATAGGAATGACAAGGGGGTATGAAAATGAGGGTAAAAAACAAAACGGGACATTTCCGCGTACTATCCACAGGCTTATATTTTCCACCTGAGCGAGTGCATTTGAATAGAAGTGTGGCCTCTCTTGATGTTTAAATTAGCATGTGTAACTCCCCGACACTACCCACGCAACCCCCCCCCCCCCCCCCCCCTCTCATCATAAACACTGCCATCCTTCACCTCTCCCTCTTGCACCCTTTCTCTCTCTTTCACCCACTCTCTCTCTCCGTCTTTCACCCTCTCTCTCTCTTCCCCACTCACTCTCTCCCTACCTCATCCTCTCCTCCTCTTTCCCCACTCACTTTCTCTCTCTCCTACACTCCTCTCACCCTCTCTCTGTCTTTCTCTCTCTCTCTCTCCCCCGCACTCCTTCTCTAACCCTCTCCTCCTCTTTTCCCCACTCCCTCTCTCTCTCTCTTTCTCTCTCTCTCTCTTTCTTTCCCCCTCCCTCTCCTTCTGCTCCATAATGCAGAAAATGATATTTACAAACACACAGGCAAAGCGCTTTCCCACTGACTGACTGCTTGAGATCCTCTTCAAAAATGTGCATATTGCCAGCAGGCTTTGTCCAGGTAGTGCACTTCACACACAAACACACACACACACAGTTCCCTGCCACACACACACACTCATTCACACACATACACTTCCCTGTCACACACACACACACACACAAACACACACACAAAAACACGCATACACACAGCCCCTTTAGATATACAAGTGGAGAATTGAGTTGCTATTGCCCGGAGTCCAAGAGTAATTGCATCTTTCTTTTTCCGTGGTGATTCTCCTAACTGGACAGATGCGGCCTAAATCTGCCACTCATCTCCGTTGCGCGGTGAAGACGCTCGACAGTCTCTTAAGGAAGATCTCTGCCTCCGAGCATCACTGCAACACTCCTATCCCAAGCAAAGGGCTGGTATTTCGGCTGCCCATGACACAGAGCCATCATGTGCTATAAGGAAACACTGTGCTAACTCATCAGTGTCAGAAAGCATGGACTCAGGTTATAGGCCACTGGATTTCAATGACTGTAACATTACAATATTGCCAAAGCAGTGTTGTACTGTGTAATACAACAAGGCAAAAAGACATATTAATAATAATAATAATAATAATAATAATAACATCTGGCAGGGAGTAGGGTAAACTTTAGGTGTTATGAAACTAATTTCTTATTTTGGAGTGAGCAACTGGAGTGAGATTATGAGACTGGGGTAGAATGGGTCATTATGATCACACAATCTAGAAGGTGCTATCTGCTCTTTAATGATTGACAATTTTTATTGAAAGCCAGAGACAGAAAGTCAAAGACTAATAGAAAACAATACAACAGGGAAAGTCGATCAAATATAATAGAAAATATTTGATCAAATATAATTAGATCAAAATAATAGGTCTACTACTACTACAACAATAATAAAATTGCAGACGTGCAATCACCACAAATAAAAAGGCAGTCACTTGCAGTTTAAGCGTGTGTGTAGTGTGTGTTTCACCCATGTTTAGTCCGGGTGGAAGAACCCACAGAGAGAACACACAGAGGTCTGGTCCTGGCCATCTGATGGGACTGTAAGGGACAGGTTATCAGCTCAGGATCTTGCCACGGGAGTTATCTATAGAGGGTCATCTAACAGCGCTCATCTTCCATGCATTGCACTGCAGTTTTGGGCTCCTCTGACAGTCACATAGAACTAAACTAACTAAACATTTATTATGAGTGGAAAATTAACTTGTTGTGTTTGCTACAAAAGCATTAAAGTTAGCTAATTGCTGTTATCTATGAAGTTAAAATTTGCCTTAAATATCTATTACTGTAAGAGTAATTGAAGAAATACATTTAGAAGACTGAGAACTAATATACAGGAATTATCAAGGAAATAAGGTTGTTTTTATAAAAAGAAGGTTTATTAAATTGCTGAAAAAGCAGCACTTCATCCCCTGTCTGAAGGAGAAACTTTTACACAGACTCTTTAAGCATACTGGCCAGTGTGTGTATGTACATTTGTGTGTGTGTGTGTGTGTGTGTAAGCACCATAGAC
Source organism: Limnothrissa miodon (assembly GCA_017657215.1). Lineage (NCBI taxonomy): Eukaryota > Metazoa > Chordata > Actinopteri > Clupeiformes > Clupeidae > Limnothrissa > Limnothrissa miodon. Next base: position 93,101 of record JAGFZM010000110.1, on the reverse strand, counting down.
TGTATATAATAAGTGTAAGCACACTGGGCAGTGTGTGTGAGTCTGTGTGTGTGTGTGTGTGTGTGTGTGTGTGTAAGCATGTGTACGTGTGTGTGTGTGTGTGTGTGTGTGTTTGTGTGTGTGTGTGTGTGAAAAGCAGCACCTCTTCCTAAAACTTGTGATGTTTCCTAGCTAATGGGCCATGGAGCGGAGAGCTGCTCCTGTTCTTCAAGGTGACTGGTCACACACCCACTACTGACTTTTAATGTGCTCATACATCACCCACATTTGGCAAGATCCTCTGTTACTCTCACTCTCTTTCATTCTTTCTCTCCTTCTCATGTTTTTACTCTCTTTCTTTCTTTTTCTTTATACTTCCCACCCACCAGTTCTTTACTTTCTCTCTGCCTGATCTCTATTTCGCTCTCTCTCTCTCTTAATCATTCCTCTAATTCTCTTTTTTTCTTCCTCCCTCTCTGAGCTTCATCTGTTTCTTTTCTCTCTCCCATCATGTTATTCTCACCCCTCCATTTCTCTCCTCTTACTGCCTCCCTCTCTTTCGCTCTCTCTCTTCACCCTTTCTATCTTACACTGGTTACTCACCCTTTCTCCTCTTCTCCTCCCTCCCCTCCTCTCTCTCTCTCTCTCTGTGACTGGTCTGTACTTTCACCCCCTCTTCTCTCCTCTCTCTGAAACTGGTCTGAACCTCTCTCTCTCTCTCTCTCTCTCTCTCTCTGTCTTTCTGTTAGATTGGTCTGGACTCTTTCTCCATTAGACTGGTCTGTACTGCCTCTCCTCTCTCTCTCCGTTAGACTGGTCTGTGCCTCTCTCTCTCTCTCTGGTTAGACTGGTCTACTGTATATCCCACCTCTTCTTCTCTCTTTCCATTAGACTGATCTGTACTCCCTCTCTTCTCTTCACACTTCCATGCTCCGATCTTCTCTCTCTCTCCCCAATTAGCAGTCAACGTCTGGCCCCTCTGCTCTGGTTGTGCCTGTCAGACAGACTCCTGGACCAGTCCGACCGGATCGGACTCAACAGGCCCACAGCAGACATCTGGAACAAACCTGAGCTCACACGTGGCCCGCATGAGGCCCAGATATGGCTCAGACAAGGTAGCGGATCGGTGGAATCATGCCAGTTTCAAGGCAGATGTCTTTTAGAGAAATAGTCTACTCTAGAGACCCTCTTCTACCCCAGTCCAGCACTGAATGCCGTAAGTGTGTGTGTGTGTGTGTGTGTGTGTATGTGAGTGGGTGAGTGTATTTTCCCCTTAGCTTTTATATGGCTTTCACCACGCGCATTAGAGGTTGTTAGCATCGTGGGGAGCGAGGAGTCCCTCAGCATTTAAAACTGCACATTTGCCCTCAAACATACTTCTTCACAAGACACACATATGCTTGCTTACACACACACACACCATACATATATGCAAACACACACACACAAACATAGCATATGTTTGTGCTGGTTTATAGCTGGTTTATAACATAGCTGGTTTATATTATTATATAACTAAATATATTATGATAAAAAAATTGATTTTATCCTCGCTTTTATTTGTAAGATGAGAAATGCATTTTTTGCTCTTATCTTGATTTTATATTATATATATGATCCTTTTTTTATTGGGAGATTATAATGTGGTTCCTTCTTGCAAATATTTACATTGCAGCACATACAGTTCACTCTTTATAGAGCATGTGTGCTGGGCTGTGGTTAGTGGCTGCTGTTGCTGTCCTCACCCTAATGACCTTGCCCACAGCCCACTCTTGGGTCACACAGGTGCACACACACCTTAGCCAACACATCAGCACCTCTGTGTGCATTTTACCTGTTTGTGAGAGTGTGTGAGGGTGTCAGCCAGTCAGCACCTGTGTGTGTGTGTGTGTGTGTGTGTGCATGGGTGTCATGTGTGAGCCCACGTCAAGGCCACCTTTAGTAAAAACTAAATTCATGCAAACAGGTAACACACTCACTCTCTCTCCAAGACCCCATTCCAACCCCCCCCCCACACACACACACACACACTGTTACTGTGACAGTGTGCGTGCCTCTCTCTTTTTTTTCTTTCTGAGTATGTACGAGCTTGTGCTTGTGTGTGTGTGAGTGTGTGTATGTGAGAAAGAGAGAGAGGGAGAGACAGAGAGGGGTAGAGAGAAAGAGAGAGAAACAGCCCATCTCCCTGGGGCCGCATGCAATGTGGCCCTGAGTGTGAGAAAAGGCCCTGCATTTACTGCCTGAGTGCCCCGATCTTCCGCCAGATAGAGGAACACCAATTCCCCTGCGTCAGTGTCTGCCAGAGAGCAAGGGAAGAGGGGAGGGAGAGAAGTGTGTGTGTGTATGTGTGTGAGGGAGGGAGGGGGGGGGGGGGGCTTTGGTAATTGTATTGGGGGGGTCTGTTGAGATTTTGCCTCCGAAGCGCTGGCGGTAAAAGGAAAAGTCTCCCCAGGTGCTGGGCACAGCGACTTGGGCAGAATAACCCAAAAACAGTGTGCACTCACATATGAGCTGCATTCAATTTATCACATGAAAGAGCCGGGATTCAATACTACACATAGACCTCTTGCAGCACTTACCTGGACCCTGGCCAGAGAGGGAGGGAGGGAGAGACAGAGAGAGAGAGAGAGAGAGAGAGAGAGAGAGAGAGACAGACAGAGAGAGACTCTCAAGTATTGTATTGCTGTCATTGTCATTCTTTGAAAGTCTTTTGCTCTCTACAAGTGGATGGGATAGATTTGTCGCAGTATTGTAACAGTAGGAAAGCTCTAAAACAGCAAATTGTACCATGTACAGCACACTGAGTTTGCAAACTGATAACGTTAATAGACAGGGGCAAAAGAAAACACAACTTGTATGCTCTCATCATACTAATCGACAGCACTTTGCAATTTTAAGCACCAATGGGTTGATTCACTCCAGATAATCAGTTGAATTTTAAATGAAATAACTGGGCAAAACATTTGCTATTTCAACACAAAGCCCAAGTGAAGAACTGGTGGATAGGACATTGACAAAGGATGTTTAAGGCAGTGAGACCCCCATGCAAAGCAATGACGTCACATTGAGTCACAAGACATCACGAGGATGGAATAAGTGATTAATTGAAATGTTTTGTACTAAAGCAGGATCAGGCAATATGTAGGTAACATTTCAGGCAAGATCTTAAACAGATCTGAGGTTCATTTTCCAGCTTTACTTGATGGTTAAGTGGCTTATTAGTAGGTGCATGGGGCTGTCTTGGGTCATCTGTTAGCCAAGTTCAAGACAATACCAATGTTCATGCTAGGCAACTAACGGTAATACTAACTATTTTAGTCCGACAAAGTGCTACACGATGCAGTTGTTTCTCAAAATCAAAGTTCGAACCAAACATTGTAAGTTCGACTGTTAAGTTCTAAACCTCAGATGATTTGCTTGGGGCTGTAGTAGAAGAATATTTATGTTTATATGATGTCTTAGTCATGTCAGGAAATATTGTTTGATGTCTTAGTCGTGTCAGGAAATATTATCCACAATTGTTATATATGCCTTATAGCTAACAGGACAACATCACCAATGGAGTCCGTCTGGCTTGTTTTCTGCAGCAAATGTGTTAGTTTGGGTGACGAAATTCCATACTAATGTAGTTCAGACATCCACAGAACTTTGGTGGTTGGGGAGGGGTTGGTTGTATGGTTATAAAACAGTCAGCTCAGGGGTAGTTTGAACCTTATTTGTACTATGGCTGGTTCAGTGCTAAAATCTGTTGTTATTTGGGAGATGCAGCCAATGCCATAGTCATAGTCAAAGCCAAAGTCATAGTGTTCAGTAATTGGCAAATGGACTTCATTTAGAGCTTGAAGACATATCACTTTCTATCCAGAAAGCTTCATCAGTTCTAGCTGGAAAAGGGAATATCAGGAGTTTATATCCTGGCCAGTGGGTCTAACTGTAGACCATACCCTTCGTCATGTGACCAAAGTGTCACATGAATTACTATAAACATAATTACCATAGTCAATGTGTGAGATTGGGGTTAAAGGCGCAATGAAAATCGCATGGTCCAGCTGATTGTTGTTTTGGAAAATTAACTGAAGTGACAGAACACTGATTATCACAAAAACATATGATGATGATGATGATGAGGAGGAGGAGGAGGATGAATGTGGTGGTTGTAGTGATGGTGGTGAAGATGTCGTCAATGGAAACAAAGAAGACAAAGAATGATGACGACGATGATGATGACGATGATGATGGTGATGATGATGGTGATGATATTATGACAGTACACATCTGGCCAGTGTCGGGGGGCCCCAAAAGAGGTGGCTATTGTAATGTTAAATATTTCATCAGCTCTCCGAGTGAGAAGTTCAGGGAGTCCCGGGAGGACAGCCCACCCTACTCTCATCAGCAGCTCCTGCCTCATGTCATTTACAATGCAGGCATCACACACAAGCGTATATATGCACACACACACACACATGCGCACACACACACATACATACACACTCACATGCACACACACAGGAACTTACACACACGTTCACACAAAACCTCACATATACACATGCACACAGACACAACAACACACATTTGCATGAACACACAAAGCTACTTTGTATTGTAACTACATAAAGTAATAAAGCATTAAGCAATAGAACATTATGATACTCCAGACTGATCTTTGTTTTGCAGTCACTGTGTGTGTGTGTGTGTGTGTGTGTGTGTGTGTGTGTGTTATGCAATTACCAACAGAGCATTACAGTGTCCTAAGCCACCTGTGCTGAGCTGGTAAATGAAAGAGAAGATGATAAAAAAGGCCTATATTTACACATAAGCATGCATTCATGAATGAAAATATATAGTCTTCACCTCTGAAATAAAAAAAAGAAAGAAAATGCTTCACATGATCCTAAAAAAAGAGTTGTGGACAGCAACCTCTACTTTTAGTAGATGATTACTGCAACTGGCTAAACAAATGTCTGGGAAGATTCTCATTCATCCGGGTCATTGTAGTAGAAGTGTTCAGTTATAGGCAACTGGACTTCTCTTTGGAGCTTGAAGACCTTTCCAAAAACAGAGGATGGAGTTCACAATGCAATTGGCAATTGTTTACAGTGACTGGACACCCAACTATGCGTAAGTGGGTCTAAAGGATGAAACAGCAGGTAATAGTTGGAACATACTCACTCATGCAAACACACATGTTTACACACACACACACACACACACACACACACTAGTGTAGGCATAGATGAGTGCATGTATTAGTGGAAGTAAACGCCAGTCCTATTCTTCTCCCATGGGCACACGCTCAGTGACATCACCAGGAGTCCACTCTTCTTTCCTTCTCTCTCTCTCTCTCTCTCTCTCTCTCCTTTTCCTGGCTACCACCCTTCTCTCCATCTCATCCCCTCTTTCTTTTACTTTCATTCTTGATGCTCTTGTTCTCTTTTTACTCCTCCTACTTATGACTTGTTTTCTCTATCTTCTGTTCTCTCTCTCTCTCTCTCTCTCACACACACTCTCTCTTTCTTTCTCCCTCTTCAACTCCTAAACACTCCACGTCTTGCCTTCTTTCTTTGCAATCCATCCTTCCTTCCCTCTATTCCCCTCTTCCTCTCTGATCCATCCATTCCTCCTCTGCCAGGGCGCATTATTCTGCTGCATTCCCTCCTCTCTCTCAGGGGACTCAGTGCTCGATTGGCTGAGGCATTTTAACCCCCATTTACTTCTTTAGGAGGCGCTGGATCATACTCCATTTCTCTGCACACTGGGACCCCCCCCCCCCTCCACCACACACACACACACACACACACACACACACACACACGCACACACTCACACACACACACACACACACACACACACAGAGAGAGAGATGCACTTCCCCCCTCAGCTGCTGTGGCTGTGGAGAGGAGCAGTCTAAAGGAATATCGCCATTGTCTACTTCCCGCCCGCTGTTGCCTGGTTTCAAGAAATGTGGCATTCTAGCAAAACAGTAAGAGAGTCAATTGAGTCTGTAGTTTATAGAGTGTAGTTTATTATTTTAATGGAAATGTAGTACAATATAAAGCATTTATAGATACATTTACAACATGACTCTACTCGTTGCCTGTCAAAGGCACCTTTTGGTAGCCATGCTGATTGAGTCCTGACAAAATATCTGTGGAAACTACCAGTACAAAAGACTCCTTCAATTGTGTGAATCTATCTTTATCTGTATCAAAGTTCCTTTGAAAATATCTGAAAATACAAAATGACCCGACTGTGCAGGCCAGTGCTAACTTAAAAGCGAGTCTGGAGTCATTTGAATATATTGTATTTTTCAACAATAACATTTTCATCATCATCATCAACATCAATAACAACAAAACTTTGAGTACATTTTTATAAAACACATTTTTATAACCTTATACATAATCTTGAGTCTATTTGAATGAGATTTACGGACTCACTATGAGTGCATGGTAGTGAAGTCTTCTGTCTTGCCCTACTCCCATAGGAGTTTGCTGCTTGCGTTTAGTTGATTAAATTAGATCTTGTAAAAAAGATGTCCTTTCATTTTAATCACAGTGAATGGCTTTAGTGAATCATGATACAAACATGTTACTTCAAAAAGTGAATAATTTCTCACTTTGTACAAGTCATGTGTTGTACAAGAAGTTGTTTGGTTCAGTTTTACAAACATAAATATTTTATAATTGTTTAGTTATTATTTACCTGTTCTGTTATAAATTATCTATTTTAATTAACAAGACAGTCCATATAAAAATATTAACATAGCATTTCTTAATAATTTACCAATATTTATAAAAGTTTTGTTTATAATCAGTTCATTATTTAATTTGTACTTTGCTTTTTTATGTTTTGAGGAAGTGCTGAAGTAACACATGCTGAAAAGACGTTGCGCTAGCAAGTCAAAACCCTTAAAAGTTCATCAGAAAGCTGAAGATGATGATTTTCTTCAGAGTTGATCATGGCCATGTTCTGTGAGATAGCTAAAAATGTATTTTGATTCCTCTGTATGACCAGTAGAGAAATTGACAATAAATGGACTTAACTTAAATATGCCAACCTGTATTTCTTTGACAATTTTTTTTGACAATCTTGCTGGGAAATGTTTTCTTTCATTTTTTGTGTAACATTCCTACATAGTCAAAAAACATCACTGTATTCTGGATGGGTGGATCTATCATTGTATAAGATTATGCCACTAAAATTAATATCAACACAATTACTTTGACACTGAATTAAATTTTAAAAAGGGTTACCTAAAATTGGTTGATTTAAAGCTGTAACAGCTCATCAAGTATATGCAAATATCAATATAACACAAGTAAAAGTGTTCATAGTGTTTATTTGTTTTTGTATGTAATAATTTTTTTTATTGATTAGCTGAATGTAAGTTCAAACAAAGTTTTATGAAAAAGCAAAGAGAAAAAAGTGTAGGAAGATGTTTTTTTTTCCTTTTGGAAAACTCATGACCATTTAAATGAACTGTGATTGGTTACAATCCCCAGACATAGAACCCCCACCCAACCCACCACCCCCCTCCCCCTTAATCCTTTCCAAACATTTTATTTTTCGTACTCGGACACACATTCCAGTCCACCTGTGCTTGGCTGAGCGACCACAACATGACCAATCTTTGTGCGTGTGCTCCCCATAGTCCCCTGGCCTCAACCAACAAACAGCAGCAGCACCAGCAGCAGCAGTGGAGTGGATGTCAGGAGTGGAGGTCTCTCCTCCTGCTGACTCTGTACTGGAGCTGACACCAGGCAATTTATAGCCTTAGCGCCCCTCTCCACAATAATGCAGCCGTGCACTGACAAGTCTATTTGCTGCTGCGGGGAACAACGCTGTGTGTGGCTCTGTTGGATGCTGGCTTTCTCTCTCTCTCCCTCTCCCTCTCTCTGGCTCTCTTTATTTCTCTCTCTCCCTCTCTCTTTGTATCTCTCTCTCTCTTCCTCTCTCTCTCTGTCTCTCTCTCTCTCTCTCTCTCTTTCACTCACACACAAACTTGTTGTGTGTTCTGGAAAGTCCTGTCTGTGCTGAAGTAATGACAGTTCTCTGACAGCCAGGAATTCTTCTGTTGGCCATTCCAGCGATGTCAGTGCAGGTTTTGCTGACATCACTGACACCTGGGTTGGCCCGAGGCAGTCGGGGACGGTTGTGATTTACACACCCCACGTCTACTGTCCTAACTATGGGAAGATTTATCTCTCACACAGTCTCACGTGTGGAGAACTCCCTGGCGGAGGCTGACTACCTGTGATCAGTGTGTGTGTGTGTGTGTCAGAGCAAAAGGGATCTCTGCCCCAATCATCAAAAAGCACAGGATTTGGAGAAAAATAAATACAAAATAAATAAAATTTGATATTAGCTAAATATTGTGGCAAACACAATAGGTGGTCATTGAAAAATAAATAACACATTAACTTGTTAAGCAACACCCATGAAAGCACATCATAAAGAACAGCAATGAGAAAACACAGTAGTGCAGTCATGCGCGGTGTTGGTGTAATGCCCTGCAGGATTATAAAGTATCTATGCACGGTATTTATCTATCCTGATGCTCTCTTTATGGTGCAGATGCAGACTTGCAGCCTACAAAGACACAAAGTTTTCTCATTGTTTTACCTACCAACACTACTCAATGGACAACCGGGCGTTGAGATGCGATAAACCGAAACATCCTTTAAGGCAACTAATGGTATGGTATTCCTAGTGTGTGAATTCGGTTCACTGTTGACGTATGTTGGTGTGTGAAGAACCCTGATATCCTGACCTTATAGCAATCTGAGAACACTGATATCATCTTATCAAAAGATTAGATTTTAGTCACATCATTTAGTGGATCATTTAGCTTTTGCATCAACATTTTGCAAATAGCTGTTGAAGGTTTTGCACTGATAATGCAAGTGTACCTCCTATGCTGCTGTGGAGAGCCCCAAGGATGTTGGACATTTGTGCAACATTTGTTAAAATTAGATAAATATTAAACAAGATAAATATTCTGAAATCTGGGGAATTACACTAGTTAAGATTTTCCTTTTTTTGCAGTGAAGATTCTGTACCGATTACTACATGTGTGAGCCTGTGTGCTGGACAACACAACTTGCTCTTTAACACTGAGAGGATAGATGTGGTAGTGGACAATGATGATCATGGAGGAAAGGAGAGCTGTAGCCTCCGATTATGGTGTACGTGGTAATTCACACACTGTTGTGCTCTATTGTAAATAAATGGCCCAGATAATGCTTAATTTAACGTATAGCGCTGCAGTACAGAACTTCTCCTACACCTGCTTCTGTGAGCTGTGGGGCAGCCGTGTGATAATAAACAGTATTTTTATGTATCTTTCACCGATGCAGACAAGTGGATGGCAGAAGCAGCTGTTTCGTTGGTATACAGTTTCTTGTACCAAATTGTCTTGTTCTTCTTACAATCAATGCTTCTCGCTGACCTCAAACAACAGGCACTACATGCTGAAACACCCTTTAAGGGCACTGACATAGACATGTGTTATTCATGGAATTTGTAACAAATACCAGTGTTGTGAGTTCTCACCAGGACATGAATTTGTCTCCCGACTAAACCAGATATTTACTAAAGAGGTCTGTTGACTGACAAGGTAATAGGACCAATTTCAAAAGTGAAGGAGGTTTTGTTTTACTTTGGGGCGCCGTTGTCATCCTGCCGATGTCTAGAATGTGATGACTCCATAGGAGAGTTCCTTAGAACGTGTCAGTACTTTATTTATACATTTTTTTTAACTGGAAAGAAATGTTGGTAGTCATAAATCACTAATTGTCTGAAAAAATATCACCATTCATAGTCTCTGCAGGCACTGCTGAGAGAGAAATATAAATCACTTGATTTGTAAACCTGTACAAAAAACGCGACAAACTGTCTGAGATGTGTGTGGGAGGACAAAGAGTCAACACAGCGTGCCAGAGATCTCCTCAAGTCTCTTCTCGACAAAAGCACAAAAACTCAACTCATAAACAATGCTGACCTTATGATTTTTGCACAGATGCCTTTTTTATATATATACTTCTGTACCTTTTCAGACAGTTGCTGTACAAACACAAAAGAAGAAAGAGTCCAGAACCTCTCGAGTCTTTCGGTCCAGAGAGCAGAGACGCTCCCCTGAGCCGGCGCCCGTCTGGAGGGTTAAGTGCTCTGGGGCGCTGTGGAGTACCTGTGTTTGGTCTCGGGCGTATTTGGGTCCGGCGGGACTGGGCCACACAGGGCCACGGGGATGACCAGGGGCACTTCCTCCTCGCTTCAGGAACACACTCACATTCCAGACGGAAGAAGGGTGGTGGTGGTGTGTGTGTGTGTGTGGAGGGGGTTCCTACAAGCACCAATTTATTTAATAATGCCTACAAGCACCACACATTTATTTAATAAGGAGTCTAATAAGGAGTCAGAGTGATTAAAATCACATTAGGAATCTGGGAGCAGCAGTAAGGGGTTTGAGAAAAGTCATTTCATGACAGTTTACACATGGGAGGAAGGATATTGAATGTATTTAAATGGTAGACCCAGGCTTGCCATGCAGAGGTAGAAGGTAAAATACAGAACACAATGCCTGTTTATCAGAGGAGCGATTTCAGACATTCCTCGTTTTACTATTCATATTGTTACTAAACATAAATTTATGTTAAGGGTCACCAGAATGTAAAATGACAAAATAAGGTTCTTTCTCAAGGTTTGGAAAAAGAATGTTTCAATGTCAAACTCTGTCAGGTGACCCACAAGGACATCGCCAGACGGACAAAAGGATGATTTTAAGGGACCCACATTCTAAAACAACGTTCTGAGGGCCCAATATCATTTTTTGTCATAGTAAAATTGTTTGGGCAGTTGTTTTGGTATATAATTACAAAATAAATAGTTAATTAGTTGGAGTTTAATTGTGTGATGAGTTAATGATGAATTTCAATTTTGAATTAAGTCAATATAAAGTACTGCATGAAGAAGTATTTTTCTACTTCTGAGGTGTGTGTGTGTGTGAGTGTGTGTGTGTGTGTGTATGTGCGTGTGTGTGTGTGAGAGAGAGAGAGAGAGAGAGAGAGAGAGAGAGAGAGAGAGAGAGTTTGTGTGTGTGTGTGTGTGTGATAAAAAAACGAGACCAGAACACACTTACCCCTTTCCACAGTTAATCAATGTGTTGTTTTGCATTCAAATTAGAATCAATATGTTTAACACAAGTAATGCATTATGCTAACAAGTGACCTTTAATTAACTTGAGAGTGTCTTTGACAAATGGTTCAGCATTGCTAGTTGGGAGGCTTGCTCTTACTAGATTTGTATCAAAATAACAAAAATGCACTTTCAAGAATAAACATGTTTTTGAATGAAGGGACATGGTAATATTTTCTCAACATTAGAGTCCAATTTATGTTCTGGTGCACCATAATACATAAAGTATATGTATATAATATGTATACAAACATATATAAGTTGTAAGGACAGGATTAACATAAAACTAGTGTAATGTCTTAAGTATTTACAGTGGCTTGGTCAAGGTCTGTTGCTACACTTCACTACACTACACTACACTGTGTGAATACTTCATGAGCTTATAATTACAAGTTTATAATGTATTTCCATTCAGAGTCTTAACAGAATAATTTCTTATCTTCTTCAGGTAGAAAACTTATTCTGTTTGGACATAAGAAAAAAAAATTGTCCCTTGATATGTAATTTGAAGCCAATAAATGAATAAATGAATGATTGAATAAATGAATTGCATAAATCAGGCATGGAAAACTGGCTTAGCACGGCATAAGACCAACTAATTGATACATTAGAGTAATCCTCAATTTATGGGATTAATTTGGGAAAAGCTGTAAAATAGGGGATTTAGCTGCACAGCGGTTTATTGAAGAGGCGTGTGTGTGTGTGTGTGTGTGTTTGTGAGTGTGTGTGTGTGTGTCTGTGTTATGCTGCAGCAGACATTTTGTTTGTTTAATCTCCACTTGGGCTCCTCATCCATTTAGCTTAATGAAATATCTTAGACAGCTGATGAGAACTGACCTGCCACTTTGTGTGTGTGTGTGTGAGTTCATGTGTGTGTGTGTGTCACAAACGACAAAGGTGTTAACTTCCCCCCACACCTCATCCCCTCCCCTTGAAGCATTGAGCATCAGACATGACAAATCCAAGATGGTGAGTGTGTGTGTCTGTGTGTGTATGTGTGTGTGTGTGTGTGTGTTTGCGTGTGTGCGTGTGCGTGTGTGTGTGTGTGTGTGTGCTGGCAATAATAGAATATATAAGTTAAGCTGCTGTTTGCACCTTGATCAGAAAAGCATGGCAAAAGGGTGATATCCAAAGACTCTGCAGTGCTGTAAAGACCATACACATGTTATACAGATAGAACAACAATATGTCTATAGTACAAAATGTGTGTCCATGGCTCAGTAAGTGCACCAGGATTGGAGGGATTGATTGATGGCGAATGTCTAAGTCTAAGTGGAGAAAGGGCTAATGATTTTTGGATGTATATGTTTATGGAAGATAACTGGGGCAGGTCAGCAGTGCAGGGTGATGAGAAAAAGACACAGATACGCATGTGTGTGTGTGTGTGTAATGGTGTGTGTGTTTGTGTTTGTGTTTGTGTGTGTGAAATCACATGTAGTGTTACCCAGGGTATAGAGTGCTGGTCCTTCCCGTACCCCAGGGCGAGGTCTTTGGTTCAGCAAAGCTTTCCACATTTAACAGCAAGAGGAGACGACATTTTCTCTTAATTGATCCGTAGATAACCCTTCCCCGCAAGCATGTGCAAGCTATCACCCACACACACAAACACACGCATACACACACACACACACACACACACACAGACAGGTCTGGAGGCTTTAGGAGCAGGATCATGGGTACTCTGCGCTAATAGTTTTCCCACTCCAGGAGAGAGGAGAAGGTGCAGATAACACACAGTCGATATGAAATAAAAGATAAAGAGTGAAACAGTCAAACTATCAGTTTTCACTTCTGCTGTGGATTTGGGGTTTAGATGAACTGAAATCTCTGACAAAAATCTTCCCCGAATACTCAAATGGAGATTTAACTGAAAATCTATGAAGCAGATTGCATTATGACATTAAAGGGTTAACTTATTTTAGTTAAATGCCGGGGTACAATATATTGCTGCTTTGTTTGTGTGTGTGTGTGTGTGTGTGTGTGTGTGTCTGTATCTTTCTGTGTGTATCTGTATACTGCAATCCATAACATATCACAGGCACACAACATACACAACCATGCATGCACATGCACAAACACAAACACAAACAACAAACACACAGACACACTCACACATGCAGACGTATTTTTGCATGTTTCTACATGCACCTACACACAGAGACACACAGACACACACACACACACACACAGGTATACTCTAGGGTTGATGTTTGAGGGCAGCTGGACGTCAGGGGATCCTCTGTGGCTTCACAGTCGTCAAATCACAGCCGTCACGATTCCATTAGACAGAGGTGAGATAAAAGGAGAGGGAGAGAGAGAGAGAGAGAGAGAGAGAGAGAGAGAGAGAGAGAGAGAGAGAGAGAGAATGCAAGGATAGAGAGATAGAGAGAGGAGGATAGAGCAACGGACAAAGAAAGAGAGAGAAAGAAAAGAGAGAGAGAGAGAGAGAGAGAGAGAGAGAGAGAGAGAGAATGACAAAACTCACAATGGATTCCCGGTGTGGTCTTTAATGGGTCCATGTCAGGTCAGCAGTAAAAATCCGTCTGTTTGCTCATTCCTATTGTTCTTTCTTTCTCCTCCTTGTTGTTCATCTTCTCCCCTTCCCACTTAAATGAGCATAGGAAGTGATGAATAAATGGAGTGCAAATGGGCGAAGTGTGCAGTGTCACAGTTCATAGGGAAACAGTGCAGGCAGCGGTGGAAAAGGTCATTCTATTCCACTTGACCAGGGGCGTATTATGGCCTGGAAATTGCAGCCTATTGCTTTTGTGACAGAAGAATGTAAACCGGACTGCTGGAAATGTGACCTCTTAAAAGGTGGATACAAAATACCCTTGGGAGGCTGTGTGTATGTGTGTGTGTGTGTGTGTGTGTGTGTGTGTGTGTGTGTATCTGTATATTTGTGATGACTGGTCTGTAAACAATAGTAATGAAACAGTTATATTGTATCTATGTATTTGTATTAATCTGTTATAGTGTATCTAGTCACACATTTATGGTGTGCTTTTTGTATACTTGAAATGTATTAAACTTTAAATGTATTCACTCAGTTTACAGTTTACATCTAAATGTTAGTAGCATCTTCGGAGAGGACATCAAACTAAGCCTATGGTTTGTTAGTAAAAATTTGACATCACCTTTTTAAATTAATTAGTTTGGTTACATTTTAAATAATGCAATCATTTTGTTTACACTGAAATAAAAACAAACAAATGAAAAAAAACAAACAAACAAATGTAGCCATATCATTTCTAAAGAAATATATGTGATGACAATAATAAAATCTTGCCTTACGTTATCCTAGGAGAGGGCAGTGGGTGCTCCTCAGTGGAAAGAGAAGAACAGGCACCACCTGCTGGTCAAACGGAGTATCTGCAGCCTTTAAGGAAATTCCTGGTCTCCTGGTCGCCTGCCTCCAGAAATGTATGGCCATGTCCCTAGACGGCATGGTTCACCTCATTCACTGTATCCAGGCTCTTATAAATCATATGTTTTAGGCTATTTTGACTTAAAGAATGTCTCACAATTTAAGTAATTATGTCAAAACATGAATTGTGTCACATTTTAAGTTATTCCATATTTCTTTAACCTAAATGGTAAGTCAAACCTGAATAATCATGTTTTACCAGTATACAGGCTATACAATTGTCCTCATTTTAACACTTGAATTAACAATTTATTATTACAGTTGTATTACATGTTTGCTGTTGTATTACAGTACATGAATGCTTTAAACTCATTTCTCTGTCTCCAATGTGTCAGATGATAGACAGCTATACAGAGATGCTATTTGGGCCAGCTGTACCCTACTGTTCAGGGCTTCAGGCTCAAAGGTTTGCCGGTCCAATCTCCGACCAGTTCAGCAGAGCTGAAGAAGGTCTTTTAATCAAGACCCCTAACCCCTCACTGCCCTTCAGACATTGCTGTAGCAGGCCACGTCCACTGTTCTGAGGTCAGAGTTTGCTTCATCTCACTATGTGATACGTCTATTTCATTTAGGTTTAATGCAGATATCAAATTTAGCTAATTTATTATATATATAGGAGTATTTGTTTCTATAATTCTATAATTTGTTTCTGTAATTTATATTTTCTTATGAGTGCAAATTCCAATCAGTCCTAAGCACCTCTAAAACATATTGACCTAAAAACCTCTAGTAATTTGGATTACGTGTGTGCGTGTAAGTGTGTGTCCATGTGTGTGTGCGCGCACATATGAGTGTGTGTGTGTGTATGTATCTATGCATGTGTATATGTTTGTGTGCATGTGAATGTGTCTGTGTGTTCATGTGTGTGTGTGTGTGTGTGTGTGTGTGTGAGTGAGTGTGCAATGTCAACCCTGTGACATTTATTCTCTGAGTTGTGTCCCCTCAGAGGAATCTTATGGTGTTATTGTAATAACATAATAACCTAACACTCTGCACTGCCACATTAAACCCTGCTGATAAGGTCTTACCTCC
>JAGFZM010000110.1:42099-64348 GCA_017657215.1 Limnothrissa miodon | reverse complement strand
TCTCTCTCTCTCTCTCTCTCTCTCTCTCTCTCTCTCTCTCTCTCTGTCACTTTTTCTTTCCCTCTCCCTCTATCCCCCTCTTGCTCTTTCTCTCTTTCTTTCTCCCTCTGTGTGATGTATTCATTCAGGCCGTCAGGTTTTAACTGCCGGGATTTATTAGTTTCAGTCTTCTGTGTTCGTCTCCTGAAGAAAAAGAGAATGTCTGTTTTAAAGTAATTA
Organism: Limnothrissa miodon; assembly: GCA_017657215.1. Taxonomy (NCBI): domain Eukaryota; kingdom Metazoa; phylum Chordata; class Actinopteri; order Clupeiformes; family Clupeidae; genus Limnothrissa; species Limnothrissa miodon. Next base: position 64,129 of record JAGFZM010000110.1, on the reverse strand, counting down.
TTTTCCCACATGTAAACAAATCGGCACGATAGTTCTCACAGTGGGGGTTAAAAAAAGTCCTGTCTCATTGAATACAGTAGATTTGATTCCTTTGGCGTCATCTACACAAGGGGTACAATTAAGACACCCACACACAAATCCATTTCTGCGTGGCCAAACTGAGACATCACAAACACTTTGTTCTGCTGACTGGTGAGTAAAGTCGTTGTCAAAGGACATCTTTCAGTATTATGGATACGTATCTGATTTCTGTGGCAGCATGATCTTCTTCAGAGCAGTGTGTGTGTGTGTGTGTATGTGTGTGTGTGTGTGTGTGTGTGTGTGTGTGTATCATGGCAGGTAGCATTTTTCTCCTGAAAACATCAGACGTGTGATTAAAGCACTGAGCACCCTGGAGAGTCCTTCTTAGCGATTAATTAATCTTCGTGTACATCCAGGTCCTCATAAAGTAGCTTATAATTACCTTCCCAGAAAGAATAGAGATGCCAGAGATGGGATCACACACACACACACACACACACACACCCACACCCACACACATTGCCTCGCCACTCTTCTTAGAGGTAAGTCCTTCTTCACTTCATCTTCTCCTCCTCATCATCCCCCTCCCTCTCTCTCTCTCTCTCTCTCTCTATCTCTCTCTTCCTCTCTTCTTTAAATTAGGGTATATTCATGCAAAGTAGTACACTAAAAATGATAACATAATCAGTCAACGAGGATAAGGCTGCGCTCTATTGGAGCCTATGATGAAGTATTAATAGCAGAGTAGCGGGGGCTTCATATTTCATAAATTACGGATGTCAGAGATAAGGCCTTTTGTTTACTGCTCAGGCAGGCCCATCTAAACAAGGTTGGCCTGCACACACACACACACACACACGCACACACAAACACACACACAAACACACACACACACACTGCCCCATGCAACAGCTCTGCCACGACACTGGCAGCTGTGGAGAAGCAGAAGATCCAGTGCTGACACATGATATAGCAGACATTGATTCTCTGCCAGAGAAAGAAAATACACAAGCTCAACATTTTTTAACGTCTGATTAAAAACAGCTGAATCTGACCCAACACAAGCGCATATTATTGTTCACAAAGATACAGCTTCAGTGCAAAAAAGGCCCCTTCCTGACACTGAATTGAAACAGGTTTTGTACACAAACATCTATGTCGTAATTCTACCTCTAAGTGATATTACAGCAACTAGAATAATAACAATGGAGAATTTCAATAAAGTGCAGAGAATTTTATATTTTATGAAACTATTTGTCTTGGAGTTTGCCACCCAGAGTTTATGAGTAAGACACCCAAAACTGCCCTGAGAATATGTTTTTAGTAAAAAGTGTATAATAAGGATTGATGACATGCCACTACATGCAGTGAAGGTCTACAGCCAAGCAATCTGGAAGGCTAATCCTAGCCTAGCGGCTATCAGGATTTATACTGGAGCCAATTCATGGATAGCGCTAGGGTAATCACTTAGCACAGGCTCTCTTTGGAGCGGCACAATGGAGCGGCTAATTCAGGTTATCAGCGTCAGGGGCTACAATAGTGCTATTAGGCCGTGATTTTATACACAAGATGGAGCGAGAGGAATCGTCCAGTCAGGTGTAAAGGAAAAAAAGACAGAAATAGAATCTAACAAAGTGAGAGCAGGCGAGAAAAAAGTGTGTGTGTCAGTGTATGTGTGTGTGAGCATGTGTGTGTCTGTCGTCTTGCGGATCTCAGAGTCATATGTATGGTGCTTAAAGTGTGCATGTTTCTCCTCTCCTAAGCCCAGTAAGGCACAACCCAACAACTTGCTGAGCATCCTCTTCAGTGGGTATTAGGAGGCAAATCAAATTAAACGTGGCTGCATTTTGCCAGCGAGGGAGCGGAAGATTAGCACCGTTTTCTTACGCACTTTACGAAGGGACACACACGTATACATACGTAAACACACACAAACACACACACACACACACAGATGCGCAAACAAACACGATGGCCTGTCAGGCCTTTGGAGGATTAAGGGGAGTGTTTCCCTGACAAGGGCCGTCTCCCGTCGTCCATAAACCCCTGAATCCTGCTTACAGCTGCAATGAGCGCAAGGACCCCTGGCCGCTCCATTTCTCAAAGGATTTACACACAAATAACACCAGTAAAGTGGCCTTCCAATTTCAATCTTTATCAATCTCGACGCTTGTATTTTTTATTTTATTTTATTATTTTTTTCACACTTATTTATTTATTTTCCACACCACGCCATTGGCTCTCGAGATGTGCTCATCTCTGCAAAGCTCCCAAGAAGAGCCTGGAGATGAAAAAAAAGAAAAACGAAAAAAAAAAAACAGCTGTAGTCGTGTTTGATTTGATGTATTTTTTTGCAGTTACAAGCTATTTTCTTCCGGCTTTGACTCCCTTAAGCAGAGGGGCAGGGACAGGAAATGATTACACATCATTACACATCTTAAATCTCAATTTGGCTGTCCTCAGGGGGACTCTTCCTCTTACTGGAGAGAGTAATGGAGACTGTCGGCCCTGTTCTCCTCCAAACCACTCGCCTCTACTGGCAGGCTGGCCAATGAGCTGTCAGTGCCAATGCCAGACCAGCTGAGCGCTTTGTTTTATATGGGGGCCATCACATCATGTCCTTTTTCTGTGTGTGTGTGTGTCTGTATGTGTGTGTGTGTTTGTGTGTGTCTTTGTGTATATGTGTGTGTGTGTGTGTGTGTGTATGTATTTGCATGTGTGTTTGTCTTAATGTGTGTATACAATTACATGCAAAAACCCATTGGGGCAAATACCGACTTAAATCTGAATACAGATCAACTCAAACTGACTCACTGATCTTATCGTCTTAAAGATCCATGTGGAAATGGCTGTACTAAACTCAACACAACATTTTTTCGACAATTGGACATTTGAATCCAAACTCCAAAGGTTTGGTGCAATAGCATAAACATGAAATGAATATATAGAAGAATACACTTTCTTCCACAAAAATAACAATGTAAAGTGTGTTTGGGTAGATGATGCCAGACCCTGTGTGTATGTGTGTGTGTGTGTGTGTTTGTGTGTGTGTGTGTGCATGTGTGTGTGCATGTGTGTGTGTGTTCTGTGTGTGTGCGTGAGTGTGTGTGCACTGGATGAAGAGACCATGCGGGGACATCCCATGCGGTCCCTCTGCCCTGAGGCCTGCTGTCCCATGCAGTGCTTGGGGGCCTGAGGGCCGGCCCATCGTAAAGACATCCATCTTGGTTTAGTCACTAATAATTTAGGCCAGTGCCTTGCCCGCTGATAAATGAGCTCAGGGACCCTCCAACCCCACCCTGCATCACCCCTGCATCACCCCCAGAAGTACAGGCTCCATTGAGGGGACCGGCAGGCAGGGGTCTGAGCAGACACCTCCTGTCTTTTATTCTCTTTTCCCTCTTCTCTTCATCCAGCTTCAGCACCCCCTTGCCCCCACCTCCCCAAACCACCATCTCACACACACAGACACACACACACTCCTCTTATCCTCTCCAGCAAATATCGTTAAATGCTCAGTCATCCTCCTAGTCGGCCACGCTGGGACACGGTGGGAGAATGATGATGAATCGCATGAGGGGAGCTGGAGAGAGAGAGAGAGAGAGAGAGAGAGAGAGAGAGAGAGAGTTATACTCCTATGCTGGGAATTGGTTAAGTACTTCTGCTGGCTCTCTGACCTCATAATCGCTTGCAGGCGCAGAGCAGTTGGCCGCTCTGATTTATAAACTAGGCGTTGATTAATGCTTTTTTAAGTGGACAAGGCAGGATGTCTCTGTGTGTGTGTGTGTGTGTGTGTATGTGTGTGCATGGATATGTGTGTCTTTGTATGTGTGTGTGTATGTGTTTATGCGTGTTTTGTGTGTGTAAGTGCCTGGATGTGTGTGTGTGTGTGTGTGTGTGTGTGTGTGTGTGTTAGTCTTTACTGAATACAGGGGCAGGGGAGATGGGGGAGAGTCTGCGAGTGTCAGTGGGTGGTGGTAACCAATGTCCAGGAGGAGGGTAAAACATTGGACAAGATGGGGGGGGGGGGGGGTGTGTGTTAGAGACCCCAGTGCATGCTGGGTCGTGGCAGGGTTGCGTTGGATTGGGTTGGGGTGGCGGGTGTAAATTGCTGGTGGGATTTAAATGATGGCAGTTTGCCCTCTTCCTGACACCCATTTCTCCAGTCTGTCCACTGCAGCCCCTCACATCACCGTCTGCCCGTGGGGGGCCAAAGACGTCCTGTCAAACCATTCATTCTGGTGTGTGTGTGTGTGTGTGAGTGTGTGTGCGTGTATCTGTGTGGCTGTGTTGGGGGTGGCACTTCCTGAGCACACATCCAAAGCTGAAGGCCATGACTTGGTTATCTTCCTTCCTCCTATTCCACACACACACACACACACACACACACACACAGGTCCCTGAACAACTCATATGCTAGTCTAATTAGTCAGTTCTAATTAGAAGTAGTGCTTGTGTCATTTCTAATTCCGGAACCTTCCGCAGTCCACACTATCTTATTACTATACCTTCTAACAGCCAGCATATGACTCCTAATTGAATGAAGATGATTCACTGTCATAAAGGTAATTAGGCTAAAAGTCATAAATCAAATCTACCACCCTATAGGTGGTGTCCATTTTCAGCGTTCAGTGTGTGTGTTTCTGTGTGTGTGTGTGTGTCTTACTCTGTTATTATATTAGTAGGTATGCATCTATGCTTCTATGTGTATCTGAGATCCTCTTTGATGTTGCATACTCTACCTTTTATACTTTACACTTTCACAATAATAACAACAACAACAATAAGAAGAAGAATTGAATAATAATATGTTAACTGATTTGTTGACATATATGAAATATCAGAGTTTTACATAAAGACTGTACTAGGCATCATCTGCCATTTAGTCACAGGCAGATTAACTTTTCCTTTTCATTTTCTCTGCTTCCTTCATTTACTCTTCAACTCTCTTCCCCTGGCTCAATCTCATTGTCTTTTCACTCTCTGTCTTCTCTCTCTCTCTCTCTCACACATTGACATTCAGATTGACAGGTAACTTCTCAGCGAGAGGGGTGGAAGGTGGTGGTGTTGGGTGGGGAAGGCGACAAGTTGTGCACGTCGCATCGTTGGCACCTGCGTCATCCTGTGCGCATCAGCGTCTGCGTCGTCGTTGGCTAGCGGGTGGCGTAGTGGGAGGTGTGGGCAGGCGGGCGGGCAGGCTCTGGCGGCATCGTCGTGACAACGGGGGGAAAATGGCAATGTCAATTAAATATCACTTTCAATTTCCGCCTTTCGGTGGGCCACCGCCACTAAACACCAATAATCCCAGCCCCCCTACCTGCTCCGGAGGAAGATTGATGACGCCTGTCTCCCCTCATCCACCACCATTTACATGAAAATAAGAAAACAAGGCTTCCGTTTGCAGGCGGCCGGATGAAGGGAAGGCAATCAGAATTTGATATTCATATCAGCGTGGCCGTGATAATAACCTGTGTGTGTAAAAATGGACCCGTTATGTGGAGTTTCCAGTGTGTTTTTATGCGCCGCGACACAGTCGGAGTTGGAGGTGTATTTCATAATGCAAATAAAATTACTTTCCGGACTTGCCTTTGACATGCTGAAGGTTGTTTCCAGAAAAGTGACTTTCCTGTTGCCATGTGCACACACACACACACACACACACACACACAATCAGTTTCTTTCCCCCAAAGTGCACTTATGCATTGACATTATTCAAATGGAGACATTTTATATACTCAATGCTCAAGTACCCGAATAAATCTCAAGTCTTACACTGAATGTCAAATAAATGAAATTCAATGTAAAGGCTCCGGAATGATATACTGTACAGCTACTTTGAAAGAGGATGTGTTCACAAGATTAAGGTAGGAACAGGTAAGTTTATTTATGTGTCATGTAAAGCCTAGACAAACACAAATAGAACATAGCAGCCCTTTACTTACACATGTTATGCAAAAATGTATTACCCTAAGAATTAAATCAAAATATCACATAATATCTTTTTTGCATTTATTATGTATTAATGGACAGAATCACTGTATATAAAGAGGATGATCAAGAGCATGGACCAGTTAATTGACCAGCTACCCCAACATTACTAAACCAGGTTTATATGAAGTGTAAGGCGTATAAATTGAGCAGTTAGTACCATATTACTGCACCAGGGTGATATAAGGGCCTAAGACATGATTATGATGAGCCTTCTACTGCTTGATGTAGGCCAGGCATATTACAGTACAGTAGGCCCAATGCATCTGTCTCTGTGTGTGATCATATGTATAGTAATTGTGGTCCTCTGTATCCAACTCCAGCTGTCAGATGCTTAATTGTTCCTCACTCCCTCCTTACACACACACACACACACTTCTCTTTGTATCCTTTAGTTCCTCACCTTTTCACTCACTCTGTTTGTTAACACTCACACACACACACACACACACACACACACACACACACACACATCCTTAGCATGCTTTAGCACCTCCACCCTTTCATTCCCTCCATCTGCTTCACTCCTCCATCTCCTCTAATGGCCTCTCTCTCTCTCTGTTGCTAGTGCTGAGAAGCTGATCTCAGGTCAGTGGGAGGCTAAAGAGGTGAGGCTGTGCTGGACACCTGGAGACATCTCCCCACTGTGTGCCTGCCCAATGATAAAACAGACCCCAGCAAGACCTAGACTGATTTAATTAACGGCCCAGGGACAGGTAAGCTGGCCAGGTGACTTAGGCAAGGCTGGGCAAGGAAAATCAAGGCAAGGCATTTAATGCACAAAATAATTTCAATAAGCAGTGCAGAATAAAAGCAAATCACAGTATATAAAAGTAAAATACATGTGAGTGAGGGTGAAATAGGAAGAGAGACAGACCCATAAAAGCAACAGGCCTAACTTACTCAATGTAGTTTGAGTGCTCTGAGGTCTAGCACTTGACCTTCTGAAATGAGAATCAGAATCATTTATATATCTTATTTACAGTCATGTGCAGTTTATGTCATTATGCTTCACTTGTGCCTGGCTCAACTACTACTGACAACTTTTTTCCTCCAGCTAACCTAAAAATGACTCTCAGTCCACTATGAGAAGATAATGACCATTGTGGATGGATAAGGACCATATCTTATAGGTTGCGAATGTAATTCTTTGATTTAAACAGTCATGTTGGTCTATGGATACAGTGGCACTAGATGCCCAGATGTCTTCTGATTATCCAGCAGTCACCCCACGTCTCTGCCAGTGGGCATTAATGTCCTCCATTGGTTGTGTTCCAAGTTGTGACTTTCTTTAAATTACTGCCACCTTTGATGACATCAGCCCTTCATCCAGATTCACTGATACAACAGGCCAAGCCACCAAACAAAGCCAAACGAACCAAAACTGAACGAAACCAAACCAGTGGAACCAAACAAAACCTCCACAGATCAAACCAAAAGTGATCAAAGTGAACCAGCTAATGAAAACAAAACAAAACAAAACAAAACCAAACAGATGCCTCCATAACCAGGGTCCTATAAGTGAGTTCCATGCTGTGAGGACATGAGAGCTGGACTGTAGACCTACTCAGAGGTGAAGGCTGAGAGCTCTATCAAAGCCGCTGCGTTCAATTTTAATATGGACACACTGATACGGGGAGAACCTGGCAGCCCTAGGAGCAAGCAGCCTTTATGCACATGGGCAGATATGTGTTATGCATATTTATGTTAAGTGCCTCTCTTCCTGGGCCCATGCTCAGGGAGTAAAGTGACAATGCATGCTGGGTAAGAGAGGGTGATGAAGAGGGAGATGGATAAAGAGAAGAGGGGAATGAAAGAGAGAGAGAGAGAGAGAGAGAGAGGGAGGAAAAGACGGAGCTGTGACACGGACCATCAGATAACGTAGGCATTCCTTCAGCAGGAGTATGCGAGCGATAACGTATGCATATATGGTAAACAGCCGAGATTAGCTTTGGCCCTTGTGTCTTCGCACTGAAAGTCCTTTTTTTTTTGCGAGCAAGGGAATAGAGGAGAAGAGAGAGGGGTGAGGAGGGAGGAGTGTTTGCATAGAGGAGTTGGTGTCAGTAACCGGTAATACCCAATCTCCCATCGTCCACACTTAAGAAAGGTCAGAGCCCTATTGGTGTGTGTGTGTGTGTGTGTTGTTGCTGTGGTCCCGCGCCGGGGTCCGCGAGGCGTAGTGGGCTTTTGTGTGTCCCTGTATGTGTGCAGCGATAAGCCCGAGGCTAGCGCTAGGCGTAAGTCGCTAATAAACAAACAGTGTTTAAAAGCACTGAATGGAGGCGCTGATGCGTCAATGCAGGCAGCCTAGCATCAATAGCTTAATCCCCTCCTCTGTGTCTCTAACCGTCTTATTCCAGATTAGGCCCGTAAACACACACACACACAGACACACACACGTACAAGTACAGAGCCTCCCTTTTTTCCTGCCTTTTCTTTGGCTGTTTTATTTTGTGATATGATTATTATTGTTAGTGAGTCTTTGTTCCGGCGTTTTCTCAGAGGCGTGAATGGTGAATGATGAATCATAGCAATCCTCTGTGTGTCCACACACTCGTACCGATGTTCATATTGTGCTCCCAGTAATCCTAATTAGAACAAGGTGGGCTGGGGAGGCCCTCAGCAGAGTTTGTACACACACACACACACACATACACACACAAACTACAGGCACAGAATGCTGGGATGTCCTCTTGTGCCTTTTGTCTAATTAAACTGAATGAAACCGTGGGGAAGATATTGTGTCTCACCAGCCACCCTTCCTGTAGGCTCCTATTTCCTTTTCAGTAAGTAAGACATTACATGGGAATACAAGACTAAGTCTATCCATAAAAATGTCAGAAAATAACAACAAATGCAGTATGGATGGAAGTAAACTGTAAAATGTGGCAGGTTTGCAAGAGTGAAGGTGATACACACTGAAGTCCACTCCAATGCACAGATATGAAAAAATAAAATAAAATAAAAATAAAATAAGCTAGAGAAATTTGCAGACAAATTTAACTATCTAATAACGCAAGTGAGTGCATATTTAAGAATGTCTTTTGTCATCTAAAACAAGTTGACACATTACTGATGCAAAATTAAATAAGTTGCATCAGTATCTGTTGCTACTTAAGCAACCTCTATGTAGCGTTTATGCAACGTCTATTTAGCATTAATGAACTTTATCTCTTTGCATTCTTTCTCTCTCGCATTTCCTCTTTCTTTCTTCCTATCTTCTCTCTATCCCTCTTTCTGTGGAGCATCAGAATGCCAGTGGGTCTAATGGTCTTAGCACTGTTAAACAGATCCCTGCTGGCTTGTGTTGAATTGTGTGGGCCATTGTATGTGTGGAGGAGTCTGCGGAGAAAGGACATTGTCCCCGTGAACACCGATTCACAGGCACTTTTCCCAGAGACTCACGGGTCAAGTTTTATAGGGCCTGTTTAGTTTTCAAACGACGACTTTCTCTCTCTCTCGTTCTCCCTCCCTCTTTCTCTCTCCTCCTCTTCGCTCCTGTGACTGGCATAGTGGTCCAACTCGTCTACATTTACTCCTTTTCTTACTTTCTTTTCTTTCTTTCTTTTTTTGTGCACCACGGTGGATGTCCCCTTCTCTGAAGAGAGAAAGAGAGAGTAGAGAGAGAAAAAAGGGGGAGATCCTGAAATAAGTCTTTATTCTTGTTTTGTTGGCACATATTCTGTGTTTTCATGAACTCTGGCCTTCGCCATGGCAACAGCAAGAAAAATGTTACCAGTGATTGGCAGGATTAAGAAAGCGCCCTTCCCAGCATGCATTTCAAACAGGCGCGGAACAATGGCGTTGGGTGTGATTGAATTAATGAGTTAGCGTGGACTGTCAAAAGAGCATACATACTTTACATAAACCTGATTATCTGTTCATGGCAGAGCGAGGAAGGCTGCTGGGAGAGGCTAGTGAGATGGGGAGGGTGTGTGTGTGTGTGTGTGTGTGTGTGTGTGTGTGTGTGTGGTGGGAGGGTGGGGGGGTCTTGTTGGCTTTTAGTGGGCACCTCTGAAAAGAAGTCCTGAAAACGTGTATAGGGGCTTAGACAGAAAGCTGTTCTGGCGAAGGAAAGGTCTGCTCTCTCTCTCTCTCTCCCTCCCTTTCTCCCTTTTCCTCAACACTTGCATACTTTCACTCTCCCCTTCTCTCTTTTCACCTTTCCTCTCCCTTTCACTCTCATTCACTATTTCCCTGTTTCTTCCTCAGTCTCCCTCTCTCTGTCTCTATCTTTCTCTCTTTCTCTCCCTCAACTACATAGATCCCTTGCTTTGCATAAATCAGCCTTAACAAATCTATTCAGCGTGTTCAGCTCCATCACACGTCTTTCCACGCTTTCCTCCTTTTTCATTTATTTCACTTATTTCACTTTTTATTTATTTTTTTTTCCCTCTTCTTCTTCTTTTTGGCCAAAACCCCACATCCCGCTTACGCTCTCCTTCCATTCGTCTTTGCCAGTAGGATTAGTTTGGGTTTGTACTCCCAGCCAAGGCCCAGATAGGTGCTGCTATTCCCCAGCACAGCCGGGACTGCTTTGACCCTGCGTGACCTTACACCCCGGGGGCGAGAGTGTGTTTGCCAGGGAGGGGTGGGGGGCTTGGACAGGGGAGTGGGGGCGGCGAGGAAGCCTCTGGTGCCGGCAGGGGGGCTGTGAACCCCCTCAGGCGGATCAGCGTCCAATCGCACTCTGAAACGTGAGCTAATTCTCAAGATTTTAATCCTGTTTGGGGTTCGAGTCCTCAGTCTCCTGAAAAAGGGGAAAAAAACTCTCAGAGAACACCACCCAGCACCCAAACACCCACCCACCCCCAGGGCCACTGTCATCGTCGTCGCGTGGGCCAACCTCTGGCATGGCAACGGGGTTGCCTGGCACCCACAGGGGGCCCTTCATGTGCTGCTCTCCCTTTGTAGGGACATGAAGATGACACGCCTGTGATCAGGGGCTGTCAGGAAGTCAGCACTGACATTTCTTCTGTGCCCAGCCCCCCCACCACCCCCCCAAAAAAGAAAGAAAAAAAAACAGATAGAATGTGTAGATGCTTTCCCCCTCCGTTCTTCCTTTCTGTTGTCTGTTCCTTCTCTTGTCACCTAATGCACCCTCTTTATTCTCTCTGGCCCCTTTTCACAGTCAACTTTACCCTCTCTCTGTCTCTCTCTCTCTCTCATCTCTTTTAAGATGAGGGGATTAAATGTTTGAAGGACTCTGGACTCTCTCTCTGTTCTTCTCTCTCTCATTATTATTATTTTATTTTTAGATTTGGATATCCTTTGTTCCTTGAGCTTTCTTTCAGTTGTTACCCTTTTATCCCCCCCCCCCCCCACAAAAAAATCACTCAATTTCTCTCTCTCCTTCTATCTTTCTCTCTCGTTTCCTCTCTCTCTCTACTCCATCCCCCACTCCATCCCCCCATCTCTCTCTCTCACGCCACCGTCCCCCCACCAGCGTGGCCATGCATATAAGACTATTGGTGATATCTCTTTAATGCATTACCAGGGCCTTGCATATTGAAAGTTATAAATTGAGCCTCGCGCTCGGAGTTCGCAGCCCATAAATTGGAATGGCGAGGTGTCAGCGCGCGCCGCACTTAGCATTATTCATAATCGCCATGGAGATTAAAACCTGCGCTAAAGGCTAGCACTGTGTGCTTGACACCGCAGTAACATATGGGCTAATGCAGGCTTTTATCTGAACGCATTGTCAGTAATATATATGCCCTGGGCTTTTTGTTCAGCTGATAGAGCAAAACAAATGAGAACTATAATGGCGTTCTCCCTCTGCGCTTTGGTTTCATGCTTTGCTTTGCGGGCCTCTGTGTAGAGGTATGAAAAATGCGCCAAATAAAGCCTTTGATAAGAGGCGGAATATTCCGTGGCGTGGGGCGGAGGGGACATATGTTTTGGGATGCTGCCTGCCAGGCTGGATGGTATCCCATGCGAGAGGATCACCTCATTCAAGGGTTAATCAGGATTGCTGGCCGACCAGCGCTTGGACCGCATGCAGCTCACCACAGCTCTCAGCACAAATAAACAACAACAACACAGTGCTTTTCACAGCATTCAGAAAAACAAGCAATGGCTAAAAAAAATCAACTAAGAACAAAAACTAACCAGCATTTTTCCAATTTTAGTACTTTTCCCACTACAGATAATGAATTGTCATTAAAAGGAACAGATGTAATCAAACACCTCCTATCTTTCCTCTGCATGGCAGGAGATCAAAGCCAAGGCTGCAGCTGGGACCTCTTATTCCGAACCAGATCTAGACTTGCTTTGGACCACAGAGATCCACAATTACCTCTCAGTAAACACCCTCTCTCTCCTCCTCTTCTCAATTTCTGTGTTTTCACTTCCTCTCCCCTCCTTTCCTCTTTCCTTTCCTTTCCCTCTCTCCTCTTCTCATTCTCTGTAGTTTCCCCTCTCACCTCTTCTTTCTTTTACATTCCTCTCATCTCTTTTCCTTTACACTCTTCTCATTCTCTGTTTTCTTCTCACCACCTTTCCCTTCCTTTCTTCTCCTCCTCTCATATTCCTCTCCCTTTTTTCCCCCATTTCCTCTTCCCGCTCCTCTCCCGCTATCTTTTTCCCCTCTTCTCCTATTTCCTTCACTCTCTTTCCCTTCCCTTCAGTACCTCTGCCATCCCTGCTAATTATCATTCCTGCCTCTCCCCAGCCCTATTGTGTCCCTGAATGTCTGATTTGCACCCCGCCAGAGGAAGGAGAAGGCATTAGCTCCTTTTCATTAGCGCTCGATTAGTCACTCCAGATTGATCAATATATCACGGATGGAACATCTCCAGTGTGAATGCCGGCCTCCATTGTGTCCGGCCAGATAATGACTTCTTTATTCACCGCGGCTTGTAGGAACACGCAGATAAAGCGGGAGAGAGGAGAGACGTGCTTCAACGTTAGCCAGAGGCATGGAAACGCATTGAGCTACTAGCCCGCTCTGAGAGTATCAGAGAGATTGCAAAAGGCTTGCTTTGACCGGCGTAGATAAGTCCAAAGCTGTAATGATTATTGGCCTGAAAGGCTAAATGTATACACACTACAAAACATGACCAAGCAATGTTAGCCACTTTCAGCGCCTATGCTAGCATCTATCAGCAAGATGCAGCAAGATGTACTAAATCGCAAAGGGTGTATAATTTTACTGCTTTGGGGTGTAGTTTGATTGCTCTGTTTCAACTACTTTCAACTTCTGCCTTGCCGTGCCAGTGACACAACATGTGTATGCATGTCCGTCTCATTGAAATTCCCTCCTCGTCTTACTTCTGATGGCGGGGAAATTTCATTCTATACCTGACAAGTTGCGGGGCTTCTGCATGTGAGAGTAATGAAGGCGTTGTAGCGTGCATTGGACGCTGAGAAAAGCATGTTCCGCAGATGGCTTTGTGTCCTTCTCTGCATCTCTCGAGGAGGACCTGTAAATATCTATGCACCAGGGACAGAGAGAGACAGGACTGTGTTTTGACAAGCAATAATGCACCGATGAGAGGAGAGGGGGTTTTATTTTTGGGGAGTCAGCATGTTTGAGCACCCAAAGGGAGACAGCTGTCCTTCCTCTCTCCACTCCACACACACAAGCACTGAAGTACTCAAGGAAACACGCATACAAATACACACACACACACACACACATGCACACAAAGGACATAAAATGATTTCTAAGATGTCAAAACATCAACATTTTCTACTGCCTTTAAAGAAATCGTTTACAACTACTCCTCACTCTTCATAGATTATAACACTAAAGTAATACGATATCTATTACCTTCACTATATAGAAATATCATTTGAACAAATACACACAGCTGCAGTTATACAATGTTTATGCAAACACACTCTGTGTCTCTGTTATCCTGAGTACCCCAGTATCTGCCTATATGACAGTAGTGTGTGTGACGGTGGCTAACCTTGGCGCAGATGTGGCTGTCATCCTGAGTCTGTATCGGGTTTTTGTCCAGATATGGTAGCCGTAGGGCTGTGGGCTGTCAGTGGGCCCAGTACAGTATGTGTGGATCAAGTAGATCAGTGAATAGAAGCAGAACCTCTATGTGCTAACACAGACCTGCTTTGCCTCTCTGGACTTATCTGATCCATGGCATTGCTGCTCGGCACAGATGACTGTTAGCATACAGTACACCTCCATCTCATCTCTTCTGGCACTACTACACAGAAACAGAAAACATAAGTTTATGTGTGTTTGTGTGTGTGTTTCTGTACATGTTTGTGTGTGTGTGTTTGTGGTTGAACAATGTTTGCATGTGTATGTTTGATGTGTATGTGTGATGCATGCATATGTGATAGTGTGTGTGTTTACACACATGCGTGTGTGCATGTGTATTTGTGCATGTTTGTTTTGCGAGACACAGCACATTTGCCTGCAGCGTGCTGTGTATCTCTCGCCAACATTTCCTGCATGATTTCTTGACCTTTTCTCCTCTGTGGGGAGAGCCTGTAATGGCCTGTGAGCGAAGGGGAGATCCACTCGGTGAAATTTCTCGGCCCCTCGTCAGGCCTTCACCTTGCTGAGAGGCTTCTGGATGGCACGCAGAAAACCCACCGTAGCACGCTAGCGTGCTAAACCTCCCCGACGTTAACAACTGTGCAGGCCTACACCATGCTGGCAGTCCCCAGGCGATTTCTTGCAATAAGCTTTACCCCTCTCTCTTTCTCTCTCTCCATCTCTCTCTCCCTCCATCTCTCTCTTTCGCAGTAGGGCTCAACGGGAGATGAAGAAGCATACAGACCGTATAACAGCCTTCACCACCTACTTTTGCACACACACACCAGGCCCTGAGAATTGATTTCTCCCCCAAACGTGAAGAACAAACAGAAAGGACAGCAGGATCCTCGTGTAAAAATTCTCATTGCAGCCGCAGTGCCTTAATCGATTAAAGTTCCTCCCTCTCTCTCTCTCTCTCTCTCTCTCTCTCTCTCTCCTCCCACTCTCGAGCAGAAGCTATCTCCCACCGATATCGGGCCCTTCGTCCGAGAAGGCGACATCGGGACATTGTGCCGAAATAAAAAAGCAGGGAATCAATCAGGTGACAGAGCGCTTTCACACTGACATGTGCTGTTTCAGCAAGCGGTGCAGCAACATCGCAGAGCTTTGAAGCTCACTGCTCCACACACACACACACACACACAGCGTCTCTAGTTGTGTGAGTAACACTGCCATGGAATTATCAGTTGGGTAGGAGGGGGTGGACACTGAAGACTGTGCAGTGTAATTGCCTCCATGACTTTGGAGCACATCAGGTCTCCATTCTTTCTCCAACCTTTTGCATGATGCCATCTATCAATCCTAGGATCTTCTTCTTTCACTTTCCCACCCTCTCTCTCTGTCTCTCTCTCTCTCTCTCTCTCTCTCTCTCTCTCTCACTCCATCTCTCTTTGGGAGCTGTGCTCTACAGTACTCTACCTGAAGATGTCCTTAAACTCAGAAACCATCGACGATGTTGTTGGCAGCGCAGCATCACACAACTCCCAACATACAATACAGGCTCTGTGGATGAGACTGTCTTGTCTGTCTGCCTGTCTGTCAATTTGTTTGTTTGTCTGTCTGTTTGCCTGTATGTCTGTTTGATTACAGAATACTTTCACTTGAAACACTTGAGTTCCATGCGTAAGTGCAAGTTTTATTTGGTTCATTCACATAGAAACATGATTATTTAATTTTTTTTTATTTTTATTATTTTCAGAAAGCATAACTGCATTGGCTTGCTGACTGTTCCTGTACATGTACTAAGATCTGAGGACAGATCTAAGAAAACACACCTCTCATATGACACAGTTTATCAAAAAACATCACAAATCGAGGACATAAATATAGCTTTTAAGGAGATATAATTTTAGTCATGAGCTCAATTTTAATAAAATGATACTTTAGGAAAAGAAATATTTAGATCTAAAGATCTAAACAAAAGTCAGGGTATCTGAGCATTTGGTTTGGATAGACATTCAGCACAGCTGGTTTGATGGGTGGGTGAAGTTTGGAGTTAAGCAATCAATAGAATTTAACACCATGCCATCAGGTCACCAGCGGGGGAGAAAAGCCAGGGAATGAAAACAGACAGAGGGCTGAAGGACCATTAGAGAGAGAGAGAAAGAAAGAAGAGGAGGATGGAAAGAAAAAAAAGAAGAGAAATCAGAGAATGGTCCAGAAATGTAACATTGGCTTTTCATTTTCCCCCCCTGTGATTCGCAGACAAAGTCCCTCCGAAAGACGCCGCGGAAGAAGAAGCCGTCGGCTCACCTTGACAGCTCCCCCACCCACTATACACTAAGTGGATGATTAAAAAGAAATGGAGGGCTTTACTGTGGGGTGCGCGCGGCGTCCCTGGAGCCCTCCCCAACCCAGCCATGCGCGTCACTACAGCTGTCCTCCAAACAAGCCCCGCATTGCTTATTTATTTTCCTATGAAATATTGATGCGTGTTATGAAAGGTTTAAAATAATGTGTCTGCCTCCTTTGGCCCTGCCACACTGTTTTCTAATGCATAAATAATTCTGGCCGCTGGACACAAGCCTGGGCCGGCGCATTAGGTGGGCTGCATGGCGATGGCCATGGCCATGGCCATGACGAGGGTTCTTTCTGCCTCAGAGCAAACAGCAAACCGTCCTAATTTCCGACACTTATACGATCGGCACGGACGCTAAATAATTAATGGACAAATTTAGGGACTAAAACCTCTGACAGAGTATGACTTTATGTCAAAGTGGTCAGTCCCTATAGAATTAAAGGCAAATCATCTTGTGAAATGGATTTTTTTTTTTTTTTTTTTTGTAGCTGTGAAACGGGCTGTGAAGCCAGCTTACGTGTGTGCGTTTGACTCCTGCTGTTGACACTGTTTCTTTTTTCTTTTTTTGACAAGGTTGGGGGGTAGAGGCAGGTAGGGAGTTGATGAGGTTTTCGTTTTGCATGGCTGGGGTGAACGGCAGATGGAGGTTTAGCCCATTACAAGATGGGAAATGTTTTGTTTTAGGAACACAAATAGGTTTTTCACACCAATATGAACCCGCTTATGATTGTGCCGCCGAGTTTTACGCTGACAGGTCGGGCTGGGTGCGATGTGTGCCTATTTATGCATGACTGTTTGGAGTGTGTTTGTGTGTGTGTTTGTGTGTGTGTGTGTGTGCATGTATGTTATCACCGTCTCATTCGATATATTTAATGGCTGCTGTAACATGCAATTACTGTGCTATATTTCTAAACGCTAATCTCGTGTCTGTGTACTTCAGGATGAGACGAAGCTGAAAGAGGACCTAATTTTCAGCTTTATAGTCACAGAAACAGTCAGCATATATGAGATGTCTGAAGCCCTATATTCATAACCTAAGAACATCTCTTGGTTGGGTGAAAGAAGAAACAGTCAGCATATGTGTAATGGTAATGTCTGAAGTTACAAGAGTATTCCCAGACTGAATAATATATACATGTATATATATGTATATACTGTATGAAGAATTATCAATCAAATGTCATGAAGATTTCAAATGTCATAAAGATTTCTGTATGTGGGCATTGATCCATTTGTATGTTTGTGTGTGTGTGTGTGTGTGTGTGTGTGTGTGTGTGAGGTGGAGCTTGAGCATTGTCGGTGGTCTTGTTTAAGAGTGATGAATGGAGTTTTAATTTTGGCTCAGCAAGAGTAAGCCACGCATGTGACAGGCAGACACACACACACACACACACACACACACACACACACACACCTCTGGATCAGTGGAGGGGTGTTTCCATCCGAGCGTGTAATGGTGCGGAAGAGGCTGAGCACAGGTGTGAGGTCATCAGCGTGAGACGAGCAATATCGACTGATCCTGCCCAAGCTTTGAGTAGAGGGCTTTCGTCTTTCTCTCTCTCTCCCTCCCTCTCTCTCACTCTCTCTCTCTCCTGATGATATTGTGCATATTGATCTTTGAGGTAACATTCTCTCAAACCTCTGTCTCACTCTCGCATCTGTGTTGTCCCAGTGCATTAGTAGCACTGATTCTCTTTGCCAGACAGAAAGAGAGGGAGAGGAAGAGAGAGTGAGGGATGCTTTTTTTTCTTTCTGTTAACATTATAAGAATTATTATTATTAATTTCATTACTGTTGTTCAATTCATTATCATGTATGATTGCTTTGGCAATGTAATGACAATTTTATCATGACAGTAAAGCAACATTTGAGGGGGAGAAAGAGAAAGAAAGGGGGAGAGAGAGAGAGAGACCCTACTGAAGCTCACAGGCTTGACTCACACCTCAGGTCCTCACAGTGAGCCAGGACTATACAGGGCTCTTCCCATATTGCTGACACTCCGGTGCTGTACTATTAGTTCCAGTTCAACGCTAACTTTCAGTCCTCCTTCTTACAGTATGTCTAGCCTGTCTAATGTTTCTATAGCCTCTATTAAATACCATGGAAACACTAGCAAGCTGTTCTTTCCAAGGCCATTATTAGTTTTTATTAGTATTATTAGTAGTATTTTATTAGTATTAGTATTATTAGTATTTCCTATCACATTTTTGTTTGTTTGTCAATAAAACTTGTATATGTCTGATAAACAGCAGCATTAAGTGACTAATACTATGTCAGCAAGTTATTATAAAGTAAATATTGCCTTTATATGACATAGGTAATAAACGTGATGCCGGTTCACAACCTCACAATTTAAGGGTAAGTTTTCCAGACAACCGTGGTAATTCTTTTTTCCTAAATCTCCTGATAATAAGGGCATCATTCCTATTTCAAAGTTAATAGCATTAACAGAAATATTATTTTAGCCTGTATGTTTTCTTGTAGATTTCACTGGGATTTTTCTTTCCTGATTTTACTGCATTTTATATTTCCCTCCAATACCAGTTTTTGTGTCCATTATTGTCTATGATTTAGTAAAAAGAATATATCAACTCCCCGAACATGACACTCTGACTTGTATGGTTCTAAATTATATACACATAGAAATGCCTGCATTCTTATCCCCACTCATACAAGCCAACCTATATTATTGTGTAAAGGACATAAATGGCCAAAGTAGACACATATCTAGGAAGAATGAACGCTCTCAACACCCTTCTACAAATAAACAGCTCTGACCTTAACATCTCTGACCTGACCGCATTGACACATCAATGACAATCTCTCTCTCTCTCTCTCTCTCTCTCTCTCTCTGTTCTCTTCTGTTATTTAAAAGGCTTTAGGCTACAAAGCCCTCTTTCAATTGTTCTCAGGCCCTCTTTTTTTTCTCCTTCTGACCCCTCCTCATCTCACATCAGTGTACCTGCAGATACAAACACACACACACACAAGCACCCCCCTCTCAAACACACACACACACACACACACAAGCACCTCTCCTTCCACCCACACACACATACACACACACACACACACTGAGATGCCCCCAATTGCGAGAGATGGGCCCCAACCTGGATCCCTCTATCTCCTGTGCTGATTAATCTGATAAATAATAAATATATCAATCTAGCGCTCAGACAAGGACAAATCCGTAGCAGCAGGGTAGTCTCAGCGTCCCTTTATGCGCTACGCTACGCTACCGCTGCTCACCTCATTACTTATTGATTCATTCTTCAGGAAATGTGAAAGTTTTGATTAATGCTGTCCGCTGTCACTGCCCATGTTGTTTGATATATGTCAAATAATTTGCCCCTACACACACACACACACACACACACCACCCCCCAAAACACACACACACACACACACACACACACACACAAATGATTGCATAAATACATACATACATACATACATACGTACATATAAACAGACAGAGTTTTTATGATTTTAGTAGATCACAAACAAAGTCACAGTTTTGCACAAACCAAATAGACAGACAAAGAGATGCGCATGCACACACATTATGTACAAACACCTTCTGCCAGGGGAGGTGAACATGGAGGGTTCTGTTCCAGCACGTTAGCCTTCTCTTTTCTGAAGTGTTTGCATGTTTGTAGTCATAGTTCTAGCACCACACAAGGACTCTCTGTGAATAAGAACATAAGTTGTTCTCATTTGATCACAGCTGTATTTGTGGGTTTCATAATCCCCTCCACTGCAGATCATATAATCTCTAGAGTCAATCTCACAGACTGGTTTGATGCTTTTTTATTTTCTTCCACTTTAGGGCTACAATCTTTACAGTCAATCTCATGGACTGGTTTGATGTATCACTGCTAATCCATGTCTTTAGGGAACACTGATATGTACTTGTCTTGTTTCAATAAAAAGAAATGCTTTTTTGACAGAAAACACCAACATCATCAATATAATATTCACAAGAGAGAATATCACAACAGTAAAACTTTGTCCTGGACTATGTTTTTGTGTGTGTGTCTGTCGTCTCCACTGATAGAATTAGAGAGTGATTGTGATTCAGTGCTGTTATACATTCATTGGGGCCGTCGATGTCCACTGGGAGCCTGTAGTGCAAACAGTGTGCCGTCTCTGTCTCTCTGTCCAAATGTGTCTGTTTGAGAGAGACAGAGAGAGCAGGGGGTCAGAATGGGCTGTTTAACTGCCCCTGACCTCCCGTACACACACACACACATACACACACACACCCTTGCCCCCTGTCCCACTGAACCAAACTGACCCTGGGGTGGGCACACCACTTTCACTTTAATAGGACTGACACCCCAACAAATCTCTTCCTGCCGCCCCCCTCTCCCCAAACACACACACACACACCATATCCCTCGTCCTTGCCACAGACACCCCCATCACACCCTCCCCCTGGACCCCTACACACATCCCCCGTCACCTTCTCCACCCTCCGGCGTAGCCGCAACGACTGCGTTTCCGTTGGCCACGACCGAGGCCCCTTTTGGCGAGCGCTTGCCGGCGGCTGACAGGAAGCATTGTCCGCGGCGGCTCTGCTGGTTGTAACAAGCGTCGAGACATTAGAGCAAACAAAAGACTGATAGCGCTCGTCATCAATCACCGCGCTGACAGCTCGGCTTCAGTTTGTTTGTTCCTCCCTGCATAATAAGCGATTGGATCAGCTTTAATTAGATATTGGGTAATCAATCATTGCCAACGAGGCGGTCGGGCTGGGCTGAGCGCACGTGCCTCCATCAAAGGAGAGGAGGAAGGAGAGGACCCGGGGTTTCAATCATCCGCCAACCGTCACAGTTGCGTTTGGCCCATTGTTAGGCTTGGGCGTGAGTTTTTATAAGACATAACAACCATTAGGTCAGAGAGAAAACAGAGGATGCTGATCAAGTCTTTTAACTCATTTGGTCAATGATCTTTTCTGACAGGTGTTGGACACTTTGACGATGAAAGAGATGGAATTCATTTTCGAGTAGATTGAGTTAATTTTACTGTACAGCCTGCAGTGGTTACATGTGTTACCTCTGAGAGTAAAATCACATATAATGTGGTTGTTTAATATGAAGAGTGAATCAAGATGTGTTAAAGTCACACACACACACACACACGGAGAGCATGAGACATGTGTTGGACTGTTTCTAAGAAGACTTATCTCCATTGATGGAAAGCGTTTCAGAAAGGGGGAGAAAGGAAAGAGAGAGGAGGAATAGGAAGTGTGTTTGTGTGTGGAGTAGGAGATAGAGGATGGACTCTTAGTTTGAGAAAGGCTGGAAGAAAAGAAACAACAGATGTTAAGGAGACTGTCATTCTCTCTTCCTTCACCTCTCTCTCTTCCTTTCTTCTCTCTTTCTCCTTCTCCCTCTGCCTCTCTCCCTGTCCCGACCACAGAAGCGACAGTTACACGGTTTACACCAGATGCCGACTAATGTTTGATCAGAGATAAAATATGCCGAGGTGACAACTGGGTGCATTTGGAGAACAGGGCCATGAAATTTTCAGCACTCTCTGTGACCAGGACTCCCTGGTGGACTACAGTGGGGGATGGGAGGGGTAGGGGTTAGGTGTGTGTGTGTGTGTGTGTGTACCTCAACCTCACAAGATGTCAAAAACAATACCAACCTCTCCTGACAAAAGAGAGAGAGAGAGAGAGAGAGAGAGAGAGAGAGAGAGAGAGAGAG